>JAQFJA010000021.1:16025849-16037895 GCA_029874485.1 Naso brachycentron
CACGGTGCTCCTGCTGATCCTTGACTTTAGATACAACTTACAAATGTTCTTTTGTTTTTACAAGCTCTGCAAACACTGAACTCTTTCTCTTTTCGCTCTGCATGGGTCAAATGATAAAATCTAAACAACAACAGATCAGTTCATTTTTCACCTGGAAAATAGAAACAATGAAAAAGCTTTCTAAAAAAAACAAAAGTATTGTTGCAAAAGTTTCCCATGATCATATGGATCCAATTGCTGAAATGAGTAATTTAACCCTCAGGGTCTCTGGGAACCAGTTGTTTTTTCCCCACTCTCCCTTCTCTTCAATCACTAATATAGCAAAGTAATGCAACTCGAAAAAAAGGGAGAAACTAGAAAGGTCATAGGACTTTCTAATGCAAAGCTTCTGTTGTGCATCTGTCCTTGAGTGTCCTTGAGTAGAAACAACCCACCCTGTCTGTGCTGTTTGGTACCCGCTGGAATTTAACATCCACGCCCAAATCTCTTGAAGCAGTGCTCAGTATCTCTCTGGAGGCGCTCGTTCTCTCCTTACTGTAAAGCCTGAACAGTTAGTGGCGTTCACCCAAAACCACAACTGAAACGGGGATTCTGGCGGATTTGGTGAAGTCATCCTCCCTATTTCCTTTTTCAGTCACTGCCACATAACTCACTTTTTGTGTGTGTCACTGAATCTGAAGGTGGAGACGCTTCTTTTTTTTTTTTTTTTTTTTCAGTTGAATTATTCTGTATCTGGTGCACCTCTTATTCATAATACAAGCTAATAAAGGGAGACTTTAGATAATTTTCATGCATTGACACACTTTCATAGCAGGTTCAGCCTTGGTCTTATTCAGTAGAATAGATTTCATCTGGCTGGAACAGTTTAAGAGCCCGCTGTAATTCTCCCGAAAGACTAAGAACAAATCGGCCTCAGCCCAAGAAACATAACCCCTGCCTGGCTAACTATCGGGCCGTTAAGCCTGGGCATTGTTTAAATTCCACCCAATCAACACATTGTAATGTGAATCCACTCGGCCTGTGTGCACGCGTGCTTACATGTGTGTTTATGTGCACATGTCCAGGCTTCTTAAACTCTCAACATGTCGTCACTTTTTAAACGCCCCGTAGAGATTTGACATCTAATCCCAGCAACCTCGCAGTTGTCGTAAAGCGCACGGTCCATGACTGTCTCATCATTAACTCAACAAAATCATATTCAAGGGACACTTTCTTTGGATTTGTGATACATTTAAATGCTTAAACACTCTGTGTAAAGTTGATATAGTTTTCAATGTTTCATCAATAATAGCATTTCATAAATCACTTTTGCTACAATACTACTATTAGCTTGGTTTTCTTTGTTACATTTCAATGCATTCAGCTGCATTGTTTGAAACTGACTTTACATAAACTCATAACATAACATTATTAATTTAGAAAAAAATTAAAGTTGAACCCTTGACTGTCACCCTACTTACCTTAATGCCCTACTGACTCTTTCTTGTGAGAAGCAAGTTTAAAATCTGGCTCACATTGCGCTGCCTGATCTACTTTTTCAGGATTACCCCTGATATTGCATTTTTTTATATGCCAACCACAACACCTTAGTTTTTCACTAAGACTCACCTTCGCATTTGTGGCTGGTTTCACTCTGACGGTGGCCAGCAGGACATTTGCACTCATAGGATCCCACAGTGTTGATACAGTTGCCCCCGGCACAAAGTCCTGGCACTGCCTGGCACTCATCCACATCTAAGAGACAGACGGACAGACAAAAATTGGTGAGAAGAGGGAGATAAGAGGGAAAAAATCTAGCTATGACTAGCATCTGCAGAGCAATTGTTTAAGAGAGAGACACCAAATAGCAGGGAAAAGTTCAAACTTCAAAGGATGTGTGTTTTATAAAAACACACCCAACTACAGTTCAAATGTTCTTCTATTCCATTTTTTGGCATAAGAAATGAGAAAAAATGAATTGTAGTTTTGGTTTGATGCCTGAGACAACTTCCAGAAAGACCTGCTTCTGCTCTTGTTTGAACAGGAAACGGCTATAAAATGTATGTTTTTCCCAGCATTCAATGTGAGTCACTTTTACCAGTATTGGGAATTTGTCAGTGGGCGGGTTCCTGAAAGAAACAGTGGATACCCTGGAACACACGTACACACACAGTGGGCTCATATTCATCCCAGTCACCAAAAAGGGTCCACCCATCGTGAATGTGCCGCAAATGCCTGAACATCCAGTATGTACATACCTGTACTCTCGCATAACCATACATATAAAACGTCTGTTTCTAATCATCTGGATACAGTCAATCTCTGCTTCTATTTAAGAAAGGCAGAAAATACTGTCTAGTGTTCAGGAACCGTCCATGCCAAAGGCTAAGAGCGAAAGAAAGTGTCTAGCATGAACACTGATGTGAAGCCTGGAGTGCAATCCTTACATTTGGATTCATGGTCAGGTGCTCTTTGTACTGCTGCCAGCAAGACATTGCTCTAGGCTCTCTGGTGATTAGGTGTCTTTGGTGTGTGTGAGAGGAGAAAGAGAGCAGAGAGTTACAGAAAGCTGGAAAAAACGGCGCAGATTCGGAGCGAAAGGGAAGCACGGACAGAAAAAAATGAAGAAGAGGATGTAAGTCACAAAGAGATGAGGGATTGACTCATACTGGCATACCTTTAATATATAAGAAGCCTGGCAGCCATGTCAAAAAGGAAGTTGTGGAGCTAAATACAAACCAGTTACTGATACCAGATGTCTTGGCTTGATGAAATACCCTCATAAACAACATACATAGACTTACATACAGCTGATTTGTGGTGATATTACAAAGCATCTTATGGGAGACAGTGTTATATACCTTTGATATGTTTTAACACATGCCTTTCATACATCAAACGTATGTACTTCAATGACTATTGGCACATAAAGCATAGTTTCCAACCATTAGCTGTTGTAACTACTTCCTTCAAAAAACTGCATGTTTCTTATGGTTTGTTAATACAGCACATAACTGTTTTTAATCAATTTAGTGTGGAAAAGTGTTGCTGGACAAAAGGTTTTGAACTTTTGAGTTGGAACTTAACATATTGAAGAGTATATATGCTTTAGACTGGGTTCTTATATTTTGTCACTTTAACATAATTTATATACTTTTGCAGCGTAATGCACAAACATACAGTGTCCCAAATAAGCATCCAGGAGCAGCTGATGAAAAGGTTAACGTGACAGTTCCTGACATAACTAGAGCCATGAAAATTACTGACTTGTGCAAGTTCATGGTAATATAAGGACCTAAAAGTATCTGCATAAACACAACTGGGTCACTCCACCCATTTTTGCATAAGTGGGTTTGAGCAGTTAAACTACCAGACAAACACAAACACAAAGACGGACGTGCTCCTTACATGCAGTGTGATTATATGCACTAGAACGAGCTCTGTGCCAAATACTTCCGAATGCTAGCCTGATATAAAAAACTGAATGGCCATTTGTTCCACTTCATTTGTTCGTTATTTGATTTGCTGGATGAATGGAAAAAGATGGCAGACACTTAAATGTGAGCCAATAAAGTTTAAGTACACGCATAAGCTCGTCATGCGTAACTTTATGCTGAAAATGTAAAATCTGACTTAACTACTTTCCCAAACCTCCCAGCAGGAAAGCATGAACTACATGTCCTTTGTTTTGACACTGTTAAAGTGTGGTCAGGTGCTACAGTTTGAGCATCAGTACAAAAAAACTGTGGACTAGAGTCTCCCTCTGTGACAGCATCAGTTAGACATCAACCATCGCAGTCCACCCCGGGTGGTGCTGGGTGTGTCCATGTAAGAGGAGCTGGATTAAGGCAACAAAAACTCTGGAGGGGCTCATTTAACAAGGGAAGCGTCCACCTCATGTGTCATATATTTATGCAGTCTAATTTCTTAGTCTGGTCAGGGCCATAGGTTATTAGAGAGGCATGCAGAGCACCTGGTTGGGTCTGAGGGGGTTCTGGGACACCCGCGGCTGTAATGTTAATAAAAGGTCAAACTCAGTTCATATTCTCTCTTATATATTTCTCTCTCATAATCTGTGTATTTCTCTCTTTTTGACTGATTTAACCAGAGCTGCTGGGAGATCTGATTCATCTACACTATCTATCAAAAAAGGTGTTATTTTTGTTAGTGAATACTGTAAATGAAGAGATACTAACACATAAATAACATCAAGAGCTGCTCATTGTTTACAGTTTTTGCATATTTCTACTTAATAAGACCTTAATAGGAAAATACAAGAAAACACAAGCTAGTACCCTGCCCACTTTACATAAACACCCTTGGTGTTGTTAACACTGACTGGAGGATGTTTTGAGCAGGAAATGCAGCTGAGATGATGATGGATAAGGTAACGGCTACAGTGTTTATTGTGGGGATCGTGTGTGGCTGAGCAGGTGCGTTTGAGCGTGTAAGTGTGTTATGTGTGTCCTTCATCACTGTCTAAAAGAAGTTAAAGAGAAGATATGCCAGGTTTTTTGTTTGTGAGGCAATCTGACCTTGGCAGGCTCCGGTGCGGATGTTGGGGATGAAGCCTCGCCTGCAGGGGTGCGGCTGAGCGGGGCATTGCTCACAGGGGTGGCCCCATGCTCGACCAATGGTGGCGCAGCAGAGGGTTTTGGTACAGACTATTCCACTGAGCTGGCCCTGGCACATCTGGTTGTTCACCTGAGTGAAACATGGCCCAGTCCTGTAGTCTGTGGAGAGAAAGAGGCAAGAATCCAATGTTTGTTAGAGACTGATTTAACATTTGATTGACAAAATGATAAAACAGTGATTAGTTTCCTCAAACATCTGGTGCAGCATTACATGAAACCAGATTACATAGATTGATGAAAAATTAAAGAAAATGGAGAAACAATGTTTTCTGTCGTATCTACGGTAACCAAGTGAATCGGTGCGGGTTTTTTTTTTAAGATTTCACTGGAACAAGAGACATAAGAATGGATGTGGAAAGAAGCTGGCACAGCATTAAAGGGTGATTTAAGAGAGATGACTCATTGCACCTTTGTTTATTCTTAGTCTGGAGTAACAATCAGCATACGAAGATGTTTATTTACAAGTAGCAGGACTTAAAAAGAACAATATGGAAGTTGGTTGGTAGCGATAAGATGGATCACGTCAAGACACGTGATTTCAGGCATCTCATTAAACCTGATTAAACCGCAAAACACATCCACACTGTTTCCCTCAGCAGGAACTTAGCACAAAGATTGGAATGGTTGCTATGTATATAGTCACTGTGATAATAAGTTAACCCACTGGATTGACAAACTATAGCACATTCCACTACTTTAACAAGGACTTGGTGGTGGGCTGAACAGTGGTGGTTTCTGTTCCCATCGATATGACAGTACAGCCAGCTAATGGTAGTGTGGTCGTCAATAACAATCTCCCCATGACTATCATTTACTCTAAAAACGTCTGTGACATTTTAACGTCATCTCTGGGACAAAGGACTTTTGTGTGACTTTGCAACAATGCACACCCTGTTACAAAACATCTGTTGACAATAACAAAAGAAACAGAAATGTCTAATGAAAGTCAAACAGACGTATTAAAACTTTGCAGTCTCTCATTTATTCTAGAGTAGTAACAACGGTAGAATAAATGTAAGTAAATACACAGAGCCATTCAAACACATTATGAGAACAAAATGTTCCTATCTTTAGCGATCACCTTGCCTCTGTGCTGCACTGCTGTGTGCCAGTGAAATCATGGCATAATCTCATTAAATGCACTCCACAAATCAGGCACAATGACCTCATGCCGAAACCATTTCAGCACTACAGTGTTTCCTCTTTTCAATCACATACTGCCTAATGATGGATTCTCTTGTTGGAGAAACCCTTACTGAGTTCTTTGCAGTGGCGCCGAACTTAATATAGCCTTCATTAAAAAAGCTGATTGTTAGATTGTTGCAGTTGAGATGAAAGACAAACTTCATGGTTGGCTGGCCAAGGCAGTGACAGTGAGATGTGGAGTACAAGAGCGGCTGTGAAGGACAGAATGAGACGGAAAGATTGAAATCAGTGGTGGTGTTTGGTGGGAGTCACTACTTAGGCTTATTGGTTCCTTGTGCTACATTAAAGGGGATCACAGAAAATGGGGTAAAGAGTAGGAGAGGCAAAAAGAGAGAAAAAAAAGGGAAGGAGAGCGGAAAATAAAGTAGGTCAAACTGAGCATGCAGAGTGCAATTTGGGGCTCACGCCAGCTCTCCGTCTCATCCATCTGTCTTTATTTCTCTTTGCCCGCTTTAGGTCTTCCTGTCTGTCTGTCTTCTAGTCAAACTATCATCTGTTATTTGATCTTTCATCTGTATGTGGCCGGGCTGGCACAGTGCAGTGGCGACCTGTACACCACATGCATATACTCATGTTCTGCAAAAAAAACACCTGTACACAAGCAAATACTACAATAGGAATGCCATTATATTGTATTCCTCTGTCTGTCAGCAAATCCAATAAAGAGACCCAAACCCATAACCCACGCAAATATATGTTTGAACTTTTAAAAAGGTTCCGCCAATTCTTAAAACAAATGCACGGTAATCGCTAAAGGAGGAACATTTTGTTCTCGTAATGGTTTTGAACGGTCCTGTAAATTTATTTATTTTTTACCTTTACTATTGTTCACATTTCTATTAAAGAAAAAAATGTGAAGTTTGGACACATCTGTCTGACTTCCATGGGACATTTAAGTTACTTACTTTTAAGCAAGTAGAAGTAAATAGAGCATTTTGGGGGGGGGATTTCAATTGCAAATTAACAGACAATTGGTTCTCTAGTAAGTATTTGTAGCAGCAGTGGTATACGTGCTATTGACTTAAAGTAAACTTTAGTGTCCATGTTCATGGTAAGAAGGGGCATGTCAACCATTGCAATGATGTGGCTAACTGAAGTTGATCTCTTAGTCATGATTGTTAGTCTGGTTATAAAAACTAGTTGATTTGCAAATGAACCTGAAAGTAGTTGAAAATGACAGTAAAGAAAAAAAAGGAAAAAAAATAGAAAAACCAACGGAAGAACTGCACTTCCAACCTCTCAGTCTTTGATTGTAAGGAAAAAAATCAACAGCGGCTGGATTCTCCCACACACTGCTCATCCAGCAACACTAGACAGTCAGACACGGCAGCCAAGTTCAACAGTGTATACATGTGCACTAAATTACATATATATACATAGACACTTCTCTCTCACTCTCTCTCTTACAGGCATGTATACATAAGAAAGCACATACATGTCTGTGTAAACACACATGCCTTAAGGAAAACACAGCATTAGTGACGAGCCAAACAAAAGACTGGAGGAGCATTAAAAGCTTTTTTGAAAAGGCACAAAATAACAAATAGCGACGAAAGACTGGCTATCTCACAATGTCCACATCAACATATGTACTCCATGTGTTCAGACCTTCCCTTTTTTTGTTTTGTGCATAAGTGTGTGGTTGGTATGCACATCTGCATGTTATGCGTGTAAACTCAGTGGACACGTGAGAGCAGTGCACAGGCAGGTTAGGATGAAGGGGCAATCTAACATCCTGACTTGGTCCTGCAGACAACATTCGGAAGTAATTTTGACAACATTCGGAAGTAATTTTGTCTAATTTGTCTAATGCTCAATAGATCAAAAACATTCACCAGAACCTCTCTTCTATACTTATACACTTCTTGCTCTTAAATCCACTGTTAGCGACCTTTGTCTCCCATCCAGACGTCTCTCATGTCATTCATGCTTTGCTATAACCTCCTGCATCCGTCACAATGAATAATTAAAGCCCCTTTTCTTTCATAGGAATGAGTCTATTTTGTGTTAGACCAAATGACTCATCAGAAAAACATCAGAAAAATCTTTTCCAAACTTTTCCAAGAAACACTTCAGTTGTAACCCTGTCTCGATTCTGCCTAAAACCACAGATGCTCTTGTAACCTTTTACCTAAATCAATCAACCAAGATCAGCCAGACATTCGTATCAGGCGATGTTATCACGGTACAACACTTTCCATATGATGATGCTTTTGTAGTTAAGTCAGCCACAAAAAAAAAAAAAAAAAAAAAAAATCAAAGTCAATTACTCTTTGCTCTGATGAAAGTTGGATAAAAGGACGATAAAGTGCTGTAGAGGCTGAGGTGAGAAAATATTTAATCCTGTCTGGAACCAAAGCCTTCAGAGAAACCATTTTCCCATCAACCCTGTCTCGTTTTGGGATGGGGGAGATGAGACGGGGCACTGACCTGAGCCTTAGAATAAAAGGAAAGGGAAAGAGCAATGGCTTAAGAAAAATGAACAAAAATTCAAATTTTATATTCATTAATAACTGCTGAAGTGTTTACCAAACTCCCAGAAGGGGAAGTCTGGGAAAGATAAGACACTTGAAATATGAGTTGATCATCTGCGATGAAGCCATCATCATTTATGAATATTTTCTTAAGAAAGAGGTCAACAAGTCAAATGAATAAAGGAAAGAAATAAAAAACATACACACTTGCCTATGGGCTTGCATGTATGTGTGTGTGTGCGTGTGTGTGTGTGTGTGTGTGTGTGTGAGCGTGTGAGCGTGTGTGCGCGTGTATAAGCAGGCATGTGTTTTCAAACCGGATGTCCACTCTAGACTTTATACAGCTGGAAGATTTGGTCTAAGCCAAGACGTCATGCTGTTACTCACCTGTTAAAAAATTGAGAAATTTTCTAATTATCTTCTGTGTGTGTGTGTATGTGTGTGTGTGTGTGTGTCCATGTTTGGTTGATGTGTGCAAACTAAGCACATGTCTGGCAGAACTTGTGGAATTTCTGATCGCATTGTTTGTGTCTGTGTGTCCTTTTGCCCAATGTGGATATAAATAAATGATTTAAATGAGTGGCCTTGTTTGTTTGTGTGTGTGTGTGTGTGTGTGTGTGTGTATGTGTGTGTGTGTGTGTGCATGCCTGTCCGTGTGTTTGAAACGTTTTTCCTATAGCCAACAATAGCAGTCTCTGTTAGTCTTATCAGCACCATTACCAACAAGCTTGAAATCACTCGAGTCTTTATCTTTATCCCTAACCATTCCTCAAAGGCTCTCGCCCTCTTATTTCTTCCGCACCAAAAGCAGTCACCCAAATATAACTACATGTTTGACACCGCACAAACACATACACACACATGCATGGGATAATAACTGTAGGAGACTGGCAATGGGAGAGCTAAGCCCTCTGCAATCTCCTGCAATCTAAAAGTCTGAAACCTCAAGCAAATTGCCGTGTGTGAGACGAACTACACTGTAGAGCACACTTGACTTTATGGAGAATTTAAACAAAAAAGTTGCCAAAAGTAGTCATTCTTTAGCATTTTTAAGCTAATAACTTTGAGTATCCATACTTGTTGGAACTGTGATGTCATATTTTGTGGTATATTATTTGTTCCTCTGATTTTGTTTCGATATCTCACCCATTGTGCTGTAATATTGTACTTGACTTCTGCAGCTATTTTGGTCTGTTTTGGGAAATATCCAGTCACAATACTGTCCAGTGGTGGAACAATAATGCAGACTCTATTGAATGCAGACACTGCCAGGCACAAACACAGTCCGGCAAGTGGGCTCCAGACTCCATCAACAACTACCACTCATGGGACATGTTCCTTATTCAGTGAGGCGGAAGTCTTTGTTGTGCTTTTTCAACTGCAGAGAGAGTGAATTGGTCCATTTTTCATCAGGCCAGATCAAAGACAGCCTTCTTCCACCCTGAGAGGATACTCAAATATTGATTTGAACAAACCAGAGTCTCAACAAATGGCCTGTGCAGTTGTGAATGATTCAGTTAACTTATTGTTTATGAGTTGGATCACCTAACTTAAGTAGCCCCATGAAAAGCAAACGCTGAAAACAGCTTTTGAAAAGCAACGTTCCTCATTATGCTTAACACAAAACATGATGGCTTAATTCAGAGCATATAATGTCTCAATGAAGCACAGTGCTCATTACTGCATGTTAGGCCAGTGAGACACATTTCCAGACTTGGATTAAAACATAGTGTTATAGAGTTTCACTCAGCCGGTTCTTATGTTGACATTTACGCCAAAACTTTTGCAATTTAAAAACACAGATGGGGTCCAGTTTATGATGAAACTTCAAGCTACATTAGTGTATAATTTACAGACTTGCTGTAAATCATAAAAATGTAGCATGGCTGAGAACTGGCGAACTCAAGCTATATTAACATTGGGAATATTTTCCACTGAGTGGCCTGCGCCTGGCCCTGAGCTCCACCCATTAACCAGAGCAGTCTTCCTGTCCAGCCATGTTCTGTCCACTCTTGTCCAGAGTCAATAGAGCAGAAAAAGCACAACTTCCTACACCTTCCTTCAGAATCCCAAAATATCCTTTACATCACTGCCTGCTGGGGGGCAAAATTGCTCCTCTGTGATTAATGGTATTGTTTGCTTTGGACTGGGCTGCAGGCTGTAACTGGGACTGAACACAGAGTCTGTATACATCCAGAGTCCATAATGGACTGAACCAGCAGAATGGGCAAAAATTCTGTAGACACACATTGGCAACATTCCCTGTTAGTGTACATGGAGCTGAAATGCTTTAACAAACACACATTGGTTTCTCAATGCACACTCTTAATGTCGCATTTAGTACAAGACTAAGAGTCCACAGCCATGCTAACGTCTCTCTGAGGCTGAACTTAGTCTGCATATAGGAAATTCAGAGATTTGATTCAAAACACCTTATAAGTGTTGGAAACTAATTGTTAAAATCTCATTTCCATACAGCGCTGAACTTTAGAGTTACACCATTTAACTGTTTCACTCTGTTCTAGTGGTTTCAGATTTTTTGGGCGGGTCCAACGGGTCGACCACGATACGTAATCCAGTTACTAATTATGTAATTGTAACATATAAATGTTTCGAGCATTGCTAGCATTGGAGGTGATCCCGCTCGTTCTCAAGTCAGTAAGTACACCATAGCAGTCGTTCTTTTTTGTTAGCAAGCTCTGCCTCTGTGTTTTGACCTAAATGCTAAAGTCAGTGTGTACGGGCCTTCATTTACAAGGTCTTCATCTAAGTTTAGCATGTTAGCATGCTAATGTTTGTTAATTAGCACTAAACAGAAAATACAGCTGAGGCTGATGGGAACAGCAATTCATCCTGAAGGGAATAATGTGTGCCCAAAATTTAACGGAAATCGATTTAACATTTGTTGAGTCATTTCCCTTTCAACCCCAAATGTGTTATGGTGATGCTGGAGGCAAGATCTATACAATTTTTTTGCCACTCCATTTAGTAGTGAACGTATAGAGATTTCCCTGATGAAGTGAAAAATTCATCCTGCTGGTGGTGGTAGAGAATAAAGTTAGAGGATGGCTTCATTCCTTACAGGTCATTCTTTGCGGATCTTTGTTGAGATGGATCAGTCTGGAACAAAGTGGTCCATCAACTGACTGACAGTCAAACCAACATTACCATTGTGACACATTGCTAGCATGATAACTAAGAGACAGGGTAACCATGGTAGAGATGGTGGGAATCTTAAATGATTTAAGAAGAAATGACTTCAGCTCTATCTTCTGCTAACCCTCACTGAAGTCAGTGTGAATCAGGCACATGCACAGATTAGCTGCACACACACATACTGCAGTCCAACAAGCACACAGGGCTTCCTGCGACTCCTTCTACCACACCCAGTTCACCCATACTGGTCGACTCTCACGACATTCGTAATCACAGTTCATCAGTTTTCTTCTCACTAAATCCTGCAGTAAATCTATTAAATCACAGACTCAGTTACACGAACACTCAAATCACAAGAGAGAGCAGAGCCATTAGAGCAACAGGACTCTCCATCTAACATAATTATAAGAAATGCACTGGTCATTTATCATAATCATTAAATATCTCAGATAATATTCAATGTCTGAAATTGAGAATAATGGTCAGTTTGTAAGCAATTCTGCTAAACTATTTTCTGGCAAACTAGAGTAAAAATGTTGACATTTCCAGAGTGTCCTGCTTGCTATACAGAAATCAAAAGTTAAGTGAAAATAAACA
>JAQFJA010000021.1:16065419-16075425 GCA_029874485.1 Naso brachycentron
AGAAGGCCATTTTACAGTTTAAAAAAAAAGATGTGAAATAAAATTCATTGTGCCTGTATGTGTTCAAATGTGCAGTCGCTCAAAAATGTCAAGCCGTAGGTCTGATGCAAAATATTCCAAGTGGACTTTTTGGATATCAGACTGGTGCTGAAGCTGGATGGACACCAAGGAAATTATGTTTCATGTTTTCTCGTAGTTGTACGTGATAGTTGGAAATTGGCTGCCAAGAGACGTTATGTGTCTTTCATATTTTCAGTGTATTTACACCAAGAGAAGATGTAATGATGTGTGAAGGAGAAGCAAGAAAGTTCAAGCTAAAAGACATCAGAAGAAAAAAAAGAGGGGGGTGTGTTTTGAGGATTTATTTTCATTCTTTGCATGCAGGTCAAATGGGGCAAGGATGAAGCCACTGACGTTTCAAAGACCTCAAAAGTACTACCCTGACTGTCACAGTTTAGATTTTCCACACTGTATTTATTCACTCTGTCTCAACAGCTCGTAGCATGTTTTGGCAGAGGGCAACCTTAAGCTCATGGGAGCATGGAGGTGTGTGTGGAAAGGTGGGGTTGTGGGATTAGAGGTCAGTTTCACGGTGTCATCATGGTGTTGGGGTTTGTGGTTGAAGTGTGATTGGATGTAGAGATGATCCTGGCTGGGAATCCTGTGGGCTGCTGGTGGTTTTTTCCTGGGTGGATGATCATATGATCGCTATACCGCACACCTAAAGATACATAAAAACACATCCACGCAAAGCTAGCTAACAAAGAGTGAAAAACCACAAGCACGGAAAGACACAGACTGACAGGCAGATGAACAGACATACAGACAGACAGACAGACAGACAGACAGACTGACAGGCATGCAGGCTCACGGACAGACAGACAGGTGAGCGGACAGATAGATAGACAGACAGGCATGCAGGCTCACGGACAGACAGGCAGGCAGGCAGGAGGGCAGACAGACATACAGACAGACAGATAGACAGACAGATAGATAGACAGACAGATAGATAGATAGATAGATAGATAGTTAGATAGATAGATATAGATAGATAGAGAGATAGATAGATAGATAGATCGATAGTTAGATAGATAGATAGATAGTTAGATAGATAGATAGATAGATAGATAGATAGATAGATAGATAGATAGATAGATAGATAGATAGACAGATAGATAGATAGATAGATAGATAGATAGATAGATAGATAGATAGATAGACAGATAGATAGATAGATAGTTAGATAGATAGATAGATAGAAATTCTCCTCTCCCTCTCACGTGCTTGTCTCCTCTCCACCTCTACTCCATCTTTCTTTCCATCATTTATCTCCAAGGCAGGCATTTCTTGCCTCACCTTGCCCGTTGCTCTGCTTGGCTCTGTAAAAACCTGGCCTTGTGCAGCTGTGCTGCCCCGGTGATGCAGTGGGAGAGGAATGTAGAACTTCAAAGTATAACACGAGAGGAGACAAAGAATGGCAGTGTTCAAGGGGGGATGAGAAGATGTGATCTCATAAAACAGCACACAAACACATTGGTCCGTTTATGCGAGGTTAGGCTGGAAAGGATGATGAGGAGAAGGAAAGACCTTCCTCACATGTCCCCTGCCTGCTTTGTGGGAACCAGAAGAGGAAGAGGCGGGTATACACGTGATGTTGCTCCCCTGTGACAGAGCACATTGTAACTCTGCACAGCTCGTTTGTCCACGGTTAAACGACTGTTAAAACATACAGCGGAGAGAGGGATGGAGAGAGGTTGATGTGTATGATATGACTTTGGTTTAAGTGGGCCATGGAGTGAGAATTCCTGGATAACAGTTTTGAAATTCCATAACCCTTGTAACTGCAAGAGAGAGAGGCTTGGGCCCCGAAAAAAGAAAGAAAGAAATGAAAAGAGAAAAGAGGCAAAGAGAGAAATGTAGCAAGATTCCAAGAGAGCGGAAAGAATCCTCTGACTGCTTGCTAACAGTTTGAGGGGCTAATGGCTTTCAGATGTGCGCAACGTCTTTTGTATTTTCAAAGGAGCATAAAACATTCCCTCTCAGAGGAATCCAAACAACGGCTGGAATTCACAGACTGAAAATTCACAACAGAGGTTAGAGCGAAAAGTTTATCTCATGTTTGCTCGTGTTACAAGTGTTATGTGTTTTACATCCATGGACAGGTCCTGTAATTTCTCTAATTACAGTGAACATTTCATTTTTGTGTTCCATACTTTTTTCCAATGTTGATGTTTTGTCTTTTGGAGTGGTGTAATGTGTGCAAGGAGCTGGGCGGGGGTGGCGTTCGCTTTATTTCCTGTTCAAACTTTGGGGGAGCTGGGACTCTGACGAGGTGAGGTCATTTCTCGCTCCAACTGTAAAGTTGACTGCACAAGTGTGTGTGTGTGTGTGTGTGTGTGTGTGTATGTGTGAGTCCACTCTTAGTCACATGCACATTATGGCTGCTCTGTGATAGACCAGTTTAAAAAAAAGTTAGTTATTTGCTAAGTTACAAACATGTAACATTGCATTTATTCAGTCTACACAAAAACTAAATATATGTGGGACACTGGGCTGAAGGTTACATAGAAAACTGCATGAAAGTGGCTCTGTGCTGCTCTTCAACAGAGGTGAGGTAGTAAACCATGTGGTAAACCTAATAGTTACTCTTCATCCCTTAAGTCTTTTTCTGATAATGCTTCACAATGAGGTACACAAAATGTGTGTAGTTACTGAGGAACGGATAAGGAACAAATGGGTAGGTAATGATTAGTTCCTCATTTGTTTGTAAAAAATGTTACCCTTTTTTTGCATAACCAAAAAATGCTGTTGAAAACACTTCAGATGAAGCATGAATCACACCTCTGTGTTGCTTTATGATGCTTGTTTTTGAGTGTGCCATGAACTGCCGGGCTCTTTGTTGCCCCTTGTGGCCACTAGAGAAAAAATATACAATAAATTCACAGTCCTCACCAATGGCTTTTACAAGCGATTGTTTTACACCCTGTGACCACAGGAGGCAGTAATGAGCTCATTACAGTGCATAACAATGAGGTGATGCCACACTATAAAATGTACTCGGACAAGCAACAAAAAGGTGAGATTTATACTTATTATCAGAAGTGTTATTACTTGAAATTTAAACAGAAAATGGCAGGAACACAGCTGTAGCCTTAATTAACTGATAGATATGAGAGTGGTATCTATCATCTTTTCATCTTGTTCTCTACCATGAGGCAGATTAGCACAAATGTTGAACCATTGCTTTAAAAAGATATAAACTAAAAGTAAAGCAAATAGATGAACAAATCACTGTAAGGCCATTTGAAGTATTGGGAGTTGGATATGTATGTATTTATTGATATGTATATTTAAAGTAGGGCCGTCGAAGTTAACAAAATAATAATGAGTTAACGCAAATTCCTTTTAACACCACTAATTTTTTTGACGAGGAAGCGATGCACCAGTAACACTGTGGATGGCAAGCAGAAACAAACCTTCTTGAGCAGAAATAGACAAAGAAAAACATCTTTTGAATGCCAAGTTCAGCTTCAAAGCCCTGTCAAATGTTTCCCTCGACAATGCCAAAGTTATTTGTATTTTCTGTCAATATGAACTGAGTTACCACCAAGTGTGTCGAGTCTTAAATACCACTTGCTGGCCAAGCATACAGCTGATGCAGAAAGCCCTCCTCCCCCTGACTAAAGGTGGACCACACTGGATAGTTTGCAAATGGAGACGTGTTGACAACTCCACAAGCAACAAACTTTCTACCACAATAGCTAACTGGGAAGATATTCTGAACAATATCTGTCATTGTTTTGGACTGTTGCAATAAAAAATAAACATACATTTTCAAAAAAGCAAGCATATTTGTCCACTTCCATGTTATAAGAGTGTTAAAAATGTGAAAAATATTCATTTCAAGGTATATTAAGAACAGGTAAAAATGTGAGATGAGACTACGGACAATCATGCTATCAATGGTGATTAAATATTTTGATCGATTGGCAGCCCTAATTTAAAGACTGGCTCTGAGTTCTGACTGCAGGGATTGTATCAGGAGAGTGTGTAACCTACTTTACTGTAATTCTACTCAATGACAAAGTTCAGCTCATATTTTTTTGTCATTTCTAATAAAACCCTGCAAGTATTTTCCCCAGTCCCAGCCTCTGTGGTGAGTCTGAGGCAGTCCATACCGAGTTGTGGTCCTTCAAAATGACTTATGCCACTAAGTTATAAAGGAAAAAGGTTAAAAATCGAGCCTAATCCTCCTTCTCCTGTCACTGACTCTCTTTGACAATCTGTCAAACTGAACCTGGATTCTGACTCTGAGTAACTTTGATATCTCCTTCCCTTCTCTCCTCTTACAATTTTTTCACTTAAGCGTGCCATAAACTTGTCATCTCCATTTTAGTGCAGCTGTAATTTGCCTGAAACTGAAGTCCATAGAGTTTATGTACCTGTATGGAGTGGAATTTGCTGTAGTCTAACGTTTTAAAAGACTTATATTTATGTTAAAATTGAAAAAGTCAGGATTTGCTCAAGGAGGATTCTGCAGCCACAAGGCTTAGGGATAACACTATCATGTTTTCAGTCCAGAAGCTGGT
Source organism: Naso brachycentron (assembly GCA_029874485.1). Classification (NCBI taxonomy): domain Eukaryota; kingdom Metazoa; phylum Chordata; class Actinopteri; order Acanthuriformes; family Acanthuridae; genus Naso; species Naso brachycentron. The sequence continues at coordinate 16,070,009 of JAQFJA010000021.1, forward strand.
TCTCTTTGTGATCTCCGATGTACTATTGGCTCTTTTCTCTAGAAACTTATATCCTATCTTGAACATTAACTCTTTACAGAGGTGTGCTGTTTAATACTTAACCATTGCTTGGGCCTTAAAGTCTCTACGTGGAACTTTTAACTGGTTATGAAGCGGTCTAAATTTAATACTGAAGCCTCCCTGGAGAGACGGTTTGTTGTTTACAAGCACATTGCTCCACTTTGTCAAATATTACTATCTATGGATGGAAGCAGCTGACGGCATTTTACTTTAGGCTAACTGAATATTTTATTTTTAGCCAAAGTGGTATTTTGCAAATAAGTTGCATGCTTCTTTCACTCTCTCCCAAAACAAATGCTCGTGCTAGACAAGATCTTGACGACAATAAGCAGTAACTCTTACGTCCACACACGCAGCTACAATCAACGCTAAATGAAAGTTCCTCAGAAGGGCTTTAAGTTCAAGGACATGAAACTAAATTACATGCCAACAGTGATGTTGGATTTACATCAACACCAACGCTGTAACTGGCAGCTCTTCACATGTATGGAGGTTTGAATCCTGAAGGCTGAAAATACTCAGTCAAAATAAAATTTCAGTCTAAGCACCTCTCTCCTATAATAAGGGCAGGTGATACTGATCAATTTGGTTACCAGTTTCTATTTTGTTTTTCAATCATTGCAAACATAATTTGATCTTTGTCGGCTAAGCATAAAAGTTTTATCTTAAATATTAGCTCACCATCTGCACAGCAGGAGAAGAGGCAGGAAATCTGACCATCAAAACCAAAGGTCTGAACATAATATGATGTCCTTTAAGTGGATTGAACAATGTTTTCATTTTTAGTGTCTTGTCAACCTGAATAAACCAGCTTGAAGCTGTCCAAATAATATGACAGTACTGATTCATCTTGTTTTGCTTGAGCAGAGGAACAAACCACGAGGCATCTGCACTTCCACTTGTGTGTGTTTGTACAATAGCTTATGTACCCGCATATGCTGACTTGTGTTTGTGCATGTACCTATAGAAGCACGAGTGTATGTCCGTGTGTTGTCAGTGTGCGAGTTGGAAAAGCCACAAAAAGCCTTTTATGAGTGTGAAACTCTTGTAAAGCAGGTGTACTTGAGACAAATGGGAGAACAGAACGTCCAGCCAGCATTCAACCTGCTGCCTGCCCCAATCTACTGCTTAACTGTGATCATTAGAGGTTTGGACAACAGATGCTAAGATACTTGGAACATCTTCTTAACCTACCTGCCTATCAGCATTCCTTCCATCTTTCATCCATCCCTCTGGTCCTTCCTGCCCTGTCTCACGCTTGTTTCTTGTTCAGCTGCAGCTGTTTTCACGGGGAATCACAGAGGCGAAGACGAAAGAGGAGGGGTACATCTGTAATGTTAGCGGGCGTGGAGGAAGACAACAAAAACAAGACGGAGGGACTGACAGAAATATGCCAAAGCTCTTGGAAGAAATTGTCACTTTGTGCTGCAATGAAACAAAACATACAGTATACTGTATAAGTTCTGATAAAATAAATCTAGAAAATGCCTCTCTTATCCTCTTTATGGGAAACTGAAGTCATGTCCCTCTATCAACACAAACAGATACTGTCTGTGCCACATTTGTTTAGGGTCAAACCTCTACTGCTGTAAGACACGCATATGCTCTGAGGTCTATTAAAGCCGCGTATCAATGGACCACCCAAGAGTTTTACACAAACCTTAAGAAGGGGAGGGGGAAGCGGTTTGGTCTAGAAACACAGCAGAGCAGAGGTAGTGACAAGAGGAAAGATCTGAGGATATGATGAGTCAATTTTTACGCTCTGAACTGCTAAGATATACAAATGGTCCCATGCTTGTGTGCACACACATATATACAAACACAGACAACACGAGGCTGCGCGGTCGCTACCAGAGTGGTAGGTCAGTTTGGGTTAAAGACAACACGTGACTGCTGTGTTTCTACATTGTGATACTATGACCTGATTTTGTTTCTCCTTCCCTCCTACGCTCTTCATTCTTTAGCTCATTTATCTAAATTAGTCAGTCTAGGTCACAGCAATCTCCTTGCTCCAAAGGACAAATGCATTAATCTACAGTCATGTTTACTCAAACGCCTTGTCAGTTTTCATATTGCTCTCATTCTGAGGAGTTTCCTCACACGGTCAAAGAGGAGAGTCGCTGTTTGAGGCCAGGTTCTGTTCAGGGTTTCTGCTTGTTATGTGGAAGTTTTTCCCTTCCTGCTGTCACCAAGTTCTTGCTAATGTGGGAATTGTTGGGTGTTGGTAAATTAAAGAGTATGGTCTAGAACTGCTCTTGGTGCAGAGTTTAATTTGAAACTTGTGTTGCGATTTGACGTTGCTTGACTTGCTTGTAACCGATTAAGTTGTTGTTTGTCATGGAAAAAGAATCAGTTTCGCTAAGTACTGTGATCAAATACTATGCTTTAAAGGAGTAGTTCAACATGTTGGAAAATGCACATATTCCAACATGTTGATAATAAGTGTTAGTGTAATAAGTGTAATAAGCTGAGCATGAGGGCTGGAAACAGGGGGAAATGGCTAGCATGCCTCTGTCCCACCAGCACCTCGAAAGCTCACTAATTAACAAGTATTTGGTTTATCTAACCTTTACAAAAACAGAGGTTTAAAAATCACAAGTTATCATGTTACAGGAGGTTATTTGAGAAGATATTTCCTGACCTGATCCAGTCCTAATGCTAAGCTAACCACCTCCTGGCTGTAGATTCATAGCTATTTAAAGGAAAGGTTGTGGATCTTACCATTAAACACTTGGCGATATTCCTGACCTGTTCCTTTAAGAATGCTTCCTGTTTGTCAGAAGTCATCCAACTCATGTAAACATTTCTTTCTGTTTTATTCAGACACGAAGATGGAACATCCATTGCCAGAGGCTGGTGTAAAATCTGCTGTAAAGTTGAATTCACAGCACAGTTAAAACCTGCTTTCCATTTTCAGACTACAGGATTTAGAATAATTTATTTGACAGCTGGATTTCTGCTGGTAACAGCTAATTATTGGGCCAAGTATTTTAAAGATTTTACATGTGTGCAGATTGGGAAAGTGCGTTGCACTAAAGGAATGCATAATAGCATTTCCTTTGGCAATAATCAATCATAAAGGAGAACACAAAAGCCAAAAATGATGTCAGATGAATTTATGGAGGGCTTGATAAACACGATAAACTGCACATGCAGATGCATTTCCTGTCTGACCTAATTGCACACTGTAATTTGTATTTTTATGTGCATAAATCTGCTTCACTCATTCACTCAGTCAAAACCAGAAGTCCTTAACACCAAGGTTCCAACATGTGTTTGCTTGGCATTGACAAGAGCGACTCTGCTCAGCTGGGCCGTGGCTGCTTGTCACCCCACTGGAGCTCCCACACGGGGCCTTTGAAGTGTCGCGGGCCCCCCACATGAAGAAAGCAGCACTGTTGGTGTATGAGCAGACAGGGGCATGGGGGTGGGAAGGAGGTTTTGTCAGGATGAAAGGAGGTGCTGTAGCAGTCCAGCTGTTTGCTCTGCAGCCCAACAGAAAGACAGGATCTGGAAGAGTCAATATTTGTCACTTAGTGTGTTTGGTTGAGTCGGTGATAGACTCAGTGAACCCCTGAAGGAGTATAGAGCTGAGCTTCCAGCTCATTATTTCTGTGGTTCTTCAAATTCTTCATCCAAAGCTGAAAAAAACACTTAAAATGCAGAGTAAACTTGGACATTGATTTTCCCAACACTTCCTGTAAAGTTTCTTGGAAGTGAGAAGAGCTGAAATGTAACCATGGAGGTGTGTGGTCTCTCTGAGGAAGTGTGTGTAAGCCTTTCTATAACATGGTCTCCCGCATCTGGTACTAGTTGAAAGCTGGTGGTTTGAATGTGCTCTGCATAGTTTGAAAGTCTCCACCGCATTAGTGCCCTGTTTGACTTGATTAGCATACTTTATTCAATTTTGCGTCACCAAACAGAATAAAGACACCACATGTGGGCATCACACAGATATTGTAGAACTACATAGCAGACCGTGAATGTCAGTGCACATTTGTCAAGAACAGCCACCCTTTGATTTTAAACAAGGTCTGTCAAATATGAGAGAAACAACTGTGTGTGAGAGAATATCGCTGCTCTTAGCCTCTTTCCCCATTTCCTGTGCTTGCACATGAGCACACACTCAGCATACTCAAGCATGTTTGTGTGTCTTTGAGTGCGGAAACGGAAAAGTTACGGGAAACACTGGAAAAAGTTAGTGACTTTAATTATGGTAGAAATTGGATTCAGTTTACATATAAATCAGGAATAAGGATATAATAAATTTAGTTCAGTGTAAAATGACATGTTATAGTGATATAAGTGTGTGTGGATGTGTTTTTTTGTGTGATCACCACAATCGGGAGACTAGTCTGAGGAATGCAGTCGGCTCTGTCAGCTCTCTCCCTCCCGCCCGTCCATCTTCATTATTGCCGTTCCCACATACTGGTCATGTGATTTACAGCTACGGGCCCCAACTCTGGTGATATAGGGCAAATTCCTGACCGGGATCAGTGAAGTTTCATACACACAGCAGGGGTCAGGAGCCTTGAAGAGAGGAGAAATGGAACAAGAGAGAGGGGAGAGGAGATGAGAAGATAAGAAAAGAGAGGAGAGGAAAGGTAATATCAAGACCTAATTCATCTTCTTTTGTTTTGTTTTGTTTTTCAAGACTTTGCCAGCAGATTAATGCAAGAAATATGTACATTATCTGGCAGCAATCTGGAACATTATTGGGCAAGAGAAAATAAAACTGATGAGGGGTTAACAGAAAGAGACAGAACCAGGGAAAACCCACAAAGAGTCATTTCCAAGTCCAGGGTTTTCTCTGAGAGGTGTGAGATTTTACAGTGTTTAAAGTCTCTTAAGTCTTGTTGACACAAGGCCTCAGCAGAGATGGCAGGCCAGGTCAGGCAAGCAGCCATTTGAGCACCTCTGCTGTGTACTGAGGAGGCTGCGATCAGACTGAACTAAAGCATATGCCATCCACGTAAGCTTGGGTTTCAGCCTACACTACATTTTCACCATGGGGAGCAATGTCGAAGCTAAACCCCTGCTCACTAAAAAGATTTATGTAGCTTTACAGATGTAGTTCATTTTATCCCAAACAGATGCTTAATCATGTAAAGATTAACGCTACTGGTTAGGATGTGCACAGGTAGCCTAGAAAAAAGCAACGAACATTTCAAACTTCACAAAAACAATAATAGGCTACAGCTACACATTAATTGCTGATTCTTGATCATTCCTATCATTGTGAGTGGTCAGCGCAGCCCGCTTTAAAACAACACAATCATTATCTACTTGAACAAAGAGTTGGGCTTGTAGCACGTGAGATAGTGTAAAAGGTGTGGTATGTAATTGCCTCAAACCAC
>JAQFJA010000021.1:16109141-16120030 GCA_029874485.1 Naso brachycentron
ATGATTTGTCATCACCAGGCAACAACATGGCCTCTCCCGTTCCTTTTACGCACAGAAATTCAATCCCAGTCAGCTCTCCTGAACTGATTATTACAGTATTTATCGACTTTTCTAGGCTGTGAATACACATTTTATCGTTTCGAACAAGTCTGCGTCGTAAATTAATGCGTCTAAGCTGCTAAAAAGGAATGAACAAACTTTTTTGCGTAGGTTGTTGGTTTTCACGTGTACAGTTTTTTGTCTGAAACAATGCAAAGCAATGGAACCCAAAGCAGTTCATGTCCCTATGGTCAATATAAATACAAATGCATTCTAGTTAATATCAGTGTATAAAATCCAATAATGTAGTGGACCCAGCAGACCTGCCTTATTGAATTTAAAAGTATCTTCTAATATTTAATGGTACTGTAAGTGATTTACACTTTGTTAAAAAAAGTGTAATAGCTGCACATTCTGACAGCCAACACTGATAATATAGTTTAGTTAGTAATGTGGGTCTCAAAGTCTCTCCCTTCTGCAGTAAACCAAAAATACATTTCTGGAATCCTCTCTCCTGATTGGAGGAGAGTGGGAGCGGGATACCAGAAAATGTATTCTCTGTGTACGGCAGAGCAGAGGACCCACAAAACACTCGGTATAAGTGATGTCTGTCTGAGTGTAGAGCTCTTTAACACTTATTAAAGAAATTTTATGGGAAAAAAATGTACATACCACTTACAGCACCTTTAAGGTCATAGTCAGTGCAGTTATTTATAGAACAATATGCTGTATGTCTTCCAGGTCTGACTCATCTCGTCTATCAGGCTTTGTGATGCTGGATCCAGTGGAATGTGAGTTGTGAGATCAGCGCTTTGAATCCAACATGGAGGTGAAGAGGGATGGAGGAGGAGCAGAGCTGTGGTCTCCTTCTGGAGCATCTCCTGCTCCCTCTCACTCTGCCTGCTACAAGAACACCCTCATAACCTTCTGCCTCTTCTTCCTCCTCATCGGGGTCTCTGTAGGCCTGCTTACTGGTGAGTCATAGACAGACTGCTCTGTTAAAACACTTTTTCTGTGAAGCCATCCGTTATGGACCATTTCTCCTCTGTCATTTCCAGCCTACCTGGTGCAGGAGCAGCATTATTTCATGGAGACGGTGGAGCTGAAAGGTCTGAAGTATGATCCTGTTCTCCAGGATGAGAGCTCTGGTTTCTCTATTGTGCTGTCAACAGTTCTAAAGTCCAAGGTTAGTTCAGGCTTTCACCACATTTAGACCCTAATTTTTCCTTTAAAAGGATGTTAAATTGAACATTTTCACTTTCTTGCAGATTAAAAATGTCTTCACTGCCTCATCAATATCACATCACTACGTTGATTGCAGTATTGTTGCCTATGGGTAAGTGAGAGCTGAACTGATGTAGATCATTTATGTGAAGCAACAGTAACATCTGTTTTCCTGTCTTCCCAGTAACATTAACGGTGACGTGTTGGCGACGTTCAGGCTGGTCTTCAGGGTGTCAAAGCTCCAGCAGTATTCAGACAACTTTGTGCAGGACTTGCTGAGAGCAGGGCTCAGCTCCATTATGCACGGGAAACCAATGGAGGTGCCAGAATTTGGAGAGATCAACGCCATCGTCTTACTGGGTAGTGAGACTATACTGTCATCAGTTAGTGGGTGGATGTGTGTGTGGTGGGACGGATAAAAATAGGCCACAGCAGTGCCATATGTTGCCTCAGGGCTTTCACAGTTCTCATAGGAGCTGATGTTTTGTTTTTTTTGTTTATTCTCTTCATTCCCAGGAGCCAGTGGAAAGTCATTTTATCTTATTGGGGATGAGATGATAGGTGAGTGAATACGTTGTACACCCAAGTGTGCCGGTAGATAATCCTTCAGCATATGTTTATACCTTTCTGGAATAGCAAAGGGGTTGTGTCTTTAATATCAGGGTAGATAGTGTGACTTGCTTATAACAGGCAAACATGCTCGACGTGTTTCTCTGTGACTTGATTCACGTCTTTTCTGTTATTTTTAAAAGAAAGAACCTCAGTTTATGCAGAGCTTGAAATGACATGTAATTACATATAAACACTGAGAGACTTTTTTGTCGGTGTAATTGTTCCTGATGTTCATACTAGCAGTGATGAGACCCCATCATTATGCAATACAACAAACAGAATCCACACTCCTTGTTTTGGGTAAAAATGCATTATGAAGTTTATCTAAAGCTAATTTAAGTCTTCAGGAGTCTAAGTCATTCAGATAAGTAGCTGTATCCTATAGGAAGGGAGATTGCTGGGACACAAAAAAGGGTATTTTACCCCCCCAAAAAAACTTAACTTTAAAGTAGCCTTGGACTCATTCAGACTGCAGAAGGCTTGTTATCATGGTAAGATAAAGTTTGGTGTAGCTTTGCATCTAAAGCAGGGGTGTCAAACTCAGGGGCCACATGCAGCCCAGTTTGACATCAGGAAGGCCAGACCAAAAAAGCCATAGCCTAATCACCAATAAATAACAACATCAACAACTTTAACTCGCTGTTGGAATATGGCTTCAAAGCGTATGCCATTTCAAAGGTAACATAAGGTGGCTAGCTTTCACGACGGCGTCGCTCACCTCTCAACTATGACTACAAATAGACTGCTGTTTCTCCAAACAGCAATTCCCCTATCTTCTCTGCTCTCAGTTGGAAGTTACGTATTGTAATCCTCGGCATGATTAGTCTGTTAGTGGTGTTTAAGGTTATATTCTTTAAGTAGAGAAATATGTTGTGAATGCCCCAAGCACGCTGGTTTCCCGTTTACCTCTGTGAAAAGATTAGATGTGGTTCTTTTTTTGGAAAACTCGACACTTTTCTCCTGTAAGACATTTTCTACTGGCATTATTATTTTTATTATTATTATCATTATTAAACTAGCTTGATGTGCTGTTTTGACATGAAGCCTGCCAGTGAGTGCGCGGGGTGAGGGGTTTCCAACACTTTTATTAGGACAACGCCCCCAGTGGACAGACAGAAGAAGTGTACCTCATTGTGAAATATGATTTTTTTTTTTGTTTTTCCGTCAATATTCACATTTAACAAAATCATGCAAAAGGGCAGGCCTGGACCTCTTGGCAGGCCGTTTCTGGTATGTTTGACACCCTTGATCAAAAGGGACTATGAATGTTGCCCCTTACCTCTCACATTGGAGTCATGTTAAGAAAGAATCTCTTCATGCGGTATGAACAGTTCTGTACATACATGTAAATACATGTGAGTGTTGTTTTAAAACAGATAAATGCAAAAAAATATGAACTTATCATCCACAGCCCTGTAACATTAGTTAAATCGTACTTAAGTATGAAAATCTGTCATGCATTTGAACACCCTTCAATTAAAAAAAGACAATTGATAAACATTATAAAGATGTATTGTTTTCTTCCGTTCTGGAGTTTCCTCTCTCTGTAAGAGTCATCGTACCATTTTTTCACAATGTGATCTCTCCAGCCAGGTGTCCTGAAAACACCTTCGCTTGTGACAACGGAGAATGTGTCTCCAAGTTAAACCCAGAATGTGACTTCATCCCCGACTGTGCAGACGGATCTGATGAAGCTCGCTGTGGTGAATGACCCTCTAAACTTCCTTTTTCACTGTCGATTTACTTTCTCTGTTGGCATGCCTGGTCACAAACTGCAGCAGAGCATACCGGCACTCACAGGTCATACTTTGACTGTGAGGTAACTGACATATCTGTAAGAAAATCTATCACTGCTTCATCTTCATCTTTGCCGTATCATCCATCTTTTCCACTCAGCCTGTGGTACACGTCCTGCTATGGGGAGTCGGGTGGTGGGGGGAGAGGATGCTCGGGAAGGAGAGCTGCCATGGCAGGTCAGTCTGAGGCTGCACGGACGCCACACCTGTGGGGCCTCCATCATCAGCGAGCACTGGCTGGTTAGTGCGGCACACTGCTTTGAGAGGTAGGCACTGTTCATTTCTGTGAAATTCTCAAATCAGTGACACACTGCAACAGCATGCAATACATAATAAATAAATAATTGTACTAATAAGTCACTTCGTCTCTAATCCAATCCAGATTTATTTATAAAGTACATTTAAAAACAACAAAAAAGAAAGTGCTGTACAATGAGAAATTAAAACGATAAAAACACAATAAAATAGAAGGCCGGTTTAAAAACAACATGACATAAAGAGTTAAAACATAAAGGACAGTGGAAAAGGAAGGGAAAACACTTCTTGCGTGTACTGTATATGATCAAGTTTGTCATCTCTTTTCTGTTTTTAGGGACAATGATCCCAGAGAGTGGATGGCTTTAGTAGGGGCCACACAGGTGAGCGGTGAGGAGTCCGAGTCCAAAATGTTTAACATCAAGTCGCTGGTCGTGTCTCCAGACTACAACCCCACAACCACTGACAACGATGTTGCTGTGCTGGAGCTGGAGACCCCTCTCACCTTCAGCTCTTACATCCAGCCTGTCTGTCTGCCCTCGCCGTCTCACGTCTTTGCCCCCGGACACAGCTGTGTGGTGTCAGGGTGGGGTGCCCTACACCAGTTTAATCGTGAGTAGGAGTGCAGCTCACACATAAATAATAATTTAGAGAGAAAAGGAGCTGATTGTTTTATGCACACTGTACTATGACATCAGTTTAGACTGTTTTTAGCTTTCAGGTGATATTTTCCTAATAGAGGTCGAAATTCCAACAACACAGAGTCAAACTTACCCCGATAAACTCGAACCCACAAGCTGAAACATGTTGGTCTAACAATAAATTTCATCCAAATACCACAAATGTTGCTGGAGTTTTGACCTCTGTTAGACTTTTTCCTTCTCTGTGCAACTTGGAAGTAATTCAAGTTTTGCCAGGAAGCCCTTTTGTGCTTCTGATATTTTTCTGTAAGATTTTAATACGAAACAGATCATTTTTATTGTAGATAAGCATAGAGACTTGGCTATTTTATGTGAGTCAGTTGAGAAATTGTATCCATCAACAGTGTTGTGAGAAAAAGGTCACATTTAAACTATTATTATAGTCTCATATGACCTTAGTATTTTATTACAATATTATGTTTCTACCTTTCTCAGAACTACATATCACATTTCTAGATTGTCCAAGATCTAAACATAAGATAACTTAACCTTTTTAATACATATTGACTGTTTTCATTGCTGTGTTCAAGTTAAACCAGTATGAGGAATTTAGCTGTCTTGTGCTCTTCTGTCACTCAGCTGAGGTGCCCCCCACCCTGCAGAAAGCGGTGGTGAAAGTCATCGACTCCAAGGTGTGCAATAAATCCTCCGTGTACAGAGGAGCTGTGACTCACAACATGATGTGTGCTGGATTCCTGCAGGGCAAGGTGGACTCGTGTCAGGTCAGTGCTGTTCACTGGTTTACGTAAAGGTGGTTACAATGACACACGCGATCAACTTACATTTTCTGACAATGCTTTCTTGTCCCGGGGCAAAGTTTACATGCATACAGTGATGATCCTTCCTTTTCTGTCTTGAAACTAAAAGTAGGGTCATAATTGTTTCTTAACACTAGTCCCACCCTAAAAATAGAGGCCTGTAGGCTGTCACAGATATTTTCATCTCAGCATAACAAGATGTGATGTGTGCTGTTAATACAGTGACAAGTAGGGCATTCTTCCATAGAGGAGGCTCAGTTTAGTCTCCCATTACAGCAATCCTGAATCTGTAAGCTATTTGATGCTTCTAAAAATGTCATATTGGAAGTAAAAGGTTCAATAATTCGTCAGTAAAATCATGGAAATAGCCGTGCTCCCTTCCTAATCAACAAACACTTATCACCAGACACCAGAGGTCAGACAAAGTCATTGTTTTGCAAGTCACAAATAAAGTCTTTGCTCTCAAGTCTCAAGTCAAGTCCATAGTCCTAAACTTTAAATTTCAAGTCCTAAACAAGTCATTAGCACACTTTTAATCTATTAAATTTATACAAATAGTGAATGCTTTATTAAATTTTTAATTTACTTCTCAAGATAACCTTAAAAAGAAGGAGACAACATAATGCACTTTTTCATGGTTTGTTCTTTAACTTGATTGGATGTCCAAACAAAGTGGATTCCATGTGAAAAAGTGTTGACCAGCTGAGAATGAAAAGCATTAATGTTAGCTGATTCAGGAAATGAAGGGAAATATATTGATACATACATTTAAATCTCCAGTATTTTAGAGTCAAAAGGCTCAAGTCCAAGTGAAGTCACGACATTGTCAAGTCGAGTCTAATGTCATCAGATTTGTGACTAGATTCCAAGTCATGTGACTCGAGCCCACACCTCTGCCTGACACCAAACTGAACACAATAAACCAAAAAATCAGGCAAATGACGAAGTTTTCACCAAACATATGCAAAGTATGTCTCGTATATTCTGTGCAGGGTGACTCTGGAGGGCCTCTGGTGTGTGAGGGGGCGCCAGGGAGGTTCTTCCTGGCTGGGGTGGTGAGCTGGGGTGTGGGCTGCGCCCAGATCAACAGGCCTGGAGTTTATTCCCGTGTCACCAAACTGCGCAACTGGATTCTAAGCCACACAGATCCCAGCTTGGTCCACGATTACTACCATTATTTTCCTACTGTGGCAGCCACTGTGACAGGAAGAAGCTTTAATCATCCACTGGTACCCAGAACCACAGCCATGGATGTGTCATCTGCCCCGACACTACCTGGTACTGAAGCAGCTTAATTTATTAGAGAGGAGAATTGACAAATGGTATAAGTTCAGTTGTGAATAATGTGCAACTTATTTATTTTACACTCATGCTTCATAATCTGTCCATCATGTCTTCTAGTCAGGAACTGCAGTGGAAACTTCCAGTGTAGCGCCACCTCCTGTATCAGCAAGGTCAACCCAGAGTGCGATGGAGTCCCAGACTGCCCCAACCAAGCTGATGAAAGAAACTGTGGTTAGTTTACATGGTTGGAGTAGTGCACATACCAGTTTTAAAGGAAGTGATGCAGCTGTGTGTTTTGCTTTCAGACTGCGGTTCACGTCCTGCGTTGGGCTCTCATAGGATTGTGGGTGGAGTAACAGCTCGACGGGGGGAGTGGCCTTGGATTGGCAGTCTCCAGTACCAGAGACTTCACCGATGTGGAGCCACACTCATTCACAGCAAATGGTTACTCACAGCAGCACACTGCTTCAAAAGGTATTGTGTGTTTAGCTGGAAATTCAATAAAACATATACTGAAAAAAAATACTTAGTCTGTTACAACACAATCATATGTAACCCCTAGTGACCCGAGCCCCACCAGCTGGGCTGTGAGCCTGGGGTCTGTGCTGCGCTCCGGGGTTGGAGCCCTGGTCATCCCCATTCAGAGGATAGTCATTCACCCAGCCTTCAATGGCACCAACATGGACCATGACGTGGCTCTGCTGGAGCTGGCATTCCCGGCCCCCATGTCCTACACCATCCAGTCTGTCTGCTTGCCGTCACCTGTGCACCACTTCCTGAAGACTGCAGAGTGCTACATTGCAGGCTGGGGATCCATGAGGGAAGGAGGTGAGAGATTTAAAATGCCACTGACATCAGGCACTGCTTTCCAGAGAGCAGTGTTGTTATTACATAATGATAAAAACAGACGGGATGAAGCACGAAAGACTGATAAGTCTTGGCTGAAGGTAGAAACGGAGAGTTATACAGCCCTCATAGCATACCTGTTCAGTTGAGTGATTATGCAGAATGTCAATAACTTTTGCAGTATTTCTGTTCCATGCAAATGAAAATTGCATGTCAGCACTGTCTGTGAAAATGGAAACCGGCTTTCATTCCTCTACGAGGACATTGTAGCAACACTGGGGGGGAGTGTGCCCCTTTTTACAACATTCTGTAGCAGCGGAGTGCTAAATTGAAACGAGGCAGAGAGATGAGTACAGAAAGACCTATGTCGGTTTTCTCAGACAGTCCTGACTTTGAATTGTTCCACTGCCTGAAACAGATATGCAACTAAAATTATTAACTTCAAACTTTCTGCACAATCACTCATAGATTTGAACTGCTCATGCAGATAACAGGAGCTAGCTTCCTCTGTCTTAGTACACATCTCTATCATCTTTTGAATGCAACAGCGGGCTGGACAATTAGAAATCATTGTCCAGAGGGGAATTAGGGCAAGTGTCTCATTTGAAAGATGTGGATTAAAGTCAGAGAAGCTTCACCTCATTATGATCCTAAAGGTTTTGGAAAACTTTTGACCTGAAAACTTATTTTTTAAAATGATCATAAGAGCACCAGAGCAGCGAAGGTGATCCACATTTGGCTGGGCACAGGAGTTTAAAAAAAATGCCATCGCATAACCCACTAACATAATCATTTTTGTTTGGCACAGGTTCATTGACCAACCTGCTGCAGAAAGCTGCAGTGAACATCATTGACCAGGCAGATTGCCAGCATTCATATGGAAACGTGCTGACTCCTAACATGATGTGTGCTGGTTACATGGAGGGAGGCAGGGACACATGTTTGGTAAGAGGCAGGACGACATTATATGACATTATACCGTGTGACACAAATTCCTTTACACAGCCTGGGCATGCAGTACAGTGTTGGCAGCACCTGAGCAGTTAGATTGTGATTCATGATAACACAAATGAACAGAGGCTGAGGGAAATAAGACCATGACTCAGATTTTACAGCGGATGGTTAACCAGGTCAGAACAATGTCAGTCTTGCCCTTTTAACTTTAACCCTCTTTAGAGGTTTCTAGGACTTCCGTTTGGAAAAAAAGTAACTTTTTGTGAATGACAAAATGGTTTAAAAATACTTCTGGAAATTCTAGTTATAGTCCAAAGATGCTGGAGAAACCCAAGTGTTGCTTGTTGAAGAACATTGCAACACTTAATTTATAAACGCCTATCTGATGGGAGAGCGAACGCTCTTTCCTACAAATACAGAGCCCCTCTCCTTCTCTGTAATCTTCTTATGTAAGGAAACCCACATGCATTCCTGTCTCGGTCAAAGCACCTGGCATCTCAGCAGCGATCCAAGTGGCATTCTCTATGCACCTCACTCTTCTGCTTCCTCACTCATCCTTAATCATTTTATTCTCACCTACATACTGGAGATCTCAGAGCACAGAGGTTACTTTTAAGATTAGATTAACAGACTATTAAAAGCCAGTCATTTGTTCTTTGTTCGCTCTCTCCTGCAGGGAGACTCAGGGGGCCCGCTGACCTGCCGTCGGCTCTCTGGACAGTGGTTTATTGCTGGAGTGACCAGCTGGGGACATGGATGTGGGCGAACTGGTTTTCCGGGTGTTTACACTCGTGTGACGTCCATTAGAAAATGGATGTCTACATACCTGCCGTTCTGAAGAAAAAGGAGCTGAGGCTGCAAAACGACCAAAAACTACATACAGTGGATTTTTTGGTACATCCTCTGCAGAAAAGTGTACTGTACAAGGACTAAAGTCAAACTAAAAGCCACATACACAATCACAGTTTCCGAAGTATTGACCGATGTGACCTTCTAGTCATGGGTGCTGTTTAACACTGTGCAATTATCCAAAGTGGGACCAACCTCTTACAAAATGTATTGAAAAAGTAAGAACGCTGAACTGTGCTCATGGACATCCTGCTAGCACATGCACAAGTCAGAGTATTTATTTCAGGTATTTATTTTCCAGACTGGTGAACTCACTGTACATGGTCTTGTGCAATTTTTTTTTTTTTTAACTTTGTGCGGGGTTCAGAATATATGTGGTTCATTTATGGGTATATTTGTTGTCTTTTTTGTATCTATTTTAAGAAAATAAGCCAAAAGTGCAAAGTAAAAACTGTTACTGAAAAATGGGTTTTCTGGGAAAAATATAGTTGTGTGTGGAAAAAGTGACTTTACTTAATCAGTTTTTAAGAAATTAACTGTTTGAGTTTGATAAAGGCGACTTGTGATGTTAAATTAATAGTGCTTTTGATAAGAAACAAAAGAACTTGATTGACAAGATTTATTTAGTTTTCATGAAAATCATTCCATTTGCTCACAATCACACCCCGAGTAATGTTCTCAGGCTTTTCTGGCTCTTACTTCCCGACAAGAACTCAGCAGGATAAATAAAAGGCCTGTGGTTCCCAGACATTTGACAAAGCGGGGAAAGGTTCAGTACCTCGTGTACAGCAAGGCAGACCCTTCGAAAACAAGCCCACTACTGTGGAGGGCGGCAGATAGAGTAACAACTGGAAAAACGGGTCAGACAAAACAGTTTTGTTCTCCAGGTGTACTTTGATATAGGACTATTTGGAGGCTTGTGAATGTCAGATTCAAGGTTGTGAAAACACCAAGTTGGTCCTCAGGGTGATTTTAAGTAAGTCTTTAGAGTGAAAGCATGTGGAGGAAAGCCTGGGTTGTCTCTTAAGGGCTCCAGTTGTGCTCTGCTGCTTATTTTCTAAGTACAAATATTTAAGGAGCTTGGCACACTGCTGATACATTTCAGGAGCAAATAAAGATACTGAGAGACTGTTTAAAGTTATACAACAACACAGGCCTATTCAAAGTTGTTTTTACAGCAAGAACACATCTGTTTTACTGAAGCCACACTGTTGTAAACATTATTTATCTGCTTCAAAAGCAAGCTAAATTTCTTCAGTTGCCTCACTTATGATTAACACATTGCAGGGGGCAGAATCATCTCCCAGCATGCACTGCACAAGACATGGGGTACACCTGGAGAGATCACCAGGGGCTTGCACATACATACAAACACATTCACACTTGTTATTCGTGTTCACTCCAGCTTGAAATTTAGAGTTTCCAATGTTCCACACCTTTATGTCTTTGGACATGCAGCGCCACATCGCAGCTTCGTACAATGCATGTTTAACATGTTCACCAGACGATTATTTATTTATAACATAAAAACACAAATAATCAAACTTTGTGATCCAACTGTTCCTCAGAGT
>JAQFJA010000021.1:16125248-16135309 GCA_029874485.1 Naso brachycentron
ATATTCAGTTGAGGTACGGTATTGTTTGAGTTCAACAATAAATCGATGGAAGCAAGGTTTCAAGGAAGTCCATTTTGATTTGAGGATGAACCTAAAAAACAAGTCTTAACCCTCAGATAATCCTTTGGAGTTGTGAAGGCCGCCCTGAATGACCCTGAACCCTCACAACCCTGGTTTGAAGGTAAAACTGATCTGCACAAAGTGGCAATACAAGTACACACACACACACCTGTTTTGCTTGGCTATATTTTAATATTTCCACTCTCTGTGTTGTATCATGTTTTAAGCAAAAATATGAACTTTCTTGAATGTGCAGGCTGACTTGGCAGGTACTCACCTGACCTCATTCTCATTCTTATTGCTCACGAGCACTTAAATCCTTTAGAAAATGCAGAGAATTCTCCTCGAGGAATGATCTCATGGTCCTCAGAAGTAAGTTAACCGGACACCATATGATCATCAAGATTTTTAGTAATGTGGAGCGATGAATGCACTGTCCTTGAAATGGATTTTTTGGTTTAGAGGTGCACAGCCGTAAATAACGCACAGGTCTTGTGACACAGTTCTTGTGTCAAAGGGTTATCTAGTTTTCTTTCTTTTTTACGCAAGCTAAAGGAGTTTTAATGCGTTAAAAACTTGTACATGTAGGCTACATTTTACTAGCTTATTCCTGTACTTTTGAAGTCAATATGTATTTTTACATCAACTAAATGATAAATAAGAGATAAGAAATGGCTTTATTGATCTCCCGTGGAAGATATTCAGGTTGATGCAGCACAATGGTAGAAATTGTACTAAGGGAAAAAAAGAGTCAGATATAAATGATATAATGTATATATAAAATAGATGATATAAATAGGTATAACTGTGCAATGTGCAGATCTTGAGATGTGTTAACAAGTTAGCAACCAGCAGCCAGTGTGTTGCCTGGGTTGGGGACACACACTGGGCCAGTCAAATAGGGTGAAACATACTGAAAACAGTGCCAGGTAAGACATAAATAATACTCAGCTCAGTACAAACTTTATTGTCATTTTCATAGATTCAGAGCGTACAGGTGAATGAAATTTCGTTTTGTACAGACAAAGGTGCAAACAAATACTCACACACAGGCAAAAAATACCAATATACAAACAAAAAAGTGCACCAACAAGAACAGTGCAGGACATAACAGTGCAGACAACAGTTACACAAAACTTTTCAACACACAACAACGCAACAGCCGGTTGAGGCAGCAGTTTGGTTGACGGTAAAGTGCCAGTGCGCAGATTACATTGAGGTATGTTGTGCAAATTGACTAAAGTATTTAAAGTGTCAGTGCTCACAAGACATAATGTCCATTTCACATTGCACAGATTGCACTGAAGTATGTGTTGTACATTATTTACGGTGGCGGTGCACATGAGACGTAATGTCATAACATGGGAAGTAATACATATTGCTATAATAATAATATAGTAGTATGAGTGTGCAATGTACTGATGTGACATGTATTAACAAATAAGCAGCCAACAGCCAGCTAGTCTTACACCAGTCTGGTGTAAAAAAGTGAAACAAAGAAATGCACAATGTGCAGTTCAGAGGTAATCAGAACAATGTGTAAAGTGCATTAAAGGATCCTGTAATGTAAACACTGGAAGCATTTACACAGGCTGTAAGTTACGTACATGAGCAGAGACTGTCATTTGCCACGGGTGATGTATGATAAGAGTTTTAGTCCGTACTGGGTGCTGCAGTGTTGTGCAGTCTGATGGCTGATGGTATGAAGGAGCCCCCCCCCAAGGGTTTTGAGGCACATGGCTGGATGAGTCTGTGGCTGAACGTGCTCCTGAGTTGCCTCAGCTCGGCAAAGAGAGGATGAGAGGGATTGTCCATGATCGCTTTAGCACGTCTCCCCCAACGTCTTATTCCTGGCAGTGTGGAAATGGCATTTCAGGTTTGGCATTAACATTTTACAGAAAGCGTTTTTAAACTGTCAACTAGGTCTGATAGTACCGTCAGTTCTTTTATGCTCAGGCTAAATAAATATATATAGAGAGATAAACAGGCCTATAAATATTAAATTAGAGTCTGTTTTATCCATTTATTTTTATGATAATATTTTAATCTTTGTGATTTCTAGTTAAATGTGTCATGATCTCGTTCTAATACCTTTTTATGTCTCATGCAAAACACGTTAAATTGACTTGTTATAATAAGCAAATAAACCTGTTTACCTTTGATACAACCGGCAAAACGGAGCTGTTGGCAGTTTGTAGGTTGCAGAGTAAAGCAAGCAAAGACAGGTGCTTGTATTTTTCTATGGGATTGATACCCAGTGTTGGGGAGTAGCTAGTTACATGTAACAAAATTACGTAATTTTATTACAAAATAAATGTAACTGTAATCAGTTACAGTTGCTGAGAAAACTGTGTAGCCTAATTAAATTACAGTTGCTTAAGAAAATGTTACTGATTACTCGGGCCTGATTGATATATCGGTTTGTCAGTATTATCAGTCAATATCAGCAGACATATCAGTATCAGCGTATATGTTCTCTGATTAGTGCCAATATTAAAACTGTTATTTAAGGCTGGAGAAAAAGCTTGAACTAGTGATTTAAAATGGTGTAATCACGTAGTTTATCCAGCAGAGGGCGATCCATTATTTAATAAGTGAAGCGTTTACTAGTCAGTACGCTGATGTTTAGAAAACAGTTTACTGGATTTCCTGCCTCCATAACATATCTTTGTTAAATGTCCTTGATAACAACATTCAAAATATTACTTACAGAAAATATCGGACATCGGAATTTTCTTACACCTTAATATTGGTTTTGGCATCTGTCCCAAAACTCCCATATTGGTCGGGCCCTGCTGGTTACAAGAGGGATTACATCTGAGTGTTTTCTGTAAAAAGCTTTAGGCCGTATGTTGAATAATATTCATTTTGTTGCTTTGCATGTTTTTGATGTGCACGCCTTCTTTTGCCATTTCAGGCCATTTAGTTAAGTTTGATATTCTGATGCTTTTGATTGATTGTTTTGTTTGAGTTTGCAGCACCCCATGTCTGCCATTACCTGGTTTAAACATTTGAAAATGGTTAACAGTTGAAAACATTGATTAGTAATTTAGAAAAGAAATCAAATGCAATAAGTTACATTGCTTTGATAAAGTAATTGAAATAGTTATATTACTTCTTACATTTTAAATAGGGTAATTAGTACTCTATTTACAGGGTATAGTTTTTATTATACTAGTTTTATTTGTTTTGTTGTTGTCTTTTATCTTGGACCTTGAGTCTGTCATAAAGTTGTGATTGATTGATTGATAGTAACTCATAACCTACATTTCCAAAGTAACCTTCCCAATCCTGTTGACACCTTACAAAGATGAGGTGGCTCACCCTGAAGTTGGATGGAGAATAAAGAAAGGCTTTTGCTGGACAGTTTTAGCCCATTGGACAACAGCAGGAGGAGTGGGCGGAGTCAGTTTGAACACTCCGGCTGCCTCCGCTCTTTCTCTCCGCTCCTCTCGTTGCTCTCCCGCAGGCTGCGTGGCTTCCCGAGAACAAAAAAACGGAGCGACTAACGTTAGAAAGCATTGTTTTTACACCTTTAAACACTAAACTCGCGTCGCAGACAAATGGCTGAACTACTTCCCAACAGTTTAGGAGTCGATACAGTGTCGACGTTGAAAAGCGGATTTGTTTAAATCGTGCCACAACTTCAAACAGATCAGCGACGGAACAAGTTGTAGCCGAGATAAAGGAATCCGGATCAGCTTTGCGCCTATCAAGGTAAGCGTTAGACGCCTAATCTAATCCACCCTGAGGTATCGATCACCAAGATGCGTGCTTGTTTGACGTTTCCACAACTTCCGAAATGTGAGGAGTTCAGTTCCAGACTGTAACATGGGGTCCTTTGATGTTGTGCGGCTGTATCAGGCTGGATGTTTGCAGGCTGCTGCTGCTAACTTGGGAGGAAAGTTGAGCGCATGCTGAAGTGCTGACCGTAGTTTCACATTTACTGCACAAAACGAATTGGATTTCACGCTGAGTCCCTCCACGGAAGTCCACCGTCCCCCCTTTCAGAGGGATTGAATTGCAGACTTAAATTTATCGGCTTTGAAACAATGGAGGCTTTAAAGCGTAAGTTATTTATTTGGTCGTTTTTAAGTTGCGGACCGCCTCTCTTTACCCACAGTGCCGTGCAATCTTAATGACGGTTATTTTCAAAATCGAAGTGACCATGATAAAGGATATCATGTTATTACATTATCATATTTATTATACATTAATAAAGCTTATCTTATTATGAAATTAAGCGTGTCCATTTCAGCATGCGGCAGCTGCAGAGCTGTGAATCCACCACAGATGATCCAGAAGATAAATTGCGTTTTCATCTGTTGCACAGTGGTTACATAATTTGATCCTTAAGGAGCTGGTTTGAGGTGTTACATCTTATGTGGGCTTGAAAGCTTTTCCTTTGGCATCATCTTGAATGTAAGCCTGCTGAGGAGCAGAACAAGCTGGCAGGAAGCTCACAGCTTTGGCTGTAGTTGTTGGTGACTCACAGCCCTGAAATGTTTACAGGGGCTGTAAATATGTGATATAGGACAACGCACCCAGGTGTTGTTTCTTTATTTTAAAGGCCAGGGTAGCTCTTTTGTTGTCAAACATTCTGAGTCTTGATTCTGGAGAATGTTCTCCAGTGTAAATTGATGTGTCACACTGTGTACACAGACTGGTTTCCTCTGGGTGTGCTAATCTGATATCCTTTCATCTCAAAAGTCCGAAGTTCATTTCCGATGTGCCCTAGCACACTGATATGAGGTTTTTTTATATCTTATTCTGAGCTGTTGGCACTGAGTTTTGCTTAAACATTAATGGGAGTGTTTACTAAGTGTTTATGGTGGCGCTCACATCAAAAGAAAGGTGAATGACCTTAAAGTCTCCTATTTCTGTCAACTTGTCAGCAACAGTGGAATTCAACAAATGTAAAGGACTCATTCAGTGTGTACTCATATTTTTTTATCCTCTGTTCCCTTCTTCAGGTCCAAGGCAAGATGTCTGTCAGTAACCACGAAAACAGAAAGTCCCGCTCAAGCTCTGGCTCCATGAATATTCAACTCTTCCACAAGACGTCCCACGCGGACAGCCTGTTGACACAGCTCAACCTGTTACGCAAACGAAAGGTCTTCACAGATGTTGTCCTGAAGGCTGGAAACCGATCCTTCCCCTGCCACAGGGCCGTCCTGGCCTCCTGCAGCCGATACTTTGAGGCCATGTTCAGCGGCGGGCTCAGGGAGAGTCGGGATGCTGACGTCAACTTCCACGACTCTCTCCATCCGGAGGTGCTGGAGCTCTTGCTTGACTACGCATACTCGGCCCGAATCATCATCAATGAGGAAAATGCAGAGTCGCTCCTGGAGGCTGGCGACATGCTTCAGTTCCACGACATCAGGGATGCAGCGGCGGAGTTTCTAGAAAAGAACCTCCACCAGTCGAACTGTCTGGGGATGATGCTGCTGTCAGACGCCCACCAGTGCCAGAGACTGTACGAGCTGTCGTGGAGGATGTGCCTGGCAAACTTTGCTACTCTCTTCAAGACAGAGGACTTTCTTAGCCTGCCCAGAGACAAAGTCCAGGAGCTGATCCTCAGCGAGGAACTGGAGGTGGAGGATGAAAGTCTTGTGTACGAGGCGGTTATTGACTGGGTAAAGGCCGACATGGAGCGCAGGCACAGCGAGCTGCCCGAGCTGCTGCGTTGTGTCCGCCTGGCACTGCTCCCTGAAACATACCTGCTGAAGAACGTTGCTTCAGAGGAGCTGGTGATGTGCCACAAGGTGGGTCGGGAGATTGTTGAAGACGCCGTACGGTGCAAAATGAGGATCCTCCAGAATGACGGAATTGTAACAGGGTTCTGCGCCCGGCCAAGGAAAGTTAGCCAGGCCCTGCTCCTGCTGGGAGGACAGACATTCATGTGTGATAAAGTCTACATGATCGACAACAAGACCAAGGAGATCACCCCCAAAACAGACATCCCCAGCCCCAGGAAAGAATGCAGCGCCTGTGCTATAGGTTGCAAGGTATGTACCGTATCTGATCTGTCCTTTAAAGAGTGCTTTTTATTGGTAGATGTCCTCTAACTGTGATTTCTCTCCATTGTCTCAGGTTTATGTGACGGGAGGGCGTGGATCTGAAAACGGTGCCTCCAAAGACGTCTGGGTCTACGACACATTACACGATGAGTGGTCCAAAGCTGCACCTATGTTGGTTGCCAGATTCGGGCATGGCTCCGCAGAGCTTGACCACATACTGTATGTTGTGGGAGGACACACTTCCCTTGCCGGATCCTTCCCTGCATCTCCATCGGTGTCTCTCAAACAGGTTGAACAGTACGACCCTCAGACCAACAAATGGACGCTGGTGGCTCCGCTCAGAGAAGGTGTGAGCAACGCTGCTGTCGTGGGAGCCAAAAACAAACTCTTTGCCTTTGGGGGCACCAGTGTAAACAGAGACAAATACCCCAAAGTGCAGTGCTTTGACCCTTGCCAGAACCGGTGGTCCGTGCCGGCCGCTTGTCCGCAGCTTTGGCGCTACACTGCAGCAGCTGTGGTCGGCAACCATGTTGTGGTGATCGGAGGTGACACTGAATTCTCCGCCAGCTCTGCTTACCGGTTCAACAGCGAGACGTACCAGTGGTCTAAGTTTGGCGACGTGACAGCCAAACGGATCAGCTGCCATGCGGTGGCGTCAGGAAACAGACTGTATGTGGTTGGAGGTTACTTTGGGGCTCAGAGGTGCAAAACGCTAGACTGTTATGATCCATCATCAGACTCTTGGGACAGTGTGACCAGTGTGCCCTACTCCCTCATTCCCACTGCCTTCGTCAGCACATGGAAGTACCTCTCAGCATAGAAAGAGACGCACTGACCAGTGAAGTTTCTACGGTGAGTAACTGTAATTTCCTTTTAGTGACACAAACAAACAGGATGTCAATTATATGTCAAACAAAGAGGATGTCAATTATATGAGCTATTCCTAGAGTCTTTTGTTAGGCATACAATATGTCTAAACTCTCTTTATGGAAGCAAAACTATCTCAAATAAATCAAGCAACATTGTTTTTATCAGGTTAATGTCAGCCTGAACTGGATGAGGCCAGTTTAAAGACCCCTCGCTGTTTTCAGGGTTGCTAGTGGTTACAGTTACACATTATCTAGCTGCTGTGACCGCTGGGTGTTGGATAAACATAGTGAAGTCCTGGTTTAGAGAGCAGAAGGAATGTCAGCGGTGCCTGTAATTACAGAGCGAAAGCTGCAACACTAGACCTCTGTCACTGACAGGAGTGAGGTAGAGAGGCAGGGATCAGGTCTGTGCTTGCAGCACGGGGAAGGCAAGCGGACAGGGTGCTCTGTAGGACAGCCCAGGGTGCTAACTGACTGCCTGCAATGAGTCAGTACCTCAAAACAGTTGTAAGTTGTAAAAGCTGATATGACACATGATGTTTAACATGTGGAGGGCTTGGAGCCAGAGGAGCGCAAGGAGCCTTTGGTGATCTTTAAATAAGAGCTGAAAAATTCCTTTTTATCAGCATATGTGTGTGATACTTTTAATATAGTTGAAGAGCCTAAATTTTAACCAGAAATCCTCTGCACACTTTGTAGAGACAATACATCGTCATTACAGCACCTCTCTCGAAATGTTCTACGTGGTAAAAAAGATCATTTAAAACCTTTTTCCCTGCGGTGCCAAACGTGCTGACCGAAATCAGGGCACTCTGCTCAAAGTGGAAACACCAGATCAGCACTCTTATCAGGGGAGTTAGCAGGAATAAAAGGGAAGGATCCATCTTGACAGTATGAAAATATGATTGAGTGAAATGTAACTTACTATATCGGTGGAGAATTGCTCGGCCAAGTCTGCCTGAAGGAACGACAGGTGGCAGTTTTCACAGTTTCGTGTGAGACAAGAGATGGTACATTTTCCCGAGGTGTTTTCAGTTTTTTGCAGAGGGGGAAGGAGGAAATGAAACAAGATGAGGAAATATACAGTGATATTTTAAAGGTATACATGTTGTTTCAGCTCTGATACAATCGAGCTGGTCATCGCTGCAGTAGTCACTTAATTTGCATTTGAAAAAGCCCAGACTCTGCCAACAGACTGCAGTTTTTTTTGTGGTTTTATTTTTGATGTAGTGTTAAAATTTTGTTTTTGTCATTTACTGACCTCTGACACAACTCTCTAGTCTGTCATCAAGTACCCACACTTAAAACAAAAGATCACCTATTTTCACATATTCATTTTCTAGCTCAAGAAACAGTTAGCCCTACTCCGTCTGAGGGAAGCAAAACCACCAGTCTAGTTGTTTGCAGTCTTTATGGTAAGCTCTAAGAAAGCAAATACACATCTGTCCCCAAAATAACTGAAAAGTCTGTTGTTTGCATCTATATCAGTGCCCAAACTTAAAGTGTTTTAGTCAGTATTTAGAAAAATCCTTCCACCAATGTCACTAATGGAAGCAAAAATACCGAAGCACTGAAATAAGCAGCATGTCTTTCTTTGTTGCTCCATAGTTATTTTGAGTGTGGCAGATTGCTCAGTTCCTGTGCTTGAAGTTTGGTTAAATCATACTTCTCGAAACTGCAAACAACTGCCGTTTTTCTTTCAGGAATACATACAAAGTGATTCCAAACAAGCTCCTTTTGTGCTGCCAAAAACTCTAAAAGTAAAAGCTGAGCGGAAGCAAGTGAGAAGCTGAAGGCTTATGTGTGACTCGTGTCTACAGTAAACAGCTGGATATAATGGAGCTGGGGGCTTAGCATTATGAGGCTTCTGGTGCGGACCGCTGTCTCCATGGTAGCCGAGGTTTTCTGGGCCCAGATGGAGACAGGGGGACTGGCTATGAAAGATCAAGGTGCCGCATCCTGAGGAACTCTTTCAGCTGGGGTAGCTAGCATCCCACTGCCGACGCCTTTATGTTTAATTACAACAGATGTGGAACAAGCTCACGTTTCCAGCTTGTTAAGCAGGTGTCCTACCCTGACACTGGTCGGCTTGAGAGGAGAATTTAAAAGGCAAAACCTTTAGGGAGCACCGAAGTCACACACACACACGCACACACACACACACACATACACACATACACACATACACATACGAAGAGGAGGAGTTGAAGTAGAAAGCGAGTAAGACCAGGAGAAGCAAAGCTATATTTTGCACCGTTTGGCAGCCGAGACTAACGCCTGCCTAAAAATACTTTGCTCCCCGAGGTCGTCAACTTTCAGCCAGGGTCAGGGAGAAAAATAATTTTGTGTGTACGTGTGTGTGTGGGTATGTGTATGTGTGTACCTTTGAAGTCCAAAATGTGCAGTTAACCACCAGTCAGCTTTTCAAGTATTTACTAGTAGTATTGTGAGTTTTTAAACACATGTGAAACCACTTGTAGTACTACTCTGTCTCACACTCTCACACACACACACACACACACACACACGGGCAGTCACATTGCTGGCATTGCCTGTCCTTTAAAAAGCCAACAATCCTTACTCTAATTTGTGAGGAATGAAGGCGTTGCCTGCTTTCATATTAGAAAAGATTTGTTAATGTTGTCTTGAGCTCCAGACCTCACAGTCTGCGTGGCCTGGTTGGGATTACCAGCTTCTTTGCTCTTTTTGTCACCACCTACTGTAGTTTGTAGCCTTGCTGCACTTCCACCACATGCGACTGACCACAGACTCCAGGGCCAAGCCAGAACCCACTGTTGATGGAAAAGTATTTGTAAATCTTAAAGCATCATGGTTTTTGTTTAGCATGGTCCAGGCCGGGGAAGTAAATAACTTCTTTAGGTTAAATGCAGGAAGACCTAAATTCAGATTTAATTGTAATATAATGGCCGCTTCATGTACAGTCTTTACAGTCGGCAGTTAAGCTTTAAATTGTATATCCAGTGTGTGTTTTGGAGATAGTAAGCAGAATAGCATCACGGTGTAATCTAGTCAATTTCTGGTGCCAGATCTCGGCGCAGAGTTCAGGGCCGTCTCTCTTTCTCCCTCCTTCAAACCACTGAACTGTTACAGC
>JAQFJA010000021.1:16135355-16152010 GCA_029874485.1 Naso brachycentron
TTTTTTTGGGGGCCCCCCCCCCCCCCCCCCCCCCAATCCCTCCCTCCTCATCACCCTATCCGCTCCGAAAAAAATCACAGACATAAGCAGCATTCTTTGTTTTTTTTTAACGGCTTTAACTGAAGCTCTGTCGAGGTGGGCCCGGCTCTATGATGTAGGGTACACCTGGAGGGGTCAGGGGCCACAGAGGAAGTCCTCGGCGGGCTCTCTGCATCCCCAGACAGCTGCTGTAAAATAAAAGGTCACGGTGGGATCAGGGAGGAGGAGTGCAGAGGCCCCAGTCACTCAATACTAATGTTTTATTAATGCCTCACTGTGAGGGCCACCAGGAACACAAGCTGAATGAGGCTTTTATTGTGGCATCTGTGTACAACATCCCCTCCCACAGCCCCCCAGACACAAACACACACATACACAGATACACTTAGAGTTAGCACGTGCACACACACACTTCGTCTTCAGTCCCTCGAGTAATCAATTTGCCACATTACAGTCCTCAACACAGCGGCTTAAATTTGCATAAACCTAATGGAGTTTTTATTGGTCTTTTCTCCACGCTGCAAGTAACAAAAAGGAAAAGGGAAAAGATGCCTAAAATGGCTGAATAATCACCCAGACTAATTTGATTACGCCCTTAAAAAGGGACGAGCTGTCATACAGTTACAGGGGCCTCTTCAGAGAGCCAGCTGGGATGGGACCGAGTGTGTCTGCCTTGTAATTAATCCGAATTACGTAATATTTGCGCCTCTGAAGTGGCACCGAAGTGGTGCGTATTCAGTCACAGAGGCGCTCTTTTTGTTCCAGGAGTTTCTGTGAGGATTCATCAAGACGTGCCTCAATTTACTTTGCAGCTGTACCAAGATACTTGTGTCCCTGAGCTTACCCTCGAGTCCTTTATCTGTCCCTGAAAACAATGCAAACTCATGCAAATGAAGCGCCTGTGATTCATAGCTTGGTCAATACAGTGAAATTCTTTGTGGTCATTAGTAAACATGGCACAGGCCTCATTGGACACAAGGGACAGATAAAGAAAGAGGACTCAGCTTTTGTGTAATTATGCCTCCTGAAAGATGCAGATGGAGTCCAAGGTGCCATTAAGCTAACAACAAATGGAGATGAATGTCAAGATGCAGGTGTCGTTCGTTTGATAGATGCGACCTGGTCTCGTGGTGCGTGTGCTCCTTCAACTATACAGAATATAATTTTTTGAATCATGGGAAAACATGAGACGTGGACGGTTATGACCACCGTTCCCTCATGGAGAAGAAAGATAAGTGATGGCAGGAGACAGACTGAGACAGGTTAAACCTCAGAGTGCCAAATCCAATCACTCCATATAACTCCAGCCCATCTGTTTGGTCTGCTGAAGGACACACGGGCGCCCATCATCCCTCACAGCAGCTCTCTGTGGTTACTGCAGACCTGAGAGGCACACGGGGCATCTGGGTACTTTCTGGGTTACAGTTATTAACCCCACCACCTGTTGACGTCCCACACTCAAGACGTCTTACTCCCTGTGGGCAGATGGACCAGATTTTTGAAGGTCACTTTGTTGTTGTTTTTTTTTCTTTGTGCAGCAAGAGTGTGTGCAGACGAGTTTGTCATATATAATCAATGGCAGTTTGGATAAAAAGTGAAAATTGAGGCTGCTGCAGCTCAGTTTTTACGTATATTTGAGCTTGACTTGACAGGTAATAATAACAGGAATGTGAGATGGTCTGGAGGTCATTTCTGGTGACAGCAGGACCCTCGATAATGTGAGACAGGCAAGATGTTTTTTGATGGATGTGCTGATTATGACAGACACGTAACCTCTGTGGGTGCACCTCTATGGGATACATTTTGACGTTTCAGTCTAACCTCTATTACGCCGTGCTCCTGCTTCACCTCCTGAGTTCATGCTGGTCATGTGTATACATGAATGCAGCATGTAAAATTTCTCTCTCTCTGCAGCACTCAGATGATAGACGGCTAAATATAAAGCTGCAACTCTTGTGAAACTGTGATATTATCATATTTGTAGCTCAGCAGAGCGACAGCGCTTTTGTGATGTCAGAGTCATGCTCTTCATCTTCTGCACTTGAGAGAGATTAGACCAGCAGCAGCAGAACTTAAAAATGTGCTGGCAGTGACCTTTGCATATGTACACACACACACACACACAGAGCAGCCATGGAAACTTCCATGAGGCCTGCAGTTTCATGTGATACAGTGAGTGCTGCTACTGTTTCTTGACTTGGGCTTTGATCAGGAAGGTTGAGCTGAGTTTGTGTTGCAGTAAATGTTACTGTTTGGTTTCAGGGACGGGAATCGAACTTGAGTGCCTTTGCACAGCAGCTGAAATGTTGTAGCACAAATCCTGCAGCACAGAGTCAAATACTGAAGGCTGACACAGGATGTCTGGTCAGATTTGTAACCGTGTTTGCTTTTCCTGAGATGCTGAGATCAGTTGGGTGATGGTTGTGCTTGTAAATCACTTATACATACAGAACTGTGGCTTCTTTCTTTAAACTTAATGGAATATTTCAACATTTCGGCAAATACCTCAGTTTGCCGTCTTGAGTAGATTTTGTTAACTTTAAACTGAGTTTAGCAAGCTGTGTTCCTCTATCCAAAGTCCTTGTGTTAAGCTAAGCTAAAAGTGTTTCTGAAAATTGGTATTGATGATTATTATGATGAAGTTAAAAACAAGAACATATTCATCTTGTATTTAAAATACACATATGATTACATCTTGTAAATAAAACAGCTCCCATAAAATCATTTGTTTCTTTCTATTCTTGTTTTGTCGTGGTGAGTGTTGGCAAAGCACCTTAGTTCCAGTTGCTGCCTGCCACGAAACGGCAAAATTCAATAAGTGTATTTGCTCTTCCTGTATTCTTTTGAACAATTATATTTACAGACTTGTCTCCAACACCCCCACACATGTTTTTTTTAAGTGTGATTCACTTTGCCAAAATATAGATGTTGCAATATTGTGACAACCCTGGTTCTAACCTTCTTAATCTAACTCCCAGCATGAAAACAAATTACCTGAAAATGCAAAACTATAAAAAATTTTCAAAGTAATGCTTTTAATCAAAAGCAGAATTTTTGGTGTTGGTACAGAAACCTTGGTATCATAATAACACTAGAATGAAACACTCGAGTAATACACAGCCCTATTGTCGGGTAGTCATTCAGCTGATGGCGAAATAAGTAATGCTTTTTTCTTTTGTTGTTTTGAACTGACACAACCATTGTGGTATTTAGGTATATTACAAAAAACATTTGCACAGCATCAACATGACAGAGTAATTCTTACAGAGATTTTAAAATGTGCAGCTTTATCCTCTGAAGCTTGCTTGCAACCTATTTTTACCTTTCTGTTGTAGTTGCAGTTGTACACTCCTCTGGCGTCCTGTTATGCTTCAGGCAATGTGTTCACAACAGTAACAGATGCGTGTGGATCAGTGGAGGCTTCTGCAGTATCAGTGGGCTTTGTCAGCCATGGAAATGAGAGCTCATTAAGTTATCCAAACACACACACACACACACACACACACACACACACACACATACACCAGCAGAGCCAGCCTGTAACTGTCAACTCTCCTTCTCCAAGAATAGAGAGCAAACATCCTTCGTCTGCTCAGGCACCCCTGTGGTATCATAAAAAATATGCAAATCAGAGGTAAACATCATGCATGGGATTCACTCCAAACCCCCGGATATCTATTGGAACATTCCTTCTTAACAGCAGGAGAGGAATAATAGATACTCAAGTATTTGAGGTTGCAGAGAAATGCAAAGATGAGACTGTTGTAGTAAAAATGGCACTTGACAGATTCTGGATTTTGAACCTTAAGAGCGCCTCATACAGAATGAATTATGGGCAGATTAGGCAGATGAGCAGATGGTTTTTGAATACGTGTTAAATCTGAATCCAGAGAAGCTTATTTTTACAGTGTGGGGTCCTCCCAACTGCCACCCGCAGATATTTATTACCTCGCGACATAAATGGCTTGAGCAGCTTAATCCCACATGCCAGGAGGACTTTGGTTAAATAACTCTCTGTCCTGGCGCATTACGAACGCTATGTGGGTAAGCCCGATAAAATGGCATGGTGATAAGCTGGTGTGTAGCCTGGAGGACCGAAGTCTCTGCATTCCTCCCCGCTCCCTGAGAACGTCCAGGCCGCCCCTCTGATCATGTGGTCCGTCCTTATGCTGCAGCGTTCGCAGGACCTAAACATTAATCTGTGTCTCTTTCCTCAGATCAGCCGTGATGTTTGGTATGCAGGCATGTGTCCTCCTTCACTGGCTGCACGGAGGAAGAGGAGGAGGAAGAAAAGGGAAGAGTTTGTGTGGTCCTGCCGTGGCTCCATCCCGCCTGATTCACATTATCTTCAGCTGCACAGGAGCGACGGCTGGACTCCTGGAAACAGCACAGAGACGTCTGGAAGTCTGCGGCCTCTTTCCACCTGATCTGTTTACTCATACTTCTCATACTGTGTAATTTTCCCATGTAGGTACTAGCCTGAGCTGGACTCGTTGCCATGTATACTGCACAAACTCCACAGTTGTCTCTATAGTACAGTGAGGAGATTGATAACATAGATGTGTGCTCTGGGTATCTTCAAACTTTCCTCTTTCAGCCTCCGGGAGCGAATCTGCTACTGTGACTGTATCAGCCCTGCACTGCTCAACTGACTCACCCCATCAGCAGACATTTGTGTCATCCCACTGGCAGATTACCATTTTAACAGACTCTGTGATGACAAATTAGTTTCTCTCTTACTGACATGTTGTCTTACAGTCGACTGAAAAAGAAAGTCGGCTGTCCTTTTGTTGCGGTGTCTCTTCTCCCCTCCTGACACAGGGCGTTAACTCAGGTGTAATTTATTTGGACTGCTGACAGACTGAACTGACCATGGCTATGCCAGGCTTATGGGGAAGGAGAGAGGACATTTGGGGAAGTGTATGATTTTGTGCACAGAAAGAATCTTCCTGTCGGTATTTTTAGACCTTGGACTTGGGCTTCCCTCAATTTTGGCGAGCTAAATTTGCAGCGTCCTCAACTTAAAATACACGGCGGCAAGAGAAAATGTGGCCCATTACGGCCAAAGAAGGTACATTTCTATTTCTAGATCACATTTCAAGCTATGATTTTTGTCATTTTCTTTCTATGTTTTGTGGGGATGGGAATGAGAACAGCGTCCAAATTATCCAATCCATCGGAATGATCAGTCCCAAATTAAACTGCGGTTCAACAGTGGAGCTTTTGCACACCTGAATCACATTCATGCCTTTTACTTACTGTTTTTACACTGGGTTCAAACTCAGATAATAAAGCCGTTACATTGACACTGAAAACCCGTGTAGGCCCACTTCCACACATTAAATTGATGAGGAATCAGTAAGAGAATCAATAAAGAATCAGACCAATAAGCAGAATCAATATGACATAAGTATCAATAAAATGTTGTCAGTTCCCATCCCTAATGTTTTGTGTCTCAGGGTCATAAATAGTTTTGCCTGTATTTGTTCAAGGAAGGGCATAATGTTTGTTTTCTGTCTTCTTTGTTCTAAACCTTTATTATGTGAATGTATTACTTTGTGATAAACAATTTTTCAGAACTCTTTGATTTTAGAATACGTCTTTATGTTGTTTTGCAAAGTGAAAGTGATCATTTGCTTTTGGTCACATAAAAAACCTAACTAACTATTGCCAAAACATGACTAGCTAACCTTAGTATCATTCTGAATTGAAATAACATAAGCTAAGTGTGTCCAAAGTAGTTAAAAATACTTTGTAGCTATGATATTTTTTCATTTTATATTTCAGAATTAATGGAAGTCTTGTGTGTGTGTGTATAGTTTGTATATTTTGCTTTGTTATTAATTTGTAGAGACCTTTGATTTGCACAATTTGTACAAAAAATCTCTTTATGGTCTTAATTTTGTATCTTTGTCTTAACCCAGCTGGGGTAGTGTGAATAATCGAAGCCTTTTTGTAGCAAGTCGTTTCTCCTCATTTGCTCCGTACAAGTCTCCAGTTTCCCAGATATGTCAAAGTATACAAATATACTGATATATTAAGCTATTACTGATACAGTGTCTGTTACTTCATGTTTTTCAGCTCATAACTCCTCAATAAATATCTTGTTGAAAATATGTCTCGTTATTTGTCCTGTTTTTCCAGGGAATGACTGGAATTCGGCAGCTGTGTCATTAAAGCAGCGCGGGCAGCCGTATAATCACACAGGTACTCTTAAAGTGCCTCGAATAGTTTCCAAACGCTGGTTAGGAGCGGTTTTGGTGTTTACCAGGAACACCCAACTCTTTCCTCCTGTCTGCACTTAAAATTCAGTGAGATGAACAGTGGATGATCTGTTTCCTCTGTCAGAGCGATATCACACCTTCTGGTGATGTGGTATGTGAAGTGCAAGCCTCTCCCATCCTGGCACTGGCGTGTTAAATATGTGCACACATTATAAACCCTCAAACCTTAAAGAATGTGCCAACACTGCTCAAAGTTAGTCAGGTGATGCTCCTTCATACCTCCCTTCTGCAGGGGCGTCCCTGCAGAGTCCGGAGTCCAGACTGGGCGTTGGGTGGGAAGATGTCTGGTGGGCACATTTGTGCAGACTGGCAGGAAGGAGAACCAGAGAGGAATGCAGCCACACTTTAGTTCAGGGAGTTGGCTCTGAATGTGCTGCCTGCAGGCTTGACATTTGAAGATGTTTGTGTCTTCGTGTCTTTGGCTTTCATGAGCTTGTGGTGTAATCAACTTTCAAATTCATTCTCACTTTATTTTACAGCAAGCTGCTGTCTTGGTTGTCAGAGTATCTGTCTCCAAAATGACCACATCATTGAATAAATGTTGATTAATGTACAAAACAGCAGAGAAAACATGGATATAAATCAGAAACGATCACTTTCAAATACACTACAGGACGAAATTTCGCTGATGAAAAATGCTAGCTCACATCGCTGAGATGTGAACGGAGCCGTGACACATTTCATAAATCTGTTTTGATTTGAGGAAACAAAGATAGAGAGAGACAGTTAGTAACCCACAAATGATAGACTGACGGATATGCAGACAAAGAGCCCTCACTTTTGTGGAAAACCATGCAACTGTCCCACTGTGAAGGGAGTTGTGCTCTTTTCATTTTGTGTGGAACTCAAATGTGTCTCTGTCCATTTCTGTTTGCACATATGCTCATAATGCTCAAAGATCAGGTCATGTTCTCTGTTAGTGGAGAAACTGTCCAACAGGGTGAATTCCTTGAAAGCTCAGGAGGAAAAAGCCTTTAAAAGCATGTAACATTTTTTTTTTGTCAGAAGACATTTTTGTACCACAAGAACACTGGAGTGCTTTTGTTAATGTGTTATACTGTTAATGTAAATAATAATATGATTCTCTCAACACTTAAAGGATATATTGGTAAATTTATATTTGCCAAAATTATTATTTTTTCAGAAAGGTGCAGAATATAATGATTAAATTTCCTCCAAACAAATATGATTGGGAAAAAAAATGTTGGGTCCAAAATGGTTATTTTGTTTACCTCTGTCTAAGATGGCCAAAGGCTCGTGAGCTAATACATAACAATGTTGGTGCCACGCGGTATCTCTGTGTTGTCAGTGATCAAGATTCTCCGTGGTGATGGTTTGAAGTTTTGTTTTTTTGTTTTCTTTTTATTTTAAAATGACAAATAGAACATAACATTTGCCTTACTGCATTGAAAAACAGAGAATGAAAAACCAGTGATTAGACAGCGATAACATAAGAAGAAAATAACAAATTACAAAATTACACACACACCCATGCATACTACAATCCTGCTCTCACACGCACATATCACGTCCCCACCCACTAGGACTCACAAACCGCCAAGTAAGGCCTCTTTGAGTGCAGACCATGGAATAATATTTTCCTATTTGGCCCATGCATCAAAGCCACGGACATCTCTAAATTGGCCAAATCTGACATAGATGACACCCATTGCTGATATGGCAAAGTACGTGGGGTCTTCCATCTCTGCACTATAATCTTCTTAGAGGCAGTAAGGCCGACCAGCAGCCAAGCGACGTTGTTTGGTATTCAAATTCAAACACGAGAAATCATTTAATAACAGAGCAAATGGGGAAGCGAGGAACGACAACCCCCAATAGTTTGGTCATCCTCGTAGCGATTACAGTTCAAAATACTGAGACGGCAGAGCTTCCCAAACCATATGTAAAAAAGTGCTGGTGGTTCCCAAGGAGCATAGCTCACAGTTTGTTTCATGTGAAAAAGTTTACAAGGCAAATATAACAATATAAATTTAACAATATAGCCTATGGACGTAGTTGTAATGGATCATTTGGTGGTTTGGGTTCCTAGATGATAAAAAAAATATTAGCCTGTACCATATTCCAGTTGATAAGACTGGATGAAATGGAAAGATCATGGCTCCAACAAGTGTTGACCTGTGAAAAAAGTGTGTAAACTAGAAACCAGGCCCTTAGTGGACTTAACAGCACAAATTTTTTTGTATGGGGTGGGTCTTAAACACCCCAAGGGACCCCGTAGGCTCATAATACACAAGTTGCAAACAAAAAAAAGAAAGAGGTGCTCAGTAAGTTATCGTGAGACTGGAGGTCCTGTTCATGGTTTGAAGTTTGTCTATAGGACTTTTAAACCTGTTGTTTAACATTCAGCATGGCTGCTTCAAGGCAAAATCTTTGTTTATGAAAATTTGGTTCAAACAAAGATGAATGAGAGAGAAACTGAAGGTACTGGTAAAACCACATTTGCCCTTTATGATAGACTTAAAAAATTAAAGCTCATCATTCGAAAAATCACAACTAACTCTCTTCTTTATACTTTTACACCCTCCCCAGATTTTTCCCTCCTCACCACTCACCTTCATTTCCTCCTGCCGTTCTGCCTGGGTGGAGATGAAACAATTTACCTTGAGGATGTTTGAGGAAGATGGATGGACGCACATGTCAGCGCTCATGTGTGGGTGTATGTGTGTGTGTGTCTCAGACAGTGAGAGACGAGCAAAATGCTGTAGACACACGACACACGGGAAAACAGCCTGCTGAATGTTGTGCAAGTTGTTAGCAAGTTGTTTTCTGGGTGATTTGAATATCAAATTTCCTCAGATATGTTGATGACTGCAACATCAAGTGCTAAATATTTAAATATGGGTGCAGTATTCCAAATGTCTACTAAGTGGATAAACAGACGATATTCCACTGAGAGGGCCCTGTGCTCCATTTACCCTGACTGATCTGCCTATAAATTACATGATTTGCGAAACAAATTACATAAAATCCTTAGCGGATGCCCTAAAACAAACACTTGTGTGACATAAGCAACAACATTGTTAGATCTTTTCAAAGCTGACCGAAAAAACTTCAAACACTGCTGTTAATTGGATGTAAACAAGAGGCGGCTCCAAAAAATCCCCCTCTGCAGCCATGACATCATGCCTGTAACAGCAATGCCCAGTCAAGCATGTGGACGCATTTGTGCCAGTGTGGGTTCAGGGATTCATCAAAGGTTAATTTATGGATTTTTAAAGACAATGCAGACGTGCATAAAAAGATGAAACACGCCTCTTTGAATAGGGGACCTGGCATTAGACAGCAGGATGAGCAAGTCGGTCAATGGCTCCTATTGTGATGCAAAATGTGCAAAGTGAGTGATTTCAAACAGATTTTGCCGGCAATACAATTAAACCAGGACGAATAAATAGACGTTTGAGAGTCGGCTGGAGACAATAGAACCTCAGAGGTCACCAAAACAAAAAAAAAAAGGGAGGGAGGAGAAGAAAGAGAACAAACTGTCATAACAATCTGGATCCTGGATTGAAAGATTGGTGGGGTGTGTGTTTTTGTGTGCAGATGGATTTATGCTTAATGTGTGTGTGTCCCTTGTGGTGATGGTGGTGGTGGTTTGTGTGTGTGTGTGTGAGGTGAGGGAAGAGCAGTAACAGCTCCTTGTTAAGCTATAAGAAAGGAGGCAGCGAGGTGGAACGGACAGGGACGTTGCACTCTGCCTCTCCACCCAAACATCGGCGTGTGTCTGCTGGCCTGAGACCTCCAGCTGAGGCCTCCGCGTGCTCTGAATGGGGACAAAGACGCCTTGCTGAGGCTAGCATCGATCTCCTCTTACTTCCCCTGGGGGCAAGGAGGATGCCCCTGCAGGCCGGCTTAGGAAACCCCACAGCTGGGGGGCAAATCAATATGTACCTTCTGGCAGAAACAGATCTGATCTGACAGATCTGCAAAAAAAAAAAAAAAAAATGCTTTTACTTCTGAATTTAAAATAATATATCAAGAGAAATAAATTTGGCTCAGTGTTTTCATATGAATTCCATTGAAGCTACATTCATGCAGTAAAATTGTACAGTTCTTTGATAATTTTTTACTGTGATTGTGTCCCCAGGTGGGAATATGAGCAATACAATTTATTTTTCTGTTTTCATGAGAGACACGATGATGAGACAGAACTTATACGTTTGTTGTGTACGTTTGAAATTAAGCCAGTTGGCCAGAGCCAAATCTTAAAAACTGCATACTGTTGGAGGAGACTTTTTACTCCCTCGCTGTCACTCTTACATAAGTCTCCCTTGTTGCAAATCTCTGCCAGTAAACACCAGTTTCTTCTCGCAGTTTTTTTCTCTCTCTGTCTCTTTCAAATGCAGCTCATTCCATTGGATTTTATTGGCGTGAACACTTAGAAAGACACCATGAGCTCGTCCAACCCTCAAGAACAAATAATTACTGAACAATGTGGTCCCCCTTCTCTGTGTCCATGCTAGTTATGGTGTTAAATGTGCCTCTACGTCTTGCTTTCTGCCCTCGTCTCCCTCCTGCCGCCCCTCTCTGGCTGTGGGCATCTCTGCTGGCAGCAGCTCTGAGGTTTCAGAGCTGACTGGGTAAGCAAATGAGGAGTAAACAATGTGCGAGACAGACAGACAGCCAGCCCGTCAGACTGCCTAACCACTGGAGCGAATGCAGGGGTTGTTTTGTCTCTGCTGTCTGCATAAGAGGTGTGTGTGTGTGTGTGTGTGTGAGAGAGAGAGTGTGTATATGTGTGTCGGGTCAGCTAGCACGAAGAGGAATGAGAGACCTGAAGTCTTGATACTAAATCTGTCTCTGAATCTGCACTCAGATCCTCTGTAGATGGAACCATATAAGGTGTGTTCAAAGCCTGAAATGTAATTTTCTGTCATAGAGGAGTCCTTCTGTGAGATGCTGGGATACAGTTTAGGAGAAAAAGCTTGAGAGACAATCTTCTCGGACCATAAATATGTTGAAAAAGTTCTGACACAGCCTCAGGATTTAAAACTCACAAGGCTGAGGGTGTAATTCAAAGAAATTAGCTTCAGAAATGTAGAATTTTTTATGTTTGGTTCATCACATCCTCAAAAACAAGCTATTTTTTTAAAATCATGTGAGGACTTTCAAAATATTTTAAGACTACAAACGGCAGGCAATACTTCTTGCTTG
Organism: Naso brachycentron; assembly: GCA_029874485.1. Taxonomy (NCBI): domain Eukaryota; kingdom Metazoa; phylum Chordata; class Actinopteri; order Acanthuriformes; family Acanthuridae; genus Naso; species Naso brachycentron. The sequence goes on from JAQFJA010000021.1 coordinate 16,146,851, forward strand.
TAAGTCTTTTGATTTTACTTTTATTTCAAGCTAAATCTTATGTAAATGCGCGCTGTCATGTGACATAACAACCACCGGCCTCCTAAATGTGAACTTTCCATGAGCTTTGTGCATTTCTGAGATAATACAACATGTTCTACATTTTATTTTACAATGCAGAAACATCTCTCAGATCATAAAGATCAATCTTCAAAATGGCATGGTCAGTACATGTTTCTTTTTGGTATTTTATCTGCAGATTGTACCTAAAACAGTTATCTGTACTCTCCACAGCATTCGTGTCTTGAGTTTGCCTGTAAAACTCAAGAATAGACTGCATGCTCACCCTGACTGACAGTGTCTGTCCCTGCACAGCATTATTATGAGCTATATATATATTTTATTTGCTTGTTTGTTAATGCTGAAAGCTTTGACACTATGACCTTACACTAAGGACACAGTATCGATCTTGCTTTTGCATTTCTGCCAAAACCACAAACGGATGATAAATGAGTGAATTAAATTATCTTTAAGGTGTGAAACCTCCCACACAAAACTAAGATCCATGACTAAACAAGGCTTTATTATATACTGTGGCGCCAGAGGTGGGAAGTTGAATTCAGTGTGGATGACAAAGGCAGTCTGTTTTTGCAGACTAGTTCCAACAACATTACACTCTCTCTCTCCACCAGATTAATGTCACAGCTTCTATTTTTTAGTGTCTGCGCAGTGACGACCTGTGGCTTTTACAAAGACGGAGAAAAATGTGAGCAGTGACAAGAGAGTGCTTTCAGCTCTGCCAGGATTCAGCCACAGTAATAGCTGTTTACACAATAGAATAATTACCCAGTAAATTGCAGGGGGGATAGAGAGGGAGGAAAGGAGAGGAGAGGAGAGGAGAGGAGAGGAGAGGAGAGGAGAGGAACTTTCTAGCCCTGGCAGGCACACAATGCATTCGAGAGTCAGAGAGTTGATTGTTCGGCGTTCAGGCCTTTGATGAGCTCAGCTCTGTGTGTTTGCCGCACTGACACTCAAGCTCAAACATGCAAACACATCTAATTATTTCACCGCTATTTGCCTGCAGATTCAAATTCCAAGTTACTTGCAATCACAACAGGAAAGCTTGTTTTATATATCAGATGATGGAACCAGTCCATCATGAGGTGTAAAGTAGCTAAGTATATTTAATCTAATTGTGTACTTAAAGTACAATCTCTGAGGTAAATATTGTGTGTTTATGGTTAGTTTTTACTTTTCAAATCTGGATCCTAACATTTTTGGGTTGTGTTACTCCTCTTTTTGGGCCTCCTGTCTCATTTTATATGCTGTTTCATCAAAAAGGGATTCCTCCTCGAAGCCTCTCAGATGGTTTCATTTAAATAACTGTTTGGAGTGCAAAGAGGTAAAAATCTTGTGATAGTTCACAAAAAGCAAAGACTGGATTCTGTTTATTTCTTCTTTCACATTTATCTTGTGACTCTTAGGAGAGGACCAGACGCCTGGATTGGGATCCAATGGAAATAAGCTTTCCAGCTGTATGTATAGTAGTTCAAACTAGATCCACCTTGAGTAACTACAACAATAAAATGCTATTTATACATGGAGTAATTAACAATTCTGAAATATGTTTACTTTAATAAGATTTTACATAAAGTAGCCAAGTTTTACTTGCAGTAGAGTATTTTCATGCTGTTGTATTTGTCCTTTAACTCAAGGAAAAGATCTGCGCACTACGCAATATCCATGAATTTGCAGTTGCATGCCTCTCCGACAAATGGCATTTTTAAGATGCCTCTTCCCTCCCGTGTTTTTCTCCCCCTTACAAACAAAGGTGGGAGGACCATCTGAAATATGCACCCCGGTAAAATGGCCTTTGTGATCTCCCAACACGTCACAAAGTCAACAAGAGGGCAGTTTCATTCACAGGAAAAAGACACAAAGGCTACATCCACTGACCGTAGCCGATGAGCAACGACTGTGGGCAGAGCAGGACATTCCTGGCATACTTGGATTCATGCGGTACAAAAAGATAAATTTCTTTCCCCCTTTGTCTCCAAGACAAAGCAAAGCGCCTTTGTTTTTTGCAGGAACTGAGAATTTTTTTTCAACATATAATTGACACTTCCTCTGCTCTCATTAATAAAACATTCAGAGATGAATTCCCTCTTGGGTTGGAGTGAGGCTCAAGGAGGGGGTTGCTGAAGGTTGGGGTAGCATGGAGGGGTTTGATATGTTGCCTGAGGAGACACATCTATGCACGCTCACACGCACACACATACACTACTACAAAACCCCTTTGCTTTTCCAATCAAAACCCCCTCTCTCTGCTTGAAGAGAAAAAAAAAAACTTCAAAAGCATCATCTACAGCTTGATGAGAAGTCCTCCGAGCTGGAGTGTGGCAGATGTAAACCCGCCCTCTGGCACATACACACATGTACAGAAAGACACACCAAACAGAATTATGAAAGTACGCCAGAGCATATGTGCATGTGTGCGTGTGTGTGAGCAGTTTGAGGCGACCCCTTCTGTTGCATCGTTTCCGGCTGACCACTTCGGATGAGATGTGACACTGAGGATGAATAATACAATGGAGAGATACTCGGACGTGTCAGCAGCATCTGTCTCTGTCTGTGGCTGACGTGTGTCATCCTCCCTCCTCATTCAGAGTGGAGCGCGGGGGCTTATGCAAAACTAATGAAGCAGACACACGTTGTATTAACACACACACATGCACACACACATGCATGCATCACAAGGGAGTCTGCACCATGTGGCCACACCGTGACCAGCATCTCAGATTCCTCAAATTCCCCCGAGTGCCTAACTTTGCTTTTGATACACAAAAATGAGATCTTAGTCAAGAGGAAAGGCTCAGCAGAGGTGGGTCACTGCAAATACTTGCATGCCAGACCAAAACACTGAATGATTTATGACAGCGGGGGAAAAGCTGAGTGTTGTTCAGAGGTGTAACTGAATTGAAGTGGTTGTTATTTATCATGGAAGGCACTGGCCAGACCGCTGCGCTACAGTTAGCGGGCAGACTCCATAATTAAAAAAACGGATAGATTTGCTGTATGTGAACAATAGCGCAGTCTTCATTTGTTTGTTGTGGAACAGGTTCTTGCGCAAGTCTCAGTAGATGAAAGCTTTTTCATCGCTGCATGTGTCACATTATCGTATTATCCCTCTTAATGCACTTTAACACCCTGCCAAGAATCTTTGACATGTTAATGATCCAAAATAAGACCCATGATTCAAAGAAGAAAAACCTAGTGTGTGTGTGTGTGTGTGTGTGTGAGTGAGTTTGGGTGGGTGTGTTTGCAGAGTGCTGTGCATGTGTGTGAATGCCCAGGAGTGCTTGCACTGCTTTGGCAAATAGTTTCTCCTGTGTTGCATAAGTTGAGTTTCTTCCTCAGCCATGATGAGAACCTGAGCTGACGACTGAAGGCTCTAAAGGTGAATCAGGCAGTCTGCATATGTCGTAACAGGGCAAGAGAGAAACATGCCACGCATAATTTTGATCCAGTCGCTCCTCCAGCTCAATGTCACACCTAGCTGAGTTTGGCTGCACAGTCTTCCTTCTTCTTCTGACTTAATGTCTTTATGTGTTTTGGTTGGTCCACAAAAATTCCCCACTCTTTGGCAGCTCTTTTGGCGGCTTAGGAGGCTAAAATGAGGTGCGGAGGTCCACTGTGTGCTTGTGTGAAGGTAAGTGTTTGTGTATGTGCCAATTGGCTAAAAGGGGGCGTGGCAATGGGAGTGGCCTATTGCAAAAAGGCACAAAACCTCCAAATGGATTCACAGTCTTGTGCAAGATTTACTGCCAGGTTGGTAAAAGGCTAAAGGACTGCTGATTAACTGTTCAGGCCACCTGGCAAAAAGGGGCGTGGCCTGTAATAAAAAGGTGTATAACTTCTAAACAGATTCATGTTAACATGGCCAAACTTTGTGAAAGCACACACTCAAACACACACACACACACACACACATTCATTGATCAGGGCTTGACCTCTACATTTTAGCCCCAACCCCTTCACCTTTGTTTGTTTGCATAATAAAATTTTATATACAAATATCACTTAAAATATTAAATGGACGCATTATTATAAATTGAACTACCAAACTGTTTAATGAATTTAAAGTGATTTTAATTTAAAGTGATATTTCACCCCACAATTCTGTTTTGTTAATCAATTATTCACCATCTTCCAGTGTTCCTGCACGGTAAACAGGTGATTTCAAAAATCCGCATTCCCTTTTGCTGGCAATCTTTGGTCATACACTCATGAAAGTATCAACACTATGCAAAAACATCTATACAAAACTCTCAAGAGATTTGTGTGGTTTTTAACATGTAAAATTAAACATAATTTAGCTTAAATTTAATTGACTTTACTGTTAGCATTTATCTACTAGCCACTAAGTAAATGAACAACAACAGCTAATGTTACCAACCTGAAATGCTTGAATACTTGAAGAACAACACAACGCCAAGCGACTCCATGTCTGTTGGTATCCTTTTAATTCCTGCAGGAGGGATTGTACAGCTCAGGATAGGTCATCACTGCCACGTTGAGTCGTCCCTCCATTTCACTGATGCTAAAAGCTGCTGCTCCATGTTAAACAAGTCCTTTATGTTTCCTCTACGTCTTTTCCGGTCAATCACTGGCAGACGCCCCTTTTACGTTTTACATTCCTCCAAAAGTTGAACCGGTCTCAACTTGTTTGCCGCAACCGGCTGCATCTTTTTTGGGCAGCCATTGCCAGATTTGCCAGATTTGGTTTGAATGCGGCCTAACATTTCATGTTCAGGCATTCAGATCTCTTGGTTAAAGGTGGGTAAAGATGGTGGTCTTAATTAAATGCTGAAAACATCAACATTTATCTGAGGAACAAGACACAACAGAGATCTTTCTTTAACCTTAACCAGAGTGCTTTTGTTGCATCAGTCAAATTATATTCTTTGATTATTCACCATGGCCACCCTGTCTTTGCCCTGTCAGCAGTATAAGAACAAACCCCTTTCTTCAATTGTAAAAATATTTCCAGTTGACCAAATCCAACAGCAATTATGTTTCATGCAAAACAAAGTCCTAAAATACAAATTTGTATCAAATTAGCTTAATTTGTGGTGACTTAAAATCTGAAAATTTAGCACATTCATAATTATTGTTTTTTCT
>JAQFJA010000021.1:16175147-16189925 GCA_029874485.1 Naso brachycentron
TTGAAAATTTAAATGGTTTCAAAACAGTGTCCTTGTTGTACACTGAAATGAAGTACTCTGTGATAAACTGCACAGTATGTTTCATCTGGTATTAGTCATACGCAAAATAATATCTACATATATTTTTAAAAAACCCCAACAAAAAACAGAAACAGACAAACAAACAAACAAACAAAAAAACAAGTTATATGACCTGAGGCAGGAAGGCCTACAGGCCATGAATACCAAATGGAAGTTCAAAACTTGTAATATTCACAAAAATTTGAGTTGATAAAAACAACAATAACACAACATTAGGTAATAATATATGTATTTAATGGATTTATAATCATCTAAAATGGATTGGTCATTTTTGACTGGGAACATCAGAATAATTAAGCTGAAAAGCCCAGAACATGAGGGCTGACCATTTGAAGTCTGATGGTACTAGCAATGTAAAAACCGGATATTGAGATATCCCCTGGTTGCAGTTTCTATAACTGACAGACTTTTTGCTGATGCCAACCTAAAATGGCACACGTGATTGCAAATGATTTATCATATTTGGAAGCAGGTGTGTCAGATTTCAGCTGCCTGCTGGCGTGCATGCATACTGATTCCAACTCGGTTTCTGTGAGTAATAAATCAAAACCGCAGCATTTTTGCCATCAAAGTTGTTTCCCTTGATTTCTGCCCCATGTGACCATGCTGTCAACAGCACTGAATAATCACGAGGTAGACGGGGCTCGTTCCCTCTGTTCTGTGCATTCAGTGATTTGATGGAAAATGGAAGGCCTTTGCTTTAAATCCTTTGCTAACAACAGAAAGAGGAGAGAAACAGACTGTATATTGTATATCCCCTTTCACACAGAGAGGAGGGGATTATAGACACACAGGCGGGCCTGTATACACTCACCTGAGCACACACACGCACTGTGCACATATATTCTTCTTGGTTATACACACAGACACAAGTGCATGGTACACTCACTCAGCCTCACAACAATGCACACTCACACACACACAGCCGAATCATTCACCAAATCCAACGGGTTCAAAGAGGCACACACAGCATTGCTAATTCAAAGTTAAAGGAACTACAAGGAAGAGCAACGTCCGCCTTAGTGCTTTCCTTTAACCACACTACTCCATATCAGAGGCAATGCGTCAGTCCTACCATGGTTAACACTCAATAAATCATCAAAAGGCTTAAAGCCCGAGCTCTGGACAAATACACACCCACGCAGATACCAGATATACTCAGAAACTCCCTTTCAATTTAACATGCCGTCTTTAGCATGTATGTACACACGTACTTGCACATTGCTACACATATTTGATGTATACATACTGTAGTCAGAGCTCATTATATTAAATGAATTCAGGAGGCAGAGCAGATGAGAGGTTTGCATCTCTTTCAAGAGGAAGCAATTGCATGCTACGCCTCTTGAATGCTAAATGTGACTTCCACACAACATTTGTGCACGGCAGCTTCTTACAATCAAGCTTTATATGCAAGGGAACAATCGGCGATTTGAGCCACGTATAGCCAGTCAATGCCTGATACACAGCAGCTGTCATCAACTTCCCATCAGGCTCCACTTCCCCCCAGTGGATGTTCTGCAAGAGGAGAGACACTTCTTTTGAAAATTTTATATCCGGAGGCAAAGACATTTAATGGTCACTGCTCTGCATGTTACATGAGGAGGTGGGATTATAATCATCAGCCCAGGACAGTGTTGGGCTTTGACAGCACAGAAAGGCTATTTATTATTCAATTATTTTAAATATTTTAGGGGACCAACAGGATTCTCATGCAACCATTAATATTTAAGCCGTGGCTTTACAAAAGGCAGTAGCCTTGCACATGTCAGGTCTTGATCAATGGGGGAACATGTTTCATCCTTCCAAAAAATAAAAAAAAAACACCTTAGTGTACCATTATTAATCTATGTCTGAATAAAGTCTCCTTAAACAGTCCTACTTGCAATCAGAGAGGAAACTTACAGCAAGACATAGAAAATATCATATCATTACTTTCCCACTTGAAGAGAATGAGCAGAAAAAACAGAGAAAAAGAGACATGATGAAAAATGTATTAATGGGCCAGACAAACTTATGTATACATAGAAATAGGAGGTGAAGGTGTGATGTTGGGCGTCTGAGATAGTGTAATAGCCTACTGGACACAATCAGTTCTTTGTGAGATAAAGGGGACAGAGCAACCATTAAGATGCAGAGACACACTCACCAATATGAATAAAATGCAGCTACTGTACAAAAGTAATTCCCCGCGCTCGCAGATACTAGCTGTTGCAAAGATGAGGACAAACAGCCACCACAATTATGTCCCTTCCGCTGGCAGCCTCCCCTGGTGATAACCGCTATGTAGCAAGGAAGTGAAGAGATGAATTGCTTTGCAGACAGGCATCTCCCTTCTCAGCAAACACACATGCACAAGTATGCAGACACACATAGACACAGTCTTCTCCGCAGCAGGGAGTAGTGATCCATTAGCCACGAAAAAACAACCATATTCTCTATGAGATCTTTGCATTGTATTATAGAATTAAGACCTTTATTCCAACTTTACACTTTTTGCAACACTGCCTTAATACAGTCTAGGATAAGACTCACACACCTTTTCCATCCTCCTGCCTCTCTGCCACTCCACTGTATCATTCCCACTGAGCTTTTCAGCCTCCTAATCTGCCCTGTTGTCAAAAAACTGGAGGTGCCATTAAGGCAGAAGAGCCCACGGACATGTCCTTACCTTGAAATACCATCCAGAAACCTATAGTCCACATGAGAGGCTGCCTGAAGCTCGCTGCTGCTCCACAAAAGAGAAAAGGGACAAAAATCCTCCAAGTCTCTCAGAATCAGAACAAAATTCAAAGCCTTTTCTGATTAGAACTTACTTTTGGTGAACAGGATGTCCTTCACTGATTCTGTACATAATCCGTTCCCCTTGACTCTCCTGGTTCAAGAGAATTTCTTTTGGGTTGCTTCCCCCGATATTCCACCTTGGCTCAGTGAAATAGTGCTATGTATTCGACTGGAAAATGCGTGTGTGAGAGACTGAGCGAGAGAGAGAAAGAGGCACTGTAGGATCTCTTTTGGTGCGCACTACCAGCTCCGCTGCAAGTGAATCCAGCCGGTCTTTACGGCTCTCCTCCTGCCTTCAGGAATGAAATTCAGCATCCGCTGTTCATCCCCACAACAAGGGGAGGGTTCCCCCCTGGATGGAAACTTTCAGACACCTCAGTCAAAGCTGTAAGAGGTGATAGTGGATGCCAGTAAGCCCTGATTATGTGTTATTTTCCTCAATATCCTCCCTCCTCAATGGATTTTTCTCCTTTTCCTCCTCCAATTTGCCTGTTATGTGGCTGTCTCTGCTCCGGAATAGGGTCTCACAGAATGGACGGTGAGAAAGAAGCGGAATGAGGCGAGCCGCTTGTTCTCCCGTTGTGGCTCTCTCTCTCTCTCTCTCTCTCTCTCTCTCTCTCTCTCCCCTTCACCCTCCCTCCTACATGCCCCCTCCCTGCTTCTCACTGCACCTCCCCACCCTTTCATTCTCTCTCCTCTCCTTTCGTCTCATACACACAGAGGGAGATGCACTTCTCGAGCTCTGGCTTTTTACAATTACTGCTGTGCACTGACATTGCCAGCCATGTCAGACAGAGAGGTTCACCGCCCAGTATCCTCAGAGAAAGAAATAATGCTTGATAAACATGTAAAGTTAAATAAATATGAAGAGAGAGAGAGCAGCAGCAATAAATGGAGCACCAGACCAAGAGGCAATATAACCTCTTTACCTGATTACTAAATATCCCTCAGTTTGTTTTACATCACTCTTTTTTCATAACTTTTTTTGTTGTGTTTTGTCGAGTCAGTTGATGCTGGCCAACTGTCAAGAGTGACTGAAGAGGAAGGCAAAAATTGCAAGCAACAGAGCAGCATGCTGCATGGAAACAAGACAAAACATGTGCACTAGCAGCTGTATAATTACATAATTATCCACCTAAACAAATTGCCAGAAATTCTGTTATCATTTCTGTGTTTATACACAGTGATTACTAGCCCAGAGGTACAGCACTATAGAAACAATGTGAGGAACAATTAAAAAACAAATAAAATCTGTAACATTCAGGGAAAAGCCTTCAACACATACAGCATCCAGTACAATCATTAAATACATTTTGCAGCTGAACTTTCACCCGTCGTGTAACTGTAACAAGACAAGTGATGTTCCCAACAAATCCAGTTACCAGAAAACAGCTATTGTCGTTCACTTATCCTTATATTCTTTGCTTTAAAAAATACTAAAAAGTTATCTAAAATTTGTCAGAGAAAATGGCTTGTGCAAAGAGAGAGAACTGTCTACGGATTTTGGCAAAAGTTTGGCCGAAATTCACCGACATTTAGAATAAGCATAACCTGCAACACAAAACACTGGATTGGATGTGTTGGATTTAGTAGAGTTCTCGCCAAAATAGACGTGTTTTGGAAGAATCTGCCTTTGCAGGAATGTGAGTTTTTTGTCTGCGACGTCACCGTAACGCCATATTTACCTTCGCCAAGAAGGTATTGTTTTCGGTGCCATCTGTTTGTCTGTTTATTTGTCTGTTAGTGAGCATTACGGAAAAACTACTGAGCCAGTTCCCATGAAACTTGGAGGAAGGCTGTAGACTGGGCCAAGGATGAACCCACTAAATTTGGAGGCGAATTGGGTGTGTCATTGCACCCACATGGGGGCGCTACAGCTGTGTTTCTGAATTTAAATGGCCAAAACTTGGTGGCCATTACTCTGATCAATGCCAAACTTTGCGTGAACATTGTTGTGGGCTCTGCCTTGAGTTTGGTCACACAGAAAAAATTACAATGCACCCATAGGGGGCACTACAACAATGTTTTACACTTAACACTTAACGTGTGTGCATGCTTTGGCGAAGGTATGCACTCATTGAGTGCCTTTCTAGTATATTATATTTTTTATGTATAGATATGGACCAGTTGTGTCTGAAATAGAATGACTGAATTGAATAAATTCATTTATAACAGTCGGGCTGTAAGTTCATGAAATTCAGCCTTTTGCTTTTCAAATCTGTTCCACAGCCTTTAGGTTACATCAAACACTTCACCTCCAGTCGTCTGCACTCTTCCTCCCTTTGTCGGAGCCTGGCATCAGTGGCCTCGACTTGATGGCGGTGCCTCTCCCGCTCCCTCTCCCACCGCTGCTGCTCCTGCCGGTGCTGAGACTGCAGCTTTTGGAAGCTGGCCAGCTCTTCTTTCTGCAGGGCCAGATTCCGCTGTTTCTCCTGCTCCAGGAGCACGTTTCCTCTGTGGCGGCCGTGCAGGGAGGCGCGCTGCAGCTCAATGTGACTGTCCCACTGTGATATAATGGCCTGAAGAAGGACACAAGGGCAGGGTATTAATAGCATAAGGTCATTAGCAAACACATTTGAAGTTTGTTCGGAGACAAACTTTATTCAGTGTTAACAGACATTCATCGCGTTTCTTATGTAAGTTACCAACTTCAAGTTAGGCAAAGTGCAAACACAAAAATCAAATGAAGTAATTTATCTGCAGACATGCTGAGCATACCAGATGTGTCAATGAGACTTAAGAGACAGAATTACCTGCAGACTATAGAGCCTTTGGGAGAGCATCAGCACTCTGTCAAAAAACTAGAATGAAAACATGGGAAATGTTATTATAATCAAATAAACACAAAAAACAACATTTCAGAGGATTAGTATACTCCTCTCAGGTGCATATTTTCAGTTCAGCAGGCATGGCTATGAATACCAACTGCAGCAGTGTTGTGTAGCGCAAGGTGACAGAAATTACCTCGGCCTTGGGGAAAGAGTTGGACCAGATGTGGTTCCATCTGGCAGGAGAGCAGCAGCTCTCATCAACCTGAGCAACAACAGTGAGACAAAGCGAGTTGTGAAATAACATAAACATACTGAGAGGGATGTTCAGTGCTGCTATGCAACATATATACAATGTAATGTGGAACCATTTGGCACATTTGAAATATACTGAGGTCGTATGAGGGTCTTTATGAACTTTTTCACAGCACTGTAACTAACTTATCCTCAGCACAAGTCATTACAGTTAGTCTGCCAAAGACCAGGACTTACCAGACGGTAAACGAATGAGTACACTGCTTTATCAAGGCTTTATCTATTTATAAACACATGAAGTGACCTGTGAGTGTGCTACAGTAAACATCAGGACATGGAAAATTTCCAGATGACTTGTTCTGGCTTTTACTATTTACAGGAAATAACAACGTGACTCATCCTAGAATATACTGTATGTGTGTATGTGTGTGTGTGTGTGTTTTCAGCCCCCACCGTCTGCTCCAGGGTGTGGCTGCTGCAGAGGTCTTTGAGTTGAGGGTCGGAGCTGGCTCTCTGGCTTCTGTCTCTGTTTCTGGACTCGCCAGAAAAGTTCTTCTTCACACTGCCATCTGGCAGAGATACATCAACATGGATACACAGACACGGTGACAAACACACACAAATAATTAAATACATACATACATACATAGAAATACTGATGATCACAAACATTGCACAGAAACAACATATAAAACTGAGCCCAAAACTGTCCTGAAATGCTGTTTTTTTATGCTTAAAAAAACAAATAAATTCAACCAACTCAAGGAATCCACAGTGTTTTATTCATTTATATTTATAATTATAAATTTATTACGGCATTAAGGCTACTTAAATACAATTGCAAATCCTTTAGATGGTTGACTTCCTCGGGGCATGGATTGTGCTGGACTCACTCTTACTGAGGATGGTGAGGCTGCTGTCATAGCCCCCAAAAGTATCCGCTCGCCTGGGCAGAACCCCAGAGCCGCTCCCTTCATCCAACCGTGAGGCTGGAGCTTCCTCGCTCACTCCGGACTGCAGGAGGTTCTGGAGGTTCTCAACTGAAGTGAAGGAGAAAACAAGTCAAGGGTAAAAAAGCTGGACTGTGCAAGAGTTTTAGAGTTACAGCGGTAAATTCAATAATGCTACTACTGATTCATTAAAGATCTATAGCAAACATTATGCAGTGTGTAAAATTCACACATCACCTCTGTACATGAAGCAGATACACATAAAGCAGCACTGTCCTACCCTCAGTGATAGCTCCTTTGAGCAGGGTCTCCCCCTGCTGGAGGTCTGAGGCCTCTCCTCGGAGCAGGAGTCTACGACGAGAAGCTGTATCCTCTGTACCTGCCACAGACTCTGCCATGTCTGCAAACAGCTGCAGCTTCTCATTAAGAGCTTGGGCGATGACTGCATCCTTCTCACTCAGCCGTTCTACAATGGTCAGAAAACACAGAATAGGAGAAATCTTGTTTTCCCTTAAATAATGGATACTGATGCAGGTTTTGTAACATGTTCATTTTTTGTGTATTCACATAACAAAACTTTATCCTTCACAAAACGCCCAAATTCTTGAGTTTTAAACAGCTTTTGCTGAAAGTAATACAATTTTTATGTCCTACAACACGGCTGATCTACTGAAATAGGAAGTTGAGAAAGAAAGTCAACAACTGAAAGTCAAACAGTTTTGAGGTTACAAATATGATTCGTGAGCACCCCCTTGTGGCCTCCTTTATCTTAAACAGATGTCTTTATATCGTCCCTTACTTAGTCTGCAGTTACCTTGAAATTCTTTGAACCTGAAAGCTCGAGCCTCTTCCTCCTCGCTGAACAGCCTCTCTTCAGTGTGAGGACAACTAATAGGGAACAGGACAGAATCCATTACAGACATGCAGTCAGAGGAAGCAAACTGTAAAAGCTGTCGATACATTTTCTGTCTAATCTAGATCAGTTTCTTCTTTTTTCCGCCAAAATTTTCACCCAAAATGTAAATAAAATAATATATGTGTCTCCTCTTGGTACACGTGCAGCTACCTCTCAACAGCTTGGCGTATTTGTGCCATCCAGCTGTTTCTCTCCTCCTTGGAGGCAGTGTGGATCTCGTACATCTCTGGCTCATTGGAGGAGGCACAGATAAGAAACATGGCTTTCTCCTCATGGGCCACTTCTCTGACAATAAGCTTCTGAAGAGAGATCACTGATGGCTTGTTATCCTAGGTGGATAACAAAACAAGGAGAGCAAGAAGAAGGAGGGAAGAGACACAAAGAGTTTGCTGTTTGATTACATTTAATAAACTTTAATGAATGACATTTACAAAGCTGTCACGCATCACTAGGAAAAGTCTGCTATCATTCCTTCACATACATTACACATTACTCAAGTTGTCCTCTTTGATACACATATAGTTTTATTAGATAGTGTGAATAAGTTTAATCACTCACCACTGTAGAAAATACGTATCTCTGATCCTTCTCTTGTAGCAAGAGCAACACATCTGACAGGAGCACAGCAAGAATATCTGACACGACAAAAATTAAAAAATGACACTCATGAGACACAATGAGTTCAGCTTACAAGCTGGAAAACAGGGAGACAGAAAAAGACAAGACATATGTAAGTAAATGTCGTTTTAATCATGCTGTAACCAACCTTTGAGCCTGCCGGAAGCAGCTTTCCAGTTGACTGTGCCCTCATGCAGCAGCCATCTCCTGCCCTGTGCCAGGTCCTCTCTGCGAAACACTCGGCCATCTTTGATTTTTCCCTGTGCCTTTGGCTCCATTTTGTTGTGTATGTCTCGTAGTCGAGAGTTCTTCTCATAGAGATTAACCATTGTGTCAACCTGAACGATGGTGTCTTTAATCAGACCCAGTGAGCGAGTCAGATCCTTGTGCTCTTCTGTACCCGCTAGAGACAGAAAAATATATTTGATACATATTCATACATACATATTTCTCAATAAATAAATTGGTTCTTGCTTGTTAATGGTAACTGTGATTTATCTAGAGATGCGTGTGAAATGCTGAACCTTCAGTGTTGTGCAGAATGCGCTCCACTAATACTGGGTACTTGGTAATGCGCTGTGTCACTAACAGGATACACTCGGTCACTCCTAACCTCCGCACAATGGACAGGTTATTGATTTTCTGAAAAGAAAATGAAACATTATTTAATTTGACATTTATTAGACCGACTTCAAATAGAATCCAAAGAAAAACAACCAAAGAAATTTAGGACTCTGTAAAACATAAATAAAACAAAATGTGACCAACCCTTTTTGACATATGCTCAACCGACAACAGCACAAAGACAATGTATGCAATGTCTAACCTCATCTACGTTATTGATTTTTGTAAATACATGCTTCTTTTAAATCTGATGCAAAGCTGTCAAACAAGTTGGAACAGGGCCAACAAGAGACTGCGGAAGATGTGGAATGCTTATGAAACATCAGTTTGGAATATTCCACAGGTAAACATGTTCATGTTTGGGCATGCAAGGGGCATCCTCGAACGGTTCGGTTGTTAACGAGCAAGGATGGGTCACGGCTCACTATGACATGATTGTATGCATGTGCTCCGTAACATTTCATAAAACTTTGGTGAAAAAATTTTTTATTGAAAGTAATGCCAAATGATTTCATTCCCATTTCACACAGCATCCCCATTTTTAAGGAATTGGGGCCATACTGTGGATTATTTCTTATATCAAAAATCAAAGGACTACTAGATACTTACCCGTATAATGTTTTGGAACTTTTTGTTGTTTTGCAACTGTTCTTTGTAATAGCTGACTGCCTCAGTGTGGTGACTGCAAAAATCTCCGTAGCTGTCCTTCATCCTTTCGCCTATTTCACCCGAGAACTGGAGAGCAAGAAAACATCTCTAAGGCGACTCTTTTTTTTTTTCTGGTCCATACAACACCATGACACATAGATTATGTTGTTTACATAGGATCTCTGCATCACACTGTGCATGTGTAACTCTATTTTGTAATCAAGAAAACGATTGTGGTGTTTGTACTGGACATGCTTTGCATCTCCTCCTACCTGTGCGATCAGAATGTCCGCCACTCTGTTGATAGCGTAGTTCTTGTCAGTGGGTGAGACGAGACTTTCTCGCTGCCGCTCTTTGAGACGCGACAAGAAATGTGTGTGTAGCTCAAGGAGGTTTTCCAAGCGAGGGAACAGACAGTCCAGCCTGCCTGCATCCATCTGAAGGTTCTCCTTCAACTCCCGAACATACACACGCAGCATTATCTTCAGTGTTCGCACATGGTGCATCTCTGTTTGCATCAGCTCTGCGTAATGACAAAGTTATATGTTTATGTTCTGGATTTGTAAAGCACATGTTTAATGCATTGCAGTGTTGTTGACTTCTCTCTTGTATGAACACCTGACTTAAGTTGTTCCTTAATATAATTGTAAATTACACAGGAAGTCAACTAATTTACATATTACGCAGGAAGTCAACTACTTTGTGCATTAAAGGCTGTTAATAGGTCTTGCTGCATCTTGCATTTGTGAAAAAAAAAGTTGTGGTTCAATAGAGAGCTGTAGGAAATCTGATAAATTCCAAGTGATGTCACTTGAGTCAGCATTGGTGGCAGTTGAACAATATGAGTTTACAAATTGGACAAACTCAGGCTGAGGAGTTAGAAAGAACTAACGAAGCATACTCTACTAAGGCCAGTGGTAACACCAGTAGCACATAACATTTTGCATTTACAACCAAAGTTCTATCAGTCGAGTTGCACTATGGGTGACGAAGGTGAAAGGTTTTGCCAAGAAAAAAGAATGTGTTGAATAAAAAGATGACAACGCTTCATTTCGTTTCATCAATTAGACACTTTAAAATTTATTAAACATCAAAAAAACTGTCCACCATAAGTCAAAGAATGTTCCAAAAGTGAGATGCTAAATAAATGGAAGACGCTTTTAAAATTAAAATGGCTGTCAATTATCTTTCTAAAAATTTGGCTCTGCTGTTGTGTGTCGCACTAATTGTTTACCAAGATTAGCTAATCAATGAGGTACTTGTCAATCCACAGAGCAGGAAAAGGTGGGACCAAAGATCTAAGAAAACACACTTACCATATATCACATCCTGTCTCTTCACAGTTTCTTTAGAGTGCTTCTTCACGTACTGCTGATCAACTGCCAAACTCCACGACTCTGCCTCCAGGTCCTGGGCATCAGACTCCAGATCAGCCCGCACTGCTGCATAGTGAGCATCTGAGGAGAGGAGCAGAGGCATAAAGGTGACGCTAACACACAAACTCTTTCAAAATGACTGATAATTAGGTTTTGTTTTCTCTAAAAGACAAAATGTAACTCACGTTATCTGATGACGAAAGATAACAGAATTCTCTACATTTTATTTGATTCATAACTGATAAATAATGATTTTCAAGAGATGATTCCATTTAAATGGTCACCAACTACTTATTGTGAGGCATCCAACTTTAAGAAGAGTTCACTGCTAAATTAATGTCTCATCCTTTACTATTCTGGCAGGGCTGAAAATGATACACAGCAAATGTAACACGTAATGAACCAAGAAATCTTGACTCAACAACAGAATTCATCCATACTTTCTTCATTAATCCAAAACTTCCTCTAAAATATAAGGCTTTATCCACTAAACTATGGAAAATCCAGCTCATAACAATGGCACCTCTGTGTGCTTATAATTTGAACTGTCATCCAGTCATGATAGCAAAATGCAAAGTAAAAAAATCTCACCGAGCGTATAAATAAGGACGGAGATTGAGCTCAGGGCTGCTATAAAGGAATGAGGTTTAGTTATTTTTATTTGTTTTTATTTTTAGTGTGACACATCTAAATGTGAACTCAATTTAAAGAGCCTCGAACTTGTGGTTTAGAGGGAGAAACTGTCAGTGTTATTTTCCTACATTGAGCTTAAAAGGTTCTGTAGCTAAACCTGCACACTGCACACTGTACTTGTATCAAGTTTTAACAGGTCTTTCTAAATGAGTAAACTTCCTCAAAAATGTGTTCGTGGTTACGATTTTGTAATGACAGTATCAGTTTGAGATGTCAAAAGCACTCACAAGATAATAAACCCAGTTTTGCTGCGTGCTTTCACTCAAGGTCCTTCGGTTATTATCAAATTAGTTTTTCTGCACTTCCTTGAGCAAAGAACTGTAAAGCACCAAAGAGGGAAAATGAGAACTATGACCCCGTTGCTCTTGAGTAACAGTCGTGAGCATGATAAAAGAAAAAGCCCTTTAAAAGTCAGCTGGGAGGAAAGATGTTGTAGCAGCGTTTTGTATGTGGCAGGCAAGTGACCAGCAGTTAGCCTGTCTCTCTCTCCCACACATGACAGCTTAATGAGAAAAAGTGAGGTCACTCCACACTCTCTCCTCCTGTCTTTAAGAAAAAAACTCCCTCAAGACAAAATATCACTCGTCTGCACTCAGGCAAACGCGTGGCTCTCGGAGGACTACTCAGGCTGAGAAAGTTGGTTATGTAAGAAAACCAGTGTTGCCCTGATAATTTAAAACCAACAGAGCAAGTGCTGAAATTCAAGTTCAATTGCCATTCAGTCAGTCAACTCAACTCACCTTCAACAATGATGGACTCGGTGGTGGAGGGAGCGAGGGAAATGGTGTCTTCGTTGCAGCGTTTGGATCGGAGACTATCTGTGTCATCCATCTCCCCAGGAAGGGATCTGAGGGACGACAACCACAGGTCCAAGGTGGCATAAATGCTGACACTGATACAACTTAATCCGAAAGCAAGTGGCAGCCTGAACATACTTACGAGCCAAAATGTGCATTTACAAGTCCATTATTACATATATATAAAATAAGACACCAAAGTAAAACAACAGAAGCCCCATATTCTTAATATTTTTGTTTCAATCTTATCGTTGTCCATCTTTGCTATGCCTTGGTCGCACTCTTCCTCTCCCACTGCCTTCCCATCTCTCTGCACACTTTCCTTAGCGATGCAGCAGTAGTCCATTTCAGAGAACCTTCTAGACTCAGTTTCAAGAAGGCTGTAATATTAGAAAAGACAGCTTGCCTTGATATGTCAACTATAAATACACACCTTACGATGGCATAGAGAAAACAGAGAAGAAGAAGAATCTTAAAATATCCAACATTAACATACAGCGGATCCTGTAAACATCTACAGAATAATAGATTTAAGAAAGGTTATTTTTGTGGTGGTGTTTGAACTTCTCAACCCTGAATCCTGTCATAAGGAAAAATCTTTTTAAATGGAAAACAGTTACAAAGATAGAGAGAAACAAAAATAATAATCTGCATAAAAAAAGAGAGGCCTTCAGTGGAAGGCTGAAAAAAATACTCACCCTGAGCTGTTGTGGTGACGGAGGCTTTGACCAAGGCTGGAGGAAAGGGCTGCAGTGGAGCTGGTGGTATGGGCGGCAGCTAGCTGAGTGCTTGGTCCCCACTGACTAATGGTCATGCCTTGGGTGCTGAGATAACCCAGGTGGCCATCCAGGGCCTGTGATGAGGTGGGGCCCAACTGCTCCCTCTCTCTATCCCTTTCTTTTAGCGCTGGGGAAGAAAGATGAGAGACGAGTGAACAGAGGAAATGAGAGGACACGGAGGACGAACGTGAGGGGGAAGTGGGAGAGGAGAGGGAGAAAGGAGAAGACGATCGGTGAGGAGGAGATAAGGAGGTGGGCACATTCTTGTCTGACTCTCGTGCTAGTCGACCCCAGTATTTTTTCAGCCAAGCTCGTGGCAGAGAACGGAAGAATCGGTGGGTGATTAGGTCGCGGTGCATCAACACTCGTACACCAACACGTCCAGAGAGACCCCAGGATGAGGCGGAGGAAGATGGAGAGGAGGAGCGGGATGGTTTAGCCTTCCTTGAACAACCTATGGAGGCCCCTGTGGTCCGGGTGGTGCTTTTAGTTACAGCTTGCGCCATTGTGAATGTCTCAAACTAGTAGGATTGGCAGAAGGACTTGCGCAATAATCCAAACTTCAAGGTAAGATTTTAATAGCTTCTGTCATAGTACCAGTAGATACTAATGAAAAAGTAACAAGTGATGTTCCTTCTTGGATGTAAAGAAGAAGGAGAGGCAGAGGACAACACAAAGCCTACTTTTATACGCCACCAGTCCGCTATCCTTCACGCCCAATTTCTTCTAGCAACTTCTGGAAAGCTGCACACCCTTTTCTATATCTCACACTTTCTGCTTCGACACTTTTCCATAATTCCTCCCACCCCTCATGGTCTTCCTGACCCCCTGTGCAAGCTACTGATTGGCCAGAGCCGAATATGAGAAAATCAGGTGTAGCTGAAAGGACTCCAGCTGTTCAGAGGAGAATAACAACTGCTACAGGAGATTAACTTAAGCTGCTGCTGCTGCTGTCACTACGGCCACTCATGTCTCCTGGGAGTTTGAACACAGCTAACAGGGGCTGCTGAATGTTACAATTAGCACTAATTGAAATATTCTGGGATGTATTACTAGGTAATTATTAATGAACACTGCACATTTATTTAAAGGCTCATTAATTTAACAAGTCAAGTGACCTTCAATCTAATCTTTATGTTATAAAGTAGACAAGACAAGTAGACAAGTAGACTGTGAATAAATGGTTAAATATTACTAAATTTGCCTTGAATTTGGACAAGAACTGAACCAGAGCTGAATCACTGAACTGTTCTTTACAATAGCTTATTATCACCTTTGCTTACAGCCTGTTGGAAGCCAATTTCCTCCTCTACACATGGCGGGTAGACAGAAATATACCACAGAGACCCAGACCCAGACCCACGCACACACATAAACACAATCAGACACACACTTGAGAATTCAGCTGTAGAACTGTTAACACTCTGACCTGGCACTGCAGTGTGTTACTCCCTACAATTACATCTTTCCATTTGTAAATTTTTAAAGT
>JAQFJA010000021.1:16332737-16343226 GCA_029874485.1 Naso brachycentron
TAAAACTACTACTACTTCAAAGTAACGAAGGGTTAAAATGAACAAATTGGACAGACTGACATCTCCAATCAAAGAATTTGCAGCAAGTCAGGGGAACTTTTCCATCCAAAGACTCTCAAGAGACAGTGTTCTGACAGCTGAGTACATGCAAAATTATATGCACATATTTTATGAGGTGGTGAGGAACTTAACATTACACTCAGCAAATTTGTTTATTGCTGGGATGTACTTTATGTACTCGACCGCACTCGCAAGTCCAGCTGACATAGTGAGTATTGCCATACTGCCTCTGTCTCCTCATTTTGCAGTTCTTGTTTATTTTGAAAGCTTGTTATGAGGTGGTGGGAAACTGTACATTAAACTCAGCAAATCTGGTAATTGCTGGGATGTTCTTTTATAATGAAATACACAGTCCAAGCACATTTCAGCCTTTATGGTGTTTTGTGTTCTTTAAGAGAAGTTTACAGCAAAGATATCACAGCCATTCATGATGTATTTTTGTAGATTTGGGTTCCAATAAGACACCAAATTTCTCTGCAGGATCTCGAGCTGAAAAAGATTTGGAAACCACTTGTGTAGAGTTGAAAGTATAAAATGAAAATACTGGTTACATTTTCTACGAAGCCTGTCTCTATAATGCATTATAACACATTATAAACATATATAACACATTATAATGTGGCAATAAAGCGCATTATAATGCATTTCAAGTGTTCATAATGCTTTGTAGATGGATGCTATAAGTAAAGTGTTACCGAATTATGCAAGAAAAGCTCCACAGTGCCTTAAAATTATACTCAGCAATACTTAAGTAAATGCGCTGATTATTTTCTGCCACTGATTAACTTATAACCCCTTTATAAAGGGTGTGTTGTTACACACTTGTACTAAATCAATTTAGCTACATGTAAAACCAAACTTTTTTTTTTTAGCACAGAGCATCAAACACTATTTTCAGAGTGTCCCTGTGGGAAAAGAGTGCAGGAAGGAATTCATTCAGGTTTCCTGGGTCAGAGGTCAAAAGTGCCGTTAATGAGCCCCACACATCTCCAGGCATTTGCTGAATGTGGGAACTTAACACACACCAGACTCTGGAGTCTTTGTCGGAAAGTAAAACGCAACAGTCTCTTTCAGCTGATGGGATAATACGACCATAATGAACATGAGAAACCACACCGCTGATGAAGTCATGCACTGCAGCCTCAGAGAAGCAGCTAACGCAGCCAGAGTGCTGGCAAACGCCTGAGCATGGAGGCGCAAGCAGCTGTGATTAAACTGAGGGATGACGAGCCTCCGCAGTGACACAACCTCATTTGGTCTCCTGGTGGCCTGCATACCTCGGCTCCCGGCAGGCAAAATACCCCCCAGGGATCCTAAAATACACGGCAATGCTGGGATTTGGCCCAGCCAGCCAGCCAGCCGTGAGGTGGGGCGGCAGTCAGGGGAGAGAGGAAGGACCAGGGGGCAGAGCTGCAAGCCTGGACAAGCCAGTCTCCTCCATGGGCCCCAGATGACAGTCAGACTGACAACACAGCAGGAATGTTAAAAGTTAGAAGCATTTCTCCGTGTGTCCGCTTGCATGAAAAATAGTTTCGGAGCAGCGAGTCTCAGATGCCATCAGGCTAATTCAAGTTGGAGCATAAAAGCTGACAAATGCCCAGATTACAGAGTCACATGTGGTCACCGTGTGCTTTTTCTGTAGCACACTGCCTTTATTTAGCCATACCTCAGTCCTCACATCACTTCTAAATGAGTAGTGCTGTTAATTTAGGATTCATGGCTTGATCAGGCCAGCAGGGTCATGGAGGTCATTTTCTGTTTATACTCAAAGGATATGACTGACACCCAGTGGCCATAAGAAGTCACTGCATCAGATATTTAGGAAAAAAAAAAAGACAGAGGGCGCAATTTGATGTTTTACTTTGAGAGGAAAAAGGTCATAAACTGCTCCACAACGCACATACAGCACTCACAGTGATTCTGCCAAAACAATTAAAGGAGATGGTTTTCATCTAGTGTCTTCATTCTTTTTGGGAATCATTTCTTGTGATCATACAAACACACAGCTGCCGATCTAAATTCTACGTTTCTGCGGGGTTACAGTAGTTTCACGAGGACAAAATCTTATTTCATCAGCAGCCTCATGGCCAACATGTCAAATATCATCACTTGATTCGACGACCAAAACATACACACTCATGAACAATAAACAAGACTGAGGACAAATGAGGTGCAGTGAACAAAATAAAACATCTAACACGTGAAGCTCAACAACTCAACACACTGAGTGTTCCCACACGATAAGGAATTAAAATTATGTTTGAAATTCTTTTCTTTAAACTTGTAATGTTTTAATCTTAGTGGGACAATTGGAAACACTTTACTTAAACTGCCTTATTTAGCATTTATAAGCCTTCCATAAACATTTAACAAATAATTATCGCTATAGAATAGCTGCAAAAAGATTCAACCGTTTATTACCTCTTTTCTCCTGTGGGCACTTACAAGCTATGCATGGTGTATTAACAGATTATTAATGATAATATGCTTGTTATAATAATTTTGTATTAAATATAGTTGATATCTTTACATTTGTTAAATACTGTATATTTTTAAATGTCATCTTTGTCTATAATAAATCACGTATTATCCATTTATCTAGTGCTTTAAATGCTAAACACTGACAGTTAAAGTGAAGTTTAAATTTTAGCACATCAACAGCTGCTCATAAGTCGAAATTTGTACACTCAGCATTCAGCTAATTCAACATTGTGTTGACACTGGGGCCAATTAAGGGATAAAGTAGATGGTGGACGGTTTATGGTGTCTTTCTGATGTCCACAAGGTGAAAAAAAAAAAGTTCTAGAAAAGACGAGTTTGACCTTACAAGTGGAAAAGGACACACATGTGTACCAAATAGCTAGTAGGCGACCTGACGTGGGATTAAATTAAGGCTCACTCGCTGCTGTCTATTAAGACTACAATGTGCTGCTGCTCCCAAAGGCCCTGCAACAAAACGCTCTGCACCTCTGTTCACATTCTGTTTAAAAAAATGAATCCTGGTGCCCCAAACCACATTTTTCACGTTCAGTTTCAAAAGTGCAAATGTTTGAGTTCATCAGACTGACCACTGCAGATCTGTGTCACACATACAGACATGCTGTATAGATCTAAGAGGCCTATGTAGATACTGCTCCGTAAACACAGGAGGATGGAGGGCTAAGAGTTCAGGATTGTGGACGCTCATCATCGCAGTCTGGGGAAGATTCTGATGAAGAGGATCATGCTGATAAAGGTGAAGGAGACCAGGATAAGCATCAGCCACAGCAGCCAGTTGACGGACTTCTTGGTGTGCTGCTCCAAACGCTCCGACTCCGTCTTCAGCTTCTCGAAGTTCAGGTCCGCCTGACGCATCGACTGGCTCAGAGTCTGGAGAGGATGAGACATCAAGATGAATATCTGAGAAGACTTTACAAGGTTTCAGAGGTTGGTTGAGAATTTTTTAAGTTTGTAAGGTATTCAGTTTAGAAATATTTGTTATCTACTGCCCCCTTGTGGACACAATTAGCTGAGACATGTGGCATCAGGAGGAGAAAATGTTTGAGGAACAGAAAAATAAAATAAATACGAAATGACCTGAAATATCAAAATGTATGGGCAAAAATCCAACATTGCTTGGTCAGTTAAAGCAACACAACGTAGATTTGACAGTGACCTACTGCTTTGAAAAATGAAACTTAATGATGCTGGTTAATACGTCGCACCAAACAGCAATTTTAGTAAAACTGGGTCATATTTTATGGAGAAAATGTCCTCTGGTTTTCCCTCTGATGTCCTACGACTGCTCTGCCTTAGCTGTGTGATTCACTGAGGTTCCTGAAAGCAACATGTAGACTGTCTGCAGACAGAAGCTGCAGCTCCAGCAGCAGGTAGTTGTGGGGACAGCTCTGCTAAATTAAAGGCTGCAGTCACGCAGAGCAGTTGTAGAACATCAGACAAAAAACCAGACAACATTTTTTTCTGTGAAATATGACCCAGTTTTACCAAAATTGCTGTTTTGTGCGACGATTATCACGCATCGTTTAGTTTAGTTTTTCGAAGCCACGGGTTGCAGTCAAAGTTACACAGTGGTGCTTTAATGCTAAAGTTCAACAGCAATGGAGAATGAAGGATGGAGAATGGAGAATTTTTTTTATATATCACCCATTTTACCCTGATGTAAAGACAGGAGGACTAAATCATCATAGTGTCATGCTGTTTGAAAAGTGTGTATCCAGGTACCTGGTTGTCCTGTTTGATGATGTTCTGAGCTGCCAGAGTGTTGTTCTTCAGGTTCCGGGCCAGGTTGAGCATGTCCTCAGCCAGCTTCTCCTGCAGGTTGTGATGGTGCTGCAGGACGGCCTCCAGCTCTGCAGCAGACTGACGCTCATCCATAGAAAAACCTCTGCACAGGGCGGAACAGCCTGATCAACACTTTGATTTTATTTTTTTAACTGCTGGGACGTTTACCACAGTCAACACAGACACGTTAAGAATATAAACTGGTTGTTACAATCATAAATGAAAGAAGAATTAATATGCACTGCTTTACCTTCTTTTCCTTAAATCTGCTTCTGATGTGCCTATAGAAAGAAGACCACATCACCTTTCTAAAATATCACTGTCAGTCAAAGGCATAGCTTATTTAAATATCAGGTTGTATTTTTAGTTCAGATGCTGAATTTGAGATGCCTTTAAATTCTAAAAATATTTCTTACCTTTGCCTGACGACCCCTGCACAGACACACACAAATAGGAAAACATACTTATCAGCACTGATTTTTCAAAATGTAGTTTATTAAATTTTATTTTGAAAGTCTGACTTTTGCATTTAGGTGTGAAAATATAGTTTAACTAACTTTAATTTAGTAACTGTAGTGCTTACAGGGCTTCAATTGTTCAATCTTTTCTCAAACTTTATGTTCCTAATAAAAATGACATTATTGTAGACATCAAATATTAAATACTTCTTTCTACTTTTTATAACATTTGTAACATTTAAAAGACTTTGCCTTTCTTGAGCTGAATTATACTTCGGGATAGCCAACTGTTAAACAACACATTTTCTTAAGTCCTGATCTCAATATTGACCAAACTAATTATGATTATAACTTTTGCCATAATCAAGCAGCCCAAGTAAAGTGAAGTCTAGCATAGGGGTTAAACTGTCCAACCTGAAATGGTAAACTAAATGTAAGTGGGCTCACAGCTGGAGGTGACAACAGCTGAGAAGAACAATGCAAATGTCCTTCATCTGCGTTTTTTACTTTGCAGTAAGTTCTCTGACATCTTTACTGTGCGTTTGAGCGAAGCACAGTTACGTCTCATTTTACCGTGCCGAGCAGCTCGTCCCTCATCTCTCCTGTACACCGAGCTTTGGTCTGCATGTGGACAGTTTTAGTGGCAGGCATCCTCTCATTGGCTATTGTGGGCGTTCGTCCGGGAGCCAGAAACTGATTGGCTAAAGCTTTTTCTGTTGGTGAAGACTGTGAACAAGAACAGGGAAGACATGAAATCAGGGAACTACCTGCAGAGCAGAGAGACTGAACAGACCTATGAAGGAAATGTCAGTGATGAACCTGTAAACTATTGCCACTGACCAGTTTCTCGGCCTCTAGAAGCCCTTTCAGAAA
This sequence comes from Naso brachycentron, assembly GCA_029874485.1. Lineage (NCBI taxonomy): Eukaryota > Metazoa > Chordata > Actinopteri > Acanthuriformes > Acanthuridae > Naso > Naso brachycentron. The sequence continues at coordinate 16,338,410 of JAQFJA010000021.1, forward strand.
ATCTACTTTTCTCGTGTGTTCAGTCAGCACTTCTGGTGTGGGTTTGCTGTAAAAGACACAAGTTGTTTGTGAGGAACAGTATCATCAAACATTTCTATAAATGAAATACATGGGCCATAATGCTTTCATTCTGGGTATGTAAATACTCTTCTTACAATAATAACTAATAATACATATGTGTCTGATATAGTTCTTCCCATGTAAAAGGTTTAACTGTCTTGTTAAATCCTCACAAAAGACATTTAATAATATTTCATTTATTTGATTTCAGGAGTTTAACGGCCAGATCCAAGATATCGTCCACTTCACTGAAAAATCCAGTCTTAGTGTTTGTGCAGTGAAGGCATCAAGTTTCCACATCACATCACACTTGTGCAAGTTGAACACTGGATCAGGATTAGCTTCCAAACTATTTGTGATGTCACTAATCATGCTCCTAGGAATCTTGACAACTTTCCACTTTCAAGCAGCTCAACGTAACAACAGCCTTTTTGTTTTAGACTCTGCACCAAAATAATTCTGGCCAGTTAGATTCAAATGTGGGGATTTTTTTTAGATACTTAATCACATGGCACCATTCAGACACAAAGAAATTTAAAGTTCAAAATTCCCTTTAGAGCTTAACTAGTGTCATTAGTGAGGTCACCTCGGGCTTTTTCTCAGAGCCACTAACATCTCCTCCAGGGCACCAACATACTAGAGAAGAAAAACACAAACAATGATTATATACATATATGAGCTGGAGTTTACATGACATTGTAGTTATGCTCTAGACTCTACTTAGTACCGTTATATCGATTCTAACGATGAATTTGGTGTGTTTATCTATTATGTGCTATAATTTCAGGGGAATGTGATCATATAATTTATAGGAACACATCTGTCCATGTTTATTATAAGATTTATGGGTCACTTTTATGTTCTTTGATCTTGAAATGTACTGTGTAACGCTTTATTAACGTTTGCCAAGGAGTCATCATATGTTATACCGTCACTCGTAAAGTAAGCTAACGTAGCAAGGTTAGGAAACAAGCTACAAGTTAATTACACTATAATAAAGAGTATTAACGTGTTGGAGAGGGAAATACAACCATAAGGTACCAGTTAAGAATGTCCTGTCGCCAGTTTCAGTGACGACGTGGCTAATGGACCGAGCTGCAGCTAACAACAACAACAGTCATGCTAACTTTAGCTAACGAAGATCCGAGAAAAACTGCGCGGAACATTCACCTTCACTTCGTCTTTGCGTTAGCTTACCTTTTCCAATCTCCACTCAGTTTCTCCTCGTTTCTCCGACGCAATAGATTCACAGCGAGACAGTAGTCTGATAAAATTTATTTCTAATCTTGAAGCCATGTTTGAAGATGACTAACCGTCGCAGAATTATGACGTCAAACATGTCAGCGCGGATATGGGCGGAGCATCTGCGGGGGGCTGTCCGACCAGGAGCGAATTCACAAAAAAAATACACGGCGGCATTTGGTTTGTCCTCTGATGCTGTCGGTGTGAATGCACCCGACTGTTTCCCAAACTAAACTTTATTTCGTCTTCATTACAATTAAATAGAACAATAAAACGAAACGTAAATGGGTCCTAAAACCTTTTCAAATGACAATTAGGCTACATTTTGTGTTTTGCTAATGGTGTTTGTACCACTGGGTGGTTGAGAAATGTCCTAAATAATACAAGTGCACTAAAAAAGAAAGTGACCCCAGAGAATATTAGAGATTAATACTGAGAAGGGCCCTTTTTTTGGAGGTAATCATTGTACTGAACCCTGCTACAAACCTGTGGAACATTTACAAGACTTTTGAATTATTTTATCCAGTTAGGCCTCTGAACAGGCTTGTTTTTAATTTTCAGTCCTTTCTTGTACAAGTTTTGTTGTAGCTAATTTGGAGAATTAACACTTTTATTAGTGTTGTCAGTGTGTCGTGTTCAGTGACCTTGCACCATTGCCAACAGTAGTTTTACTAAATTAAATCTGAGCTGAGGTCTAATCAGCCTGAGTCGCTGAAAAACACCTGTGTGGGTGGGCAGGGCCCTTAGTGTATGAAACACAACAATCGAAACAAACATACGTTACTCAGTATTTTGTTCAGGCATTTTCTGTTGTTTACAACCTCATTTTATTGTCTAAATCCCACAGATGTGTTGTTTTATCTTGTAAAGAGGAAGGCAACTTTTGGTCAGTCAGCATTTACAATAAAAGTGGTGGGGAAGTGGAATTCCCCCTGATGTTAGAGACTCCGGTAGCTTTGCTGTGTTTAAAAAACGTCTAAAGCTTTGACAACAATCAGCACAAATGTGTAACCACTAATAATTGCCTCTTGTTTATGTTTTGCACATATTTCTGATCCCACTCAGGCATCAAACTCACTACTTGGTCATCTCTGATCCTACTCAGGGTATTACTTCAGATTTGGTTAGTGTGTTATTATTGCGGTTTTGTACTTGATTGATTGTAATTATTATTAAGTTGTAGTAAGCTGAAAACTGCACTTTACTGAATTTATAGTAAGCTGAAAATTGCACATTGGGGGTTAGCTGTGGGCAGTTTTTCCTTTTTTCTTCTCTAAAAATCAATTTTTTCCATATCCAACTGTTGTGACCATTCATCGATCACTATGACCAGCTTAGTAATTTGTTCTTTGTATTATACATTGTTCTATGTCTTGTGCCATGTGCTTAATGCTGTGTCAAATGTATAGCCATGTTTTTACTCTGTCTTAACTCCTGTCTTGTGCCATGTTTTTATAGTCTAAATCCCCTCTTTTTGCACATAATTTCGTTGTCCTTTTAGTACAATGACAATAAAGTTTCTGATTCTGATTCTGATTTTTGCTTGCCTGCCCAGGGGCTACAGATGTAAATTAGCTGATAGCTAAATCTGGTACAATTGCTGATTGTGCGATGTCCCTGTCAAATAAACAGTAAACTAAACTAGATCAAGCTAAACTACTGGAGCTTAAGTTTGCGATGTATCTGTGTATTAAGATGTACTCTGCCTCACTCACTTGGAAAATTTGATTATATAATCTTGGGACAAAAGTAGCTTCACCTGAGGATTTGAAGTGGCATTCAATTGATTTTACATATCAGAGTCAAAGTACTTAAGGGAAAACGTGGACACACTTGTGTAGCTTAGTCAGCAGAAAATACTTCATTCTTGTATTGGCGCAAATCTGTTGATCCTGGAATGGCGCCCCCTTGTGTTCTTTCAAAAAAAAAAAAAAAAATCTCCCAATTTCAAAGGCAAATTTATGTTCGCCTTGTGTATTAAAAGTGTTATGTAGCTACTTCTTTTTTTTGCCTGGTTTATTTTCAACCAGTTTGTACTAAGATTTAACATTTTCTAAAAAATTCTTGAACATTCTAATTTCTAAAAAATGCTGTGGAAAGTCTTCAGCTCCCAGAGACAAAAGCTGAGAAGTCAGTCAGACAGACAGGTTTGATGGTTGCTATTCCCATGTGGATCACAAGATGGATTTCATTTAAAAAAAGAATTATTTTACGCTCCTGTCACAACACATCTCTCTGCTTACCATTGAGAAAACCTTTACAATGTTTATCAATACATTCTGACCTTCACAGGGGCGAGTGAGCTTTAATTCAAACAAACCTTTAGCTTAGACCAGAGTTAATATACTGCTTCTCTCAAACAAAATAATCTAATGTTAGCTGTAAAAACCTTTTACATGACAAACTTGTGATCATGGACTAAACGTTTAACAGTAACGACTTTCAACATAAAAGTTCCACTTAAAACCCTTTTATAACATTATCTGTATTATTAGTTTTTAAGTGACAAACTGTGCAACTGTGTGAATTCGTAAAAAACTGCAAATCTTAAGTAAAATCTCAGTGTTGTTCTTCGGTTTTAATATCTAAATTAAAGCAGAGGTGTTCATTTGTAGCTAATTTGTAAACGTCTTTGGACTATATTTATATTTCCTAACAAAATGTTGGTGTTAACTGAGTGACTGCACTTGTTTAGCCGTTTTGGAAGAGACTTATTTATAGAGATATAATTAACTCTCATTGTTCATAAAAAGTGCATTATCTGCATATTTCTACATTAACTACAAAAAAAAACATTTTCTTTAGTATTTACTTGATCAGAAGATGTTATGCAACACTGAGAAACCTTTTTCCTGAACTGGATCAAAACACACAGACGCAGACGTTACAAGCATCATGTTCTGTATTGTCATGTTAATACTAATAACCATTACAGCTCACGTCATTCAGTCCCAACCATACACTCTCTGTTACACATTACACACCAGAACATCGTCCTCATATTCCAGACAAACTAACAGACATCATTCAACAGCAGTCAGGAGGAACATTACATTAGTATTACATTTCATTACAAAGTTGGCCAAAGCTGTGCTTCAGCAGAAACCTGCTCATCATGTTTACTTTGAACGGCAGGTAAGGTCCAGCTGAGTGAAGCCAAGTTCTGTTTTAGAAAAGGGTAAGGTGAGTTCAAGGACTCTCAGGCTTTAAAGACATCGTGGCATGGCTGTTGCATCAAGGCTGGGCTTGTGTTTTGTTTTGTTTTTTTTTCAAAGGAAAAAAGTGGCGTGTGCTGCTCCCATTTCCCTTTACTATGAGAGGAAATGACTTCCTATCTGGGGTCCGTTGTGCGGTCGGTAGAGGGTAAAGGTGGGTAGACACTGTTGTTCATTGCAGCTGTTTGTAGGTCCTTGTTTTGAAAATATATTGTGTCGGTTAAGTAAAATAAACAAAAAACTATTGGACAATGGTACCCTCTCTTTATCCTACATGACCCCCCCCCTCCCTCCAACACT
>JAQFJA010000021.1:16379809-16395409 GCA_029874485.1 Naso brachycentron
GCACCCCATATACAGAGGCTATGTCCTCGCGCAGCAGACCCGGGTTCGATTCCACCTGTGGCCCTTTGCTGCATGTCATACCCCCTCTCTCTCCCCTGTTTCCTGTCCACTCTTCAGCTATCCTGTATATAAAGGTACAAAAGCCCCCCCCTCCAAAAAAGGTTACTGTGGCGCTTCATTTCATCTTATCACCACTGCTTTTTCTTGTACACTAATTAGGCAGTTGTTCGCTTTCGTTAAAGAGGCCACATAGAAAGCAAGATGCTCTGGGTCTGAGAGACGTTTGACATACAATGTTTGGTGCAAACCGAACAAGTTTTGGGACTGAGTGCAGTAAGTCTTGGCATGCGTGAACACTGTTATCGAACCTCCGTGTGGACCAACACGGCTGTACCAAGACCCACCTGAAGATGTGGTCTGGGTCCAGTTACAAACAAACTCTGGTACAGTTCATTTGTGGTATGAACATGATCCGATCTTGATCCATCCCAACTGCAGAAGAATTGCACACTTTTGGACCGAACCAGCTACCGTAACCAGCTGTGCTGTGCATTATGGCTGAGGATGCCTTTGTAAACAAACAGCTAGCAGTTTGCCTTGACATAAACATGAATCAAGGGTTGACCTGGAGCAGCAACAAAATTCAACCAGAGATCCCAACAGCTAGAAAAAATGCATACGAATCATCAAGTATTAGAAATGCTTAGCCCATGACTGAAGAAGAGAGGATTTGACCAATCTAATTTCTGACCAATGAACGGAGTGAAAACTCCCACATGGCTTTTGTATATACATTTTGATTCCCTTGAAATTTTGCATTTGTGAAACCAAACTGGACCAAAGGAAAAATGCAAATGATTAGCAATTCATCCACTGATTCGGACAAAATGAACCAAAGTACAGGTGTCAGGACATACTGAGTCCATAAGACTTAAATGAACGGACTGTTGGTCAGTCTGTGTGTCCAGAGCCAGGCCTGAACACTGTACACGAATGTTATCCACCAGCTGGTGTTGTACAAATATGCAGTGATGAAAAAAACACAGCACAATTTTTTTTGAGTGTTTATGATTACACGACAGATATTCTTTCACTAGCTGTCTTCTACATGAACTTACATAAAGCTTTTTCTATCAGTTTGGCTGTAGTTGTGGTTCATTCTGTCCTGTCAGCAGTTGCACAGAACAAGTCAGTACAAGCATCTTATTTCTCAGAGAGCAGAAAGCAGGAAGTGAAGTAGAGTCACCTGACCCAAACGACAACAAATACCAGCTTTTGGTCAACAGCAGCTCTGGAATTGATTCACGCTGTTCATGTTTCATAGTCAAAAACTTTTACAAAGGATGCAGAAATAAGCAGTTGCATTTCAGACATAATCAGAGTCATCAGTGTTTCCTCATCACTAGGTAGTAATAGAAAAGAAACACACAGTACTCTCTTTTTCAGATTCCCACAGTATGCTCAAAGGCAAGGGGCCCCATGAAGGGTTAATAAAGCAACTTCCCATCCTCTTTTTCATTTCTTCTTTCTAGGTTGACCATAGTCTTTATGTCAATGTCTTTAACACAGCACACACACTGCCATATGACCCACTGGCTCAGCCCACGCATGTAAGTTCAATGGAGTTGCAGCCTGAAAATACATTTGCTCACTGCTGTATGGGTTTTGGTACATTCATGCAGTGTTTTATCATTCAGATCCGCTGAACTAGACATGAAGGTAGTCCCACAAAATGATCCGATAATATAACTCAGCTTATGTTGCATCGTCTCATCTGTTGTGTGCTTTCAAATGTCATGGCAACATGACGAGTCACCTCTGAAGAAGCACAATCATTGCTGAATATGACTTAATCAGAAGAGCTATGAGTTTTACACCTAAAAGAAGCCAGAGCAGAAACGAAATGTGAATTGCTATAACAGATCATTTGTTATATAGCATGATTTCCATGTGACTCGAGGGACAGACAGACAGACGGGAAGAACAGACTCGCCTATTTAAATAACACAATCTACAGAATCTTTTATCCTTTCCTTTGTTTTGTCCTAATATAGGACAGATTGTGGTCCCAAGTCTTTTATCTCACTTCTCATCTCTTCAAAAGTATTAACTTACTTCCCCAACCAAAGTAGGTCACTGAGCTTTGTCTAGGTGCAACAGTACATTCACCTAGTTTACCAGTTTACCAAAATACGCTTGGTTGTGAACTAAAGAAACTGGAGTAGTAGTAAAAAGCAAAAACACTATCCAATCCTGCTGTCGCACATGTAAACATCTTACCTCCAGCACTGGCCCAGCTCCCAGTATGGTCCTCTCCACCCCGCTGGCATAGCCCTTCTGGCTGAGTGCAGTCAGACAGTGGATCAGGAAGTTGGTACTCTGGGTCTTGCCTGAGCCACTTTCCCCAGAGATGACAATGCACTGGTTCATCCTCTTCCTGAGCATAGCATAGTAAGCCACATCTGCGATAGCGAAAATATGAGGCTCCAGTTTACCCAGCTGGTGGTTCTCGTACATCTTGACGTACTTGGGGTTGTAGATGGGCAGGAACTTAAAGGGGTTGACAGCTATAAGGATGCTGCCTGCATAGGTGTAGATCTTTTTCTTGTAAAAGCGTGTGCGCAGGTTGTTTAATATGCTGTCCTCATTGAGGACGGGGAGGTTGCAGAGGTCTGCAAAGCCATCCTGTGGAGGGGGAAGAAAACCCCTGGCGGCTAGCCGCTGTGCCTCCTGCTCCTTAGTCACAGACGGGAGATGGACATAATGGATAGTGCCGTCACGGTTCCTCTCCTGAATCAGTGAGAAGTAAAGAAAAAAAAAAAGAAAAGAAAGATTAAATTGGCTAAACTTTAAATGCTGACACTGACATGCTATTCTTTTTAAAACCAATATCATTAAGAGCAGGCAAAAATGGCCTTGAGCTCATGGCAACTCCTGCTATATTGGGCTGAAATGGGTGAGTGATTTTTGCATGTGGCTAATTTACCTGCCTTTTCGCTGTAATTTTCCATCATTAGCAACTACATATTTATCTAGGTTGTCTACTTTATTTTGTGCTTCTCAATGAAAATTGAATAAAAAAGCTGCACAGAAGTACAATGCAATAGTCACAAAGTGGGAGAACTTTTTTTCTACAATCCAAAGTGAACTGCAAAGTGAACTGTGTGCCATCAACTCTACCTGTAGTAAGAAGTAAAAGCCAAAGCTCTGAGGGTGTTGCTCCTGGGCTTTCCGAGGCCACAGCAGAAACCTCTGTGCAGGCAGGTCTCCGGCCTCGAGCACCCACTCTTCCCCGCCACATTCCTTTACCTCTGCCAGCACATACATGCGGCTAGGGTCCAGCCCCAGTGCCGTGGCAGCATCCAAGATCACTGAGGCTGCTGTAGCATCCTTCTGCACTCTGTTGAATAGATAAAGGGTTTCACTAACTTTGATCAATGCTGGATTACAGTCGTTCGTTCACAACATCGTAGCCAAACATTAACTGTGGTTGCTCCTTTTTCTAGCTGTAATTCTTTGGCACCCTTACCTCAGGTTGCAGCAGGTGGTGGTCTGGGCAGCCAGCCGTGGGTAGATCTGAAGCAGGTATGAGCGGCCATCATGGTCGTTAGGACTAGCTGGTCCACCTCCCCCTCCTCCTCCACCTGCGTTCGTTGCCATGGTGGCAGCGCCATCTCTGACACTCATTCTGAGCCAGGGGGAGTGGCCTCAGCATGCCGCACCAACTGCTTCCCTCTTACTAGGCAGCACCTGAAAATGACAGGTTAATTGTTCAGTGATAATTCTCCTTACTTTTATCCAGCCACACTGATAATGGTGAATAATTATTTCCCATATCAACACTGGTACATGATAAAAGGAGGCTTTCTGAGGTCTCTGTGGTTACGTAATTTGGGATGAAAGAGAGGGGACTGACTCTCACGCCAGCAATTAGCTATCCTATTCCAATAAACACTCAGTACAATTGCAATGCCAGTAGAAACAGAGTCAGACAGCCCAGATAGTGAACTGGTTCCAAAATAAAGCATTTCAGCTTTCTAAAAAACTAAACAAAGTGTCATTGCAGCTCTGAGCAAGCATTTATAAATGCAAACAAAACATTTGATTTCCAAACAATGTCTCAAACCACATGGGAAGCTCTTCTTTGGTATTTGACCCTTTAGGTTTTGAATTTAGGACAACATGCAGCTCTGCAGCAGCGGCATGTCCAAGATTCTAGCCTGGGCCCAGACCAGAGACTCCGCCCACTCCACTGAGTGGACTTGATTCTCTTCATCTGGCATTGCCTCCATTTTGAGTGTTTCTCAGGGAGAGAGGATTGGATTTTCCCTAACCCTTCCTTATTGGTCATTGCCTTTTCAAATTTAATCCATTCAAACTGTCATTATGTTAGCAGGGGGACGTTTTGATTCGGTGGAATGAGTACGGAAAGAAGTCTGGCTGAGCGAGACACAAGAAATTTAAAAACGTCTCCACAAGCTGTTAAATAATCACATAGATCTGTCACACAGACCTGGACAGACGCTGTCTCTTCCCAGCAGGAGCAACGAAGGAGCATCAGTTTTAACAGACGTGTTACGGCTACTTTTCCCTGTATAAATTTGTTTTTGGTCCTGTAACATGGCTTTGTCTGTTGGAATGTCGGATATTTCTTGACAGCGGCTTAGTCTCACCAGTGGCTCGCCACCACTGGTGCTCACTGGATAATCATTTTTTTAACTGGAGAAATCACAGCTTCAAAGTGCAATGCCAGACCAAGAGAATCAAGTCCACTCAGTTGAGTGGGTGGAGTCTCTGATCTGGGCCCAGACCACTAAGGTTCATCTTTAAAAGAGGCCCATACACGTAAATTTAACAGTTTATTGATTTATACATGCCTTAGAAATACATGTATATAAAACCCACGATTATTTGTGTCGTGTGTGTCCTATTATTAAGTTATTGACTTGCCTAGACCTCTGTCTTTGTCATCACTGGATTATCATAAAAAGGTTACAATTCTGGAGACTGCAGTGACAAAAGTCAACTCATGTTATGTATCAGCTAAATTCTTACTGCAACATTAAAATAAATTGTGCTATGTATGGCCATAATCACATGACTGTTACCAGTAAACAACTCTACAAGATCATACTGCCTGTTATTTTTTATGTAGATGGATTCAGATTGGTCCCAATCATTCTTGCAAGGCTACTTACAGTTTATACCAGTATGTTAGCTGAGGAGGTTAAGACCGGAGTTAGGCCAGATCTTGTCTTTCCAACAAAATGTTTAAAGAGACACTTCATTATGTTATGTCTGCAGAATGTTAAACCTCTAAAGTGGTACTTTTTTCCACTGATACTAGAACCAAAAACATTCTCAAACAATGTGAGGGTTAAAGTTACACAGACAGCGCAGAGGAGAAAATTGAATAAAAATCTATTTAAGCCAAGAAAATAATGGAAAGAGAAACAATACAACATGCGACATATATGAAGCAAACAGACAAAATTCAGACACACTTTAAGATGTCTGCATTCTGATATCTGAAAGAAGACTAGCGGGTAAATGGAGTGAATGCAACTAGCTCGTGGTTTTCCTCACATCTAAAAATAAACTTTAGTCAGAGTATGTCAAACGAAATTAAACTGTACTTCCATTTTGACATAATAAAGAGAAGAATATTCCCATTGCTCTAGAGAGCACGAGTCCTGGTTCATGGCTCAGATGTACATCAGTAGATGTAAGGATTAAATTGAATAACACTGCAGTGTATTGTTATCACACCACATATAAATAGCTTTGCCACTTTACCACACATCGCAGCTGCAGATGCTGCACAGAAATTGAACCCTTCCGCTTAATGACAGCAACTGAGACAGAAATACAGAGAACACTTAAACCTCAGTGGTGTAATGACTGCACATTACTCACTCTCACAGACAAGACACCTACAGTGGCAGATGACATAGAGCTTGGTGGCAGGATGAAGTGTGAAGCAACTTTTTATCCACAACAACTAAGCTCTCCATCCACAGAAACTCAATTTTCTCCGTCTGGCAAGGTCTCAACAACAAAGGCCTTACGACATCACAGAGCCCTGAGCAAACGATTAACTGAGAACAAAGACGAGGTTTGTTCAGTCCTTACTACGGATATCACTGATTTCCTAGCCGAAGTGAAGTGCCTTGAAGATGTATCAGGGTCTTTTATTAAGTAAACCACAATGGACTAAGAGTGCAGGACAAATTCACATCACATGACTGGCATCCATGCCACAAAACTCTCGGGAGTTCCTAAGCAACAACTCTCTGAGAGCTCTCATTGAACTAGAACACTGTTTAAAGCTTTGTAAAATTTGACAACGGAGAGCTAAAAGTTTTCAGGTTTTAAATCAAACCAGTCAGCATGCCTGATTTCTAACTGATGGTGTATTAATCTGTAAAAACCAGTTGATGTGGTTTTTAAATGTATGCATAAGTATGTACATCGCGACACAGCATGTGACTTCTTTTATTGTAAGGTACACAGTCATTACAAAGGAGTAGATTCAGCCACACTAGTTACATACAGCTCTTTAAAAGCTGAGCATATATATTATGTTCATCTAAGTGACATTACACGTTTGTAATAAAAGTTCTCATGTTCTTAAAAAACTAAACTTGAAATACAAAATATATGCTATTACTCCTCCATAAACACATGGCCTTCTGCACATTAGGGCTGTACTGAAAAATCAGAAGCTTCATTCACAACATGGACATTTGAATTGCAAGAACTCTGAGTTTATTTTTTTTAATTTTAGGAATTAAAAAAGATCATTTATCTTCAATTCAACCTCTGAATCAGCAAGCTGTGGAGTGCTGACCAGAGCCTCTTCTTTCACTGCTTATTGGAGAGGAAATGTACCTTATTTCATGAGCGTACAGAGAGAAGAGCTCAGAGTTCAGTCAGAGGCTGAACTGAAAATAAACACAAAGATACACACGTATGCCTTGGTGTCAATCAAAAGTAAAAGGCAACATTTGGTACAGACCTTGTGCACAGAGCTGAGAAAAAAAAAATCTATATTTTGTACATATCAGGAAATGAGACAATACCACTTGCATATGTGTTGCCTTTTTATGGGCTGTTCACTGTAAAGTGATGTAATATTCTGAACTTATCAGTCTTTTAACCGCTGTAATATTTATCTTTACCCATTTAGTCATCAAATACACATTACTGATGATTATTTATCAAAGATTTCATTGCTTAATACTTTGTGAAACCACAAACAGCCATACCCACAATACCGTCACAATATCAATACTGAGGTATTTGGTCAAAAATACTGGGACACTGGATTTTGGCCACATTGCCCAGCCCTACTGCACATAGAAGAAGAAGAGCTGCTGGGTTTATTCATACATGATGAGGAGCAGTTTTCCACACCACCATCTGCTCGTTGCTGTCAGCAGAAAATCTCATAGGACTCACACCACTCTGTAATTAGCAGGTAAATCACTGGACAATCATACTTGGTGGTACAACTGCAAGTTCACTTCACCATACAAAGAAAATTACTGACAGTTGCTGTGGTTACTTTGCCAGACTGACGTGATGACAGCTTCACATCATCACTCTTAACCAAAAACCTGGTCAGCATTACCGATTCTTTTAAAGGCAGCTTCTTGAAGTGGCACTGAGGTATTTCAGGACTGATTCAGTGTAACATTCAGCCGAATAACTGCTGAAGGAATATGATCCAGGTTAAGGTTGTCTGTAACCAAATAAATGTTTAATAGTGATCTATAGTTGAGTGTGAATCACATAGACAGCTGCTGGGTAAAGTTTGGTCCAATGATGGATCATGTAGCATGGCTTTACATCGGTAATGCATGCTGTGTAAACTGTAGGTTCCCTTTGGGGGAAAAGAAACCTGCTTTAAATCACTGTATGTCAGGCAGACAGCACTGCTTTGGTAACCTGATCTGGGGTTGAGTCCTGTAAGCACCAAGCACTCCAGTTTATCACTTTTATCATTCGAGCAGAGGCAGTTTATTTTCTTAACTTGAAAAATAAAAAATGTTATCGTCTCAAATATGCCCGAAGAAACAGGATAAGGGAAAGGGGCTCTCACAGTCACATATGACTGCATGTATTAGGAAATCAAGTTCTCTATTTCTCCGTTATAAGATTGTTTTCACTTAAACTTTCCGCTGACTGAGATAAACAACTGCACTCACGTATTGGGGTTATTTTGACTAATACATATAGACTTACTAAGTAGCCTTTCTTACAAATGATCCGTTTAGCTCAGGTAAGACAACAGCTCAATTTAATTGTGCAATGCTGCGTAATGTTTTGTCTCTTTCTCTGCTGTTTAACAATAGGAACCTCTGACCAATACATAATAATCACAAACAATCTCATTCAACATTTCATATCTGTAGAAGGAATTAACACCTCTGCCTAACTAACAACGGATAGCAAACTACATCACGTATAGTGCTCCAAGCAACTGGTTGGGTATATTTTTCCAATATATATAATATTTGTTGCCTTTATTGATCTTCTGCATTTTCCAGGTCTGCTTTCAGTTCCCTGTTCTATTTCCTTTATGAGGGATGGGCATTATTGGTTTTAGTTTCTCATTGTAAGTTTTTATAAAGACAAATAATAATCTGTTATTTAATTCAGGCAAACTGACAAAGACCACTATAATAAACCAAACAGAAAACTGCAATGACAAAGATACATTTCTTACCAACGCCAACTGTGGAATCATTGAGGTCACTGTAGAGAATTAAAGCAAAAATAGAGCAACTTGAGACTCATGAGCTTGTGCATTTGCCAGGATAGCTGACCACAGTCCCAAAAACATGCAAGCCTGTAAAACGCCAAGGCATGCAAAACTGCAGAGACCACAAAAGACAGCATCGTCATTATCCTCCATCATAGGCCCTGTCTGGTTTCAATCTGTCACTTTAACTCCTGAGCTGCTCTCTCAACTAGTTTCAAAAGAAAAAATACAAGGCTACAGAATCTGTGTAAAAGACATAAATTATTTCATCTCAGTTTGTGTGGAGAGAAAAAAAAAACAGGGAAAAAGGTTGTGACAGTGACTAAAAAAAAAGAGAAAGAGAGGAAGGCAGAAGGAGACAAAGAGAACCAAAGGTAAACATCTAAATGTAAGATAGAAAGAGAGAAGTCCCAGGGGACAATCAAAGATGACTGAGGCTTTGAGATACTGCAGCTTCCTCCCTGCGGAGGAGATCCTCTGCAAGGATGCCCAGCATTCCAAAGATAAGACCCAGGGTTGTCTACTTTGCATAGGCTTAGCCTGGCAATTTAGCTGCTTACTTTGAGTTGATGGGACAACACTAGAGCACAGCTGAAGGTAAAGAGGGTCTTTAGCTGCTTACTGTGGGCAGGAGGAAGCCTTAACAGCTAACAAGCTCATTAAACCAGACATTTTTGTAAAGGCAGTATAACTCTTTCCTGTTGGAGTCACTAGTCTCATCCTAACCAACCTCTAATAATCCAGTGAAGAAGAGAGAACAGGCATGAAGTTAATAAATTTCACTGTGCCTTCATCAAGGTAAAGGTAAAGCAGTTTTATTGTAATTATACAAAGAATTGTACAACAAAATTGCATGGTTAGAGTGGAGCGTTAGCCCTGAGCTGCTGTGACTGAGCGCACCGCCACATTGGGCCAACCTAGCCTAATGTGCCTAACATGCATGTTTTGATGGTGGGAGGAAACCGGAGCACCCGGAGGAAACCCACGCAGCCACGGGGAGAACATGGAAACTCCACACAGAAAGGTCCTACCCCAGCTGGGTATCAAACCCAACACCCTCTTGATGTTAGACAAGCAGACCTGATTTTTGAACCCAAGACCTTCTTGCTGCGAGGCAACAGTGCTAACCACTAAGACACTATGCTGCCCAGTAAGCTAATAAAAATTACTGTACATGCAGAAATGCTATTCAGCTAATTTATAAGCCACAAAAAATGATCTGAGTACAATTAATTTAACAACCAGTAACACTAAGAACGTATTCAATAATTTGGGTTTTTAAATTTTATTTAAATTTTTTATTTATTTTAATTTATTTTTCAGATTGCACTCCTCTTAAATGTTTTATTTTTTAATTTTTGGACCTCTGTCATAAGGGAACTATTCAAGAAAGTCATCTTGGTGGTCTATATTTCACTGAGCTGTGCTTCTAACACTGAAAGTTATGGTCCATTTATATGCCGTATTTCTGACAGGCACAATCTAACAACACAAAGAGAACAGTGTTTACAATTACTGGAAAATGGGTTGTATGCTTACACGCAGGAAGAATGAAGAACAGTAAATAAATCTCTGCCAAACTGCAATGAGAAAAAAATGGCTGCATAAAACAAGTTCTCTTCTAACTTCAACACAACCAAAGCAGAAGTTGGCAGTAAGAGCAGGAGTTGTTTGACAGCCACTCTCAGAAGTGAAATATGTAGGCCAAACAGGTCTTACTCACAGTCTCCCAACTCCTACTCCGTTCTCATCACCCACCTTCAAAGAAAAGCTCCACCCAGAGAGGAAGAAGGAAGAGGAGGAGCAGTAGTAAGTCTACAGTGCAAATTAGTGGAGAGAGAAAAGAAATATTTTGCCTTTATATGGCCAGTTGTTGTAGTGTTTATTAACTCTCTTGGATATGTGTAAAAGCCTTGAAGGTTATGCTTTAGTTTGTGTAAAAGACAGTAAAGTTTATGCCTAATGGACCTCACAAGGCTGGCGCACACGCTCACACTCATATATCATTTCACAATAGACTGCATAAACAATGCAGCCAGCCAGTGCTGAGACACCACCAGCT
Organism: Naso brachycentron; assembly: GCA_029874485.1. Lineage (NCBI taxonomy): Eukaryota > Metazoa > Chordata > Actinopteri > Acanthuriformes > Acanthuridae > Naso > Naso brachycentron. The sequence continues at coordinate 16,390,639 of JAQFJA010000021.1, forward strand.
GACTCTATGATCTGGCAGGAAGTGAGCGACCCATTGACACATAAGACTGATGAACTCAGCTGGCTTTCTCACTCCTCATGTCTCCTTCTCGCCGTACGCCTCTCACTCCAATACACACATGTACACAAAGAGGTGAACCAAAAGGAAGCTATGTAGTCAGCAGTGTGTGTGGACCAAAGATATGGTGACTCCCAGCATTCCTTTTCAGCGTCACAGGAGGATGCCTGATAAATCTCATGAGTCAGGACTACAAGCACAGACGTAACTAGTTGCATGATAGCAGTCGCAGGACCCAGAGGGCTGTTACTGTACTGAAGAAGTCAATTCCTGTTAGGCTAACCTGAAGTTGGAATGGCACCACCAGTGTTTCCACTAGGATTCTGTGACTGGTTGGACCTTGAACCATTATGTTGGTCTGGGGGCAAGCTCTCTCAGGGAAAAAAATTGTGACCTTTAAAGTAAAGCGAGAGGATGAATGACTGACAGGGAGTAAGGGATGCTTTGGACCATTAAAGAAAGGAATCCCTTCATTCTTTTTACTGACAATGCTAATGATCAACTGCAAGGCCACACTTCTTATCATGAATGTTGTAAAGGAGATATTACTGGATCTGACTCACAAAGGATGAGCGAGTCCAATGTAATCATAAAGAGGAGTGAGTGTGACTATGTAGTTACAAGGGATCCTTCAGGGAAATCTCACACACACATGCACACACACAAAAACTCCGTCTGTTGTGAGGCAACCGAGATGCTGGACGGCAGTAACAATTCTAACCACTCAATGTAAATGTTTCAAAATTTTGTATTTTTAGAGTATTTTCACCATGAGCTACATTTTTTACCACTTTTGAACAACATATTATATCTCCGTCATACTGTGTCCTATATAGCATTTTACAGGGCTTTGTTAAAGTAATTTTTGATTTTCTTGCGACCTTGACTAAAATTTTAAAATCTATTTAAAAGCTCTATGGGTTTAAACAGTGCCTCTTCCAGCAACATCATGGACCCGCCAAAGGCTTTGATGGGTTGAGGAGGCTAACCACTTGAACATTTGTGCTCAGTGAAATGTAATCATTTTGCTTCACACTGACTTTCAACATTTCAAAATCCCAGATCTGCAGCCCTTCCAGGGTACATCTGTGAGCCTGGCTGCACCGAGCTCCTTCGCTCTCCCCAGGGAAAGTGGAGCTATAGCCAGTGAAGTATCCATCACCACTACAACTCTCTCTGCATGACCGAATGGAGATGAGAAGGGCTGGCTCTACGCCAAAGCAGGCAGCATTGTCCTCTGGGCATAATGAGAGACAGAAGCGAGGGAAGTACAGATTCACTAAGTGTGTGTGTGTGTGTGTGTGTGTGTGTGTGTGTGTGTGCTCCCTGCAGGTTTTGGCCTGTGTGTGTGTGTGTTTTCTCTTAGGGATTCATAAACACACTCAGGACTTGTGTGATGAAGATTGCTCCTGTTGCTGCTGAGCAGTGGTAAATCAGCCTCACAGCTGAAGCTCTAAAGGAAGTGCAGATGCACCCAAAATGGCTCTGAATGGATCAGAGCCCTCCCACTGGAGCCATGTGGCCTATTCAAAGATGCAGCCTTTTGTTTTGAAAAGGGACCAAAACCTCAATCAGGGAATTAACTCATCCAGCAGACACCAACTGGGCTCAATAAGACAAACGCTGATAGAGAACTATGAAGAGAGAGTGAAGGAAAAAGAAGAAAAGGGCACTAAAAGCTCATCTCCTCCCCCCTGTATTTAAGTCAGCTCCCAGGCTAGCTAGTCATGAACAATAAAACCAGAGCTGAGGAGCATCTGCTGCCTCGGTCTAAAGAAGAGGATAAAGGAGAGAGAAGCCACAGGGATCCAGTCTTTGACTTGTTGATATTACCCTATTCACTCAATATGGAGCCCAAGCTCATGTTCAAAATCCTCTTCTCTCCCACAAGTAAGCTGCTAGAAAAGGAGTATGGAGTACAAAGAAAGACATCACAGGTTACACATTTAAGCCCAACACTTGAAAGTCTTTGACAATGATAAACAGCATCATTTGATATTCCCCCCTTCGCAATGGTGGCTTGGTTTTCAAAACCACAGCCAACATCAACCTTGCCAGCTTTCTGTCACAACAAATTACCTTAACTGTGATGGACAATGCTAATCAATTATAACACGGTTGTCTGAGTGCACTCCATTGATCTGCCACTCCCAATATCATGTGTCTGAGTCATGTATTGACCAACTGAAGCGGGCCACTGTTCATTTGACATCGCTCGGAGGTAGGTATGACCCTGCATCACACGTACAGTAGATCATTCCAAGTCAAGCGAGAGGGGTAAACATCAACAACTGGAACTGGCCACAAACACACGACAACCTACTTTAGAACAATGTGAAACCAAAGCTGAGTTACTCCTGCAAGGCCTGCACATCGAAGCTTGTTCCGATGTTGCTTGAGGCAATCCAAGTTTTAGCCACAGTTTTATGGACTCCTACTTTATGTACCTACACAGTAGGTCAGTAATCCAAGAGGTGTGGGTACTACTTAAGTGTGCTTTGCCACCAGTCTGCCTCAGCTGTACCACTGTGTTTTCAACCCTGCCCTTAACAGTGCTCCTTTCCTTCCAACCCTCCTGTCATACCACTGTCTTTCAGAAAATCTCCCCCAATGCAACCCTCCAATGCCTCCCCTTTGACCCCCTGCTGGTCACCCCTTTCTGCTCCCCACCATCTAAACATTTGGCACTGATGCTTTAACTCAGTCCAGATGCCAAGCCACACTGAGCAGAGGAGAGTGGAAGAGAGGCTCAGTCTTGAGTGATCTCTCCTTACGATAAAAAGTCATGTCCTTGCATTTTTGATTTATTCTGAAGGCCTCTTCACTATTAAATCATCATATCAAACAGATCCCAGGGCAACCCCCCGTGAATAGACTAGAAAGGGCAACAAACACAAAGTATTACAAGGGCTTTGTATTTCATCATACCACTCAAAATGTATTGCACAGTGCTCCAACAGAGCACAGTGAAGCTCACATGCAAATATACATGCAAATTCTCTTTAGATAATACTGAAGCCTTTCACAGGCACCAGTTCGAAGGTTCTCTCATCTATGAGGGTGAAACTGGGATGCCATGATGTATGGCAGCCAAGATGGTCTAGAGGAATGTATGTTTTCAATCAGCCTGATGAGCTGAAACTCTAGATCTAAAGCACCACCAGCATCCACATGAAATACACCAGACGAGTGAGGCCATAGCATGTCTCACTTAATGCAACACAGAAGGCTCTGCTTAGCCTGATTGGCTGTTTTGGGATTCCACGCTGGTTGGTGGTGACAGGGAATTCCGGAGAGTTTTCCGGTCCAGTCATCTCTGCCATGTTGGACTAGTTTAGACCAATATTGGACTAATACAGTACAATGATGACATGTAAGACACTGTTATGCTCTTAGTTAGCAGTATTACATAAATTCAGTGGGTGGCCAAAGTACTGTAAACAAAATTGCAATGTAATGTAATCTTCCATTAAATTTCATTTGCACTGAGAGTTGCTCTGTAACTCTTTCTTATATTGGTGGTCAAAAAAAAGTTTTTTGCAATGGCAAAAAAGCAAGCCAGGGATATAAATGATACTAAGGAACACTGTGACTCTAAACACAGATTGTGACTAGTTTTGATAGGGTAGTTCATCAACTGAAAATTTATCAGCCCCAATTTGAAAAACCAATTAACTGAGATGGATTACTTACACGTCAACTGTAAGTGAGCAGCAAAACTCTTCAGATTTATTTTATTTGACTATATTATTTGAGGAAAAAACAACTAACGACAAAAGTAGGTCATTGCAAACTATGCAACGGTTCAGTATTCTTTGGAGCCATAGCAACTGTCTTTGGTTTCCTTGAGCAGATGTTTATGTTATGCATGGGCCAATATGAGATACAATCAAGTATCGCAACATGTGGCATCATTTGCAATGTTTTTCACAATATCAAATATCTAACAGGTAATACGGCATCATCTGGCTTTATTTTGAAAGAAAATACACACAAAGTTGCCGTGGTGGTGAAAGAAACACACATTGCCATTTAATAAGGTGAGAGGTTATCTCAGGTTAACTGGTATGATGTAGACATGCATGCAATACACAAATATACAGACATGAGGGAGTTATTTTCAAAGAAGAATGCCAGCTCACCAATTTGGCAATATTTTGGGTTAAAGCAGAAGAAAATTGCTATGTAAAGGATTCTAGTGATGCCATATGTCATCTTTTCCGCAAGCAGATGATAACTAAACAGGTCAGCACTACAAGTACAAGCTTAGTTCACGTGTCCGCCCATATATAAACCATCAGCATTAAAAAAAGATACAAGTTCTTCTAGTATAACAAAAAACTCCAGTTAAATAAATGTATTAATTCAGGTGCATTTTACATTAGCTCAACAGCGGCTGCTCAGGATGGTCTCAAGTTACGGAAACACTTCCTTTCCATTCAGCATAAATGGACCACATGCACAAACAAACATTAACATACGCTATGCTGTTTGGAGATGTGGGGCAGCTGCAGGCAGAAATCAGGAAGAGAAGAAACGGAGGCTAAGAGACGGAGGCAGACAAAGGGGAATATTGTACAGGCTCACTCATGTGGGCTTCCCTGCTTAAAAAAAAAAAAAACACTTCCTAAACACATGACTCAATTGTAGCACCAAAATAGTATCTGCACTGCACCAAATTCATATGCTTTTAAAATCCCTCAATCCTTGCAGC
>JAQFJA010000021.1:16395509-16405530 GCA_029874485.1 Naso brachycentron
ATCCCTCAATCCTTGCAGCCAGTGCATTCATGCAACACACACAAACACACTTTTTTCTTTTTAATTAGCAGGTAGCAATGCCAAAATCAGAACTGCTTCTGTTAGGCTTACAGCACAGGTAGCAGGAAGAAACTTCCAACCTAGCAAACACAAGCTAAACTATCTGCTCCCTCTGCATCTATGGCACCACGTTAACAGATGGGTAGCTAGAATCAGTGCCAAAGTCTTGCTCTTCCAACTGAAAAATACCTCAGTGTGAGTAATATTACTCATTCTACATTTTATTCATGCTTTGACCTCAGCTTGAACTTAATAGTAGGACAAAGAGCAGTACGAGAGCTTAAAAAAAAGATGTAATGAAGGTTGCGCAATGAAGTGGAGAAACAAAGGGAAAAAGCATAATCTCAGACATTCTAACATACAATAGATTATATTCCCTGTGGTGTGTCCTGATGATGTTTGGGTGGCCTGGAAGATTCACACACCAACTTGTGGATGATAAGCATCTTAGGAAGGATAATGTCATTCAACATCTAGGCCTAGACTGACCTTTTTCTAAATCTACTGGACAGCAACAGTGGGGAAGAACCAAACTGAAGATGTGCGGTGCCAGTAAAAACACAACACCACGAACACTATTTTCCAATAGGCACAACGTTTTCCTCTTCTGTCCCTTTCTTTTCTTCTGTAAGATCACTTCATAACTGTGTTCCAAATCATTCACTCATTCACCCACTCACTATTCCCTACATAGTGAACTATATAGGGAATGACTGAACAAGATTTCGGACACTACATTGAAATTTTCTAAACTTCACTGCATCAGTAGATGCAGTGATGTTTTTTCCTTCAAGTGCAAGCTGTAATAGCCCACAATATAGTAATAGTTCACAAATTCACGAGCTAACGGCTAATTAAGCTATCAGTGGCTAAAGCTGTTAGAATATAATTCCTCTGAATGTTTTGGTACTTTGGGTAAAGCTTTTGCTTCTTGGCACAGATAAAGGTAAAAGCAAACTCGCCTCAGGCGTTTATTAAGATGTCTGTGGTCAACTGGCCGACCAACTTCAATTAGCTAACATGCTAATTAACGTTAGAAAACCCCGCTGGCTTTCCAACTACTTCTTCTTCTCCTTCAGAAATACATGACCGCATTGCATTGTGGTATACTGGAGTAAAATGTAGGGTACATCGTATGAACACTGAAATTGCTGTGCATTGTGGGTATTTTATAGTACACTATATAGTGAATAAAATTATCCACTAAGAATTCGAACACCACTACAAAATGGCGAACACACTATATAGTGCACTATTTCTGTAATAGGGAATGATTTCGAACACAGCACATGTCTCATAACTCTCCTCCTCTCCCATCTGCGCAGACATGCTAAATGATTTCTGTCAGGTGAAATGAAACTCACATATGGAGTAGTCATTCGTCAGTGACCAGAGTCAAACTGTACAGTAAAAATAGAGCAAAAACAAACAGAACAGAGTGGAGCCCAGCCAATATACAGCACACAGCCAAGGTCAACTGCTCCTGCTCCATCTCCCTCTCTTCCTGCCCTCAGCTTGTGTCTTTCTTTCCATCTCATTCTTCCATTTGTGTCTCCCTTGTCTGTGCCATTCTTTGCTTTGTTTTTTCACTTCTCCTGTCACTCTTCACCGCCCTTAAGGCATCCAGTGGTAAGACTGAGCTGCAGTTAGCAGACTTGGACACATTTCAGTCCTAATGTTGAACATAAAGTGTTATAAATGCGCAAAACACATGGCTTGTATTAAAACATTTGGACGCAAAATGTACATAAAAGGCAATTAAACTTAGCAAAAAAAAAAACCCACACAGTTTACACACAATATCTTGTGTTTTGTTTTCTGAAGATTAAGCTTTGCTGGCTTACAGTAATGGACGCTTTTAGTTTACACATTAACACAAATATTAAGATTAAACCATAATAAAGGTAATATGCAATTGAAGTGTATTTAACACTAAACTCAGTATTACAGTAACATTGCATGATGCACACTAATTAAACTCTGCAGTTTGGAAACTCACACTGACTTACGTAGATACACACCTGAAACTAACCATGATGACAAATGTGCTTCGAGTGGTGCTATGTAGACCTTGTGGGCACTAATCTCACACCTCTGCTGTTGTCCACTGTAACACACTGGCTAGCTTCTGCCCTGGCACACATAATGGGAGTGGTTTGTCAACTCTACTGCCTCGCCTGGCTGTGTTTAATCATTTTTTCCTCAAATCATTTCAAAAGCAATGAGTAAGGAATGACGAAGTCAATTTCCTGAGACTTGTCCATAACGTTTAAAAACTAAATACAGTCCAGCCCAATTTGTGCAATTATACTTACGGCTTTAAAAGAGGATTTTGGACTAAGGATTCAATAAGGCACGGTTTCATTCCCTTTATAGCCTTAGGACTCCATTCTTCAACCTCTTTCCTCTTCTACACAGGAATCTTCACAGTGTGTGTGGATGACGCGAATGCAGGGTGTTTTAATGATTAAACACAGAAAGAAGATCATGGCTTGAACCACAACTATCTTGTCATTATATCGTTATTGTGCCATATGCATATTTATCTTCATCATGCCTGCAGGACTTCATGTTTTTCATAATGTGCATAATTACTGTAATGCTTTATATGCACTTAAAAAAAACAAACTACTTACACATATACAAATTCATTCAATAAAGCAGGTGAAATGAGGATGCTTGTTTCAAATGTGTTTACTGAGGGCAGTGCTTTAGATAACAAAATGTTGCAATTAAATCCATGTGACACTGCAAAAATGGATCACAAAATGCTCTTCTAACTGTAGAAATAACTGACTGTTATTTTATTGACATTTAAACAGATATTATTTACAGATACATTCAGGACAAGGTAACTGTTTAGCCCTTGTTAGCTATGCCTAATGATCCTGTTTTGACAGTCACCTCAAAGCTGGACTAAGGTCCAAAGACACAGAGTAAATAGAGTCTCAGGGTGTGCCCTCTCTCTGCCCGTAATCCAAAGCCAAGGGACATGATCAGTGACCGCAGAGAGGATGGAGGGGGAGGTTAAGGCACTCACCACAGCCATTAACTAGTCAGTCAATCTGTATCCACACACATCCTCACTCAACATTCTCCTCCCTACGGGTGACCAAAGCAGCTGAGGGAGCAGAGACTGAGAGAAGGTTTCAACTCAATACATCAAGGCAGAAATCTAAGTAAGAAACACAAATTGGAATTTATTTATTTGTTTGTTGGCTTTAACAAAAGGTTGCAAGTATTGTTAAACGATAGGGAAACAGATGCATGGAGCACACAAAACTCAAACAAGCCAAGGAGTTTTTGAGAAGCAATCAGATGACGTCACGTTGTGGACAGTTTTAATATTTTGCATGTTTCTGAAGCCGATATTGTTTTTGTTTGGTGGCCCCGTGTGGCTACTGCTCAGTCTTGGTTTCCAAGTTGCCAGCTCTCATTGGAAGAACTTCATTTACATGTGTCTCTGCCAGAGCTAAAACCAATGCATCAAAATTACCAACAGGAAGTAACTCATACAACCTCATGTCAAAAGGGATAACTATCCCTTCAATATGAACAGAGAAGGAGTCAAAAGCAAAAATCCCTCTGAAAATCAAGGCTGCTGAGCTTCATGTAGTACAAATGGAAAAAACTGGGTTACTGTTGGTGTCTTTCGCCTTACAATCTATACATTTCAGTGTAATGGAAACAGGTAATGCAAACACTGTGGCGGGTTACTTAACAAAACAGAGGAATGATAAAGTTGCCATATGAAGATTTTAACCTAAACACCATATGAAGTCAGAGTGCTCAAGGGGCCTGAAAGTGGTAAAAAATCTGTCTTCCGTGACGTTGACAGACCACTTTTCACTTCACTGTGGAAAATCCTGGAGTTATATATTTTGTGTAGCTTATAACCCATATGATAAGCTGAATCCAAACAGCAGATCAGGCATAATCATAATCACAATGATGCTTTGATCTCAATTATCTTGACTTCATGTGTTTGGGTTCCGCAGCGATGGCTGAGTGAAGGCTGAGGCACAACAAACAAACGCACTGCAAGTAGGCCATCCCTTAACAGTCAGTCTGCCTTTTGCTCACTTATACCCTGTCATTACTGCTGGGTCTATTTATAAAGCCCATAAATTCAGCTTGCCACACTGACAGAGCCAGGTTACCAAGGAGTTTGTGGAATTGATGACTTTAAAACCTCACCACTCTCCGTCTCTTTACCTCTTCTCATCTACTCACACACAGACGGCCTCACTCCCTCACAAACTTTCTTGTGCTTGCTCTCTCCATCTGGTCCGGTTCTCTACAAATACAGGTCATTGCAAATCCACGTCGCAAAGCTCGGTTAGCAGCTTTGTGCAGAGAGCAAGGCTATTTTTCTGCCACAGAAGGGCAGACCCTGGAGCATTCCTCTCACTGTGCACTGACACAATGTATGTACGAAAAAAAAAAACCCATATGTACACATACGGGTGTCCCATTACTCCTTTCTGACCTCCTTCTTTCCATTTACCCCTTTATCTGTCTTCTTAAACCTACCCAGCTCATTTTACTGAGTAAACAGGTAACACTGCTGGGGACTCATCCAGTTTTTACCAAGAGCAGCCTATTCAAATCAGCTGTTATTATCTGTGATTTAAAGATAGGGAGATTAACCTTTTCAAATGGATGAGCGATGAAAGATCTTGGATCCTGCTCTACTACTGTTATAACATAAGAAACTGCGCCAGTCCACAGTTTTATATTAGGCAGAATGGCAGCTAATGCAGCCCAACCTGGCGTTCTTGAGCAGCGTTGTCAGTCAGAGAAACATCTTTCTGATGAGCACACAGGTAACAGAAACACAAGCCTGAACATGTTTGACCTTCCTGCAAAGTTCTTGGCAATTACCCCTTCAGTTTACCTAATGTAGCAAAGGAACTTACACTTGTTTCTCAACATTCACTTTAAATTCAAACTAAAAATTAGTCATACTGTACACAATAACAAAACATACAAAATCATCTACTGTTACGTCATGCCATATGTTTATTCCACCTCGCTTGTTTTTAAATAGAGTCCACACACAAAAAAACTTTAATAATAATCTATTGCATGCATCAATTAAAAATATTCCTTCACTTAAAGAATATACATTGATCCATCTAAGTTATGCGTCGCATATGTCTCAAAATAAGTAAGCAGGCAGGTTTTTCCTGCTGAGATAATTCTGCAGGGCCACTGCAGGTGTTTGCATCGTTCCACAGTTAGACATCATCTTGGCCCAGTACATCAACTGCACAGAGGCATAACGCACATGCTGCTAAGGGACTGGGAGTCATTAGAAATAACTCTGCTGCAACATCGCACAATGGCTCAACCTGTTTTACTGTCCTTGCTCTGTCAAAGACCTAAATTAGTCAAATTCTGACAGAAAAAAGAGGAACACAGTAACCTAGGAACAGCTTGTGACCTAACTCGCATAAACATGGTTGCAATACAGTACACAAACTCTACATCTTCACTTAAAACTTGGCAAACCAATAAAAAGAAGGAATTTTTTGCATCTATATTATGTGTGTTCATCATTATTCTAATAGTAGAACGTCAGCAAACCTTCGCTCAATCTGCAGACTTGACACCTTTACAGAAAGTAGGTGAAACCAGAACAAAATGCCAATGGTGGTCAATAATGCTTGCACACAGCAAATTAGACAACCACCACTGTGGGCTAATTTCCCACACTTATCATGATTCAGTTAATCATTTGTGAGAATTAAAATAGATTTTCCAGGTAATTCAAGAAAGCCCCGAAACATGTGACGCTGAAAACACACAAGATAAGACACAGGCTAGACAGGGGTGCTGACAGATTCGTGCAGCACCCACGGAGTTGCTTTCACTGTCTACAAACACGAAAACAGCCTACACACTCTGACGTCATTTATGAATAAAGTACTCATATGTGGCTAACCAACAGACACCTTGGCCAAGAGACTTATCACATGACATCAAGTTATCCAATGCAATTTCATTACCAGTCTTTGTCCACCACTTCATTTTTGTTACCTTTTATATTTTTATAAACTTGCTGGCTGCGGCTGTGGCGTCATGACAGAGAGCAGCTTGCCTGATAAGCAACACATTAGGTAACAACTTAAGTTCCTCTATTGTGGTTCAAGTTGATGACCCAAAACAGCTACAGACCTAAATTTATTTAAAAACAGACAACAATAACACAATAAGAAGGGCACTGACTCTGCAGATAAGTCCACCAGCTCTGTGGACAGTAAAAAACACACAAAGCTTACATGAGATAAGACTGATTTATTGTTTTATCTGTGAGGAAATTAATATTCAAGAGCCACGAGGTAAGACTCAGTGATTCTAAATAAATGTAGTAAAAGCTGAATACGAAGGCTGAGTCTGAGAAAACCCTTGAATCTGTCCTCTGAGAAATGTTAGCGCAGCTATGATTGAAGCAATTATCTTTTCAGCCGCAGATTCACACAATTGCATCCGCCAGGATGTGTCGACCAATTACAACTCAAGGCTGAGCTGGAGATGTAATTGGTCTTCCTTCCCCCACCCCCTTCTTGTCCTCAACCACTGTCAGTTCTGCTGCAGGGTTTGCAGAGTACCAACCATTACCAGGGGCCCATATGGCTCTTTTCTTTCAGTGATGGCTGACAGCCATTCAAAGGGCTGCCTGAATGTTTAGAGGCACTTTAAGGAGGTTTGGGGCTAAAATTCGGCTGCATTGCGACATGATTCTCTGGTTCTGTTAGGAATCATTTGAACATATTAGGGCAGGTCTATTAAGCAGGGGGTTTGCTCAAAACTTCCGCTCCAGTTCAGGTGCCATTCATAGATGTTTAGACAGCTTTATGTGTTCTTCATATCTGAATAATATACAGATTTAGTTACATATTCCATTTTAATTGTAATAGTTTGTTACTACAATTGAAATTGTGAGACAGGAAGCATTTTAATAAAAGAAAATGGGATTCTTTAGCTTCCTCCGAGGGATTAGGATTTTAATTAGATTTCGAATATGACAGATGGGGACCTTGATTGGATTGAATATGCTGATGCCTGATCCACAGCACAGCGTCGCTGGCAGGGCCTACAACACCAGTGGCTGGACAGGTGCTGCACATACACTCATCACATTCACCTCACCACATATCCGACAGCTTTATTATTGACCGTTACATCCACTATTACTGTTAATCATACCATGCAAGGTCAAAGATGTTTTATAAACAAAATGTGATTTACATCCTGTTTAGTGTCACTTGCAGAGTTTGGTCTTAAAGGCTTAATTTAAAGGCTGTCCGCCTGTGCTCTTCCTTTTACTGTGATGTCTTTTTAATGAGATGTCACTTGTATTTATGCTCCACACAGACACTTTGTAGTTCAGTGATGAACTGCAGTGGGCTCTCCTAAATCCAAAAACATCTAAGAAAAATTAGACTTTTTTGTATAATCAGTTGTTCCTTTGTGGGAAAGCAGTGATTTGATATTGCTAGTGATGTTATTGGTTGCAACAGAATATATACACACATATATCTTACCCATTTCAGGTTGACATCCCACCTTAGTTTTGACAGGGTTTACATGATATATTTACTTTGTGTCCCTTTACCATCTGGCATTTTTTGATAATTTCCCACTCTTTAGTCTGGCAGTTTATTTCAAGCCATTACTAAAACGTGGGCCACAACATGAAGCTAACTAGCCCATGGAGCAGCCAGTGTGACAGAGCCGAGAGTAAATACATTATTTTACCATGAGGACATAACTTGCTTATTAGGCCGCTGAAAATCACAGCAGCGTTCAGACGAAATAAATTAGAGAACTGGAAAGAGGGAATCGAGTGCATTTGAAGTGCATATGTGTGTAGTTTCTGTATTCTTATGTATGATTATTTTTTTCCACCACCCAGACATTAGTCACTTAGTGAGAGCTTGGTCCTCCTGCAGCTTGGGTGGGAAGATTTTGTTAAGATTTGTCCAATATGCTGCTACTACGTGGAAGAAACTGCTAAAATGTGATTAGTCAGTGTGCAGATTTTACACGTAATTCTGAATAAATTTGCCACATTCTAAAAATAAGTCAATATTTATGCAATATAACATTAGAAAAATAGTCCCACACAATATAAATCACATTTCATTCTATCAATAATGCATCAATACATCTCCCAAGATCTTAATATATCTGTTGCTTCACTCTTACTCTATCTTACTACCTCACATATCACTGACAGTCTCTCAGCCATGAGTTGTGCTCCATGGAGGGCACATAATAACAGTTATGATACACTGGTAATTTGAATAAGCTGTAGTTGCCCCCTTCTATACTATTACAGTTGGATTTATGTCAAGGACTGGAGAGTCTGCATAGAGCTCAACACTGAGGAGCCTTTTCTGAAAATACAAGTGAGCATTGTTGACCTAAAAAAAAACCCCACAATAACCTACTGACGTGCAGGTTAGTTAGTCACATTATCAGCCAGGCCTGTGGACACGGCAGTGCAACAAGTCGGCCTACATTCTCAGTCCTTTCACACACTGGATGCATCTGTAGCACTGAACACGCAGGCGACATGCTGTTACACACTATTATCATCACAATAAGACTGGACTGCTGTAATAGTAACTTAGCTAAACCAGCTCCGTTTTGTCTTGAAATGGGACGTTAGAAACTACTAACGCTAACGTTAACGGTTAAACGTTAAGTTCACTTACAGAGCGCAACAGCAACGTTTAGCTAATTCTTAATAACTTCCTATAACAGCTATGTCAATGCAGTGCCTGATAGCCAAATAAGGCAAGTATCCAACAACAAGCCAACATTTTTCGACAAATTTACTAACATACTTTGCATTTTTAACTTCTGACTCAAAGAACAAGCTCGTACAAAGACAAGTAAGTTACACAGACAGAATTTAACGTAACGTTAACGTTAACGTACCTTTGCCGGCTGTTTTTCTCATTGTCTTGGTGTAGTCCTTGACTGCATTCCGAATAAACCAACTGCTGAAAAAGATAAATGATAACCAAGTCGCGGCTTTTTTAAGTCTGTGCTGGGTCCTCTCCTTTGATGAGACCAAGATTGACTGGCGAACAACGGTGGAGTCCCGGACGGACAAAGCTCCCGGCTGAGTCAGTTTGAAGGTTTCAAACCGGGGTGGGGAGAAAAAAAATAAAACGAACCGACAAAAAAACCGTAGCCTACTTACAGGTTTCTATTAAATAAAGAGTAGTCTCTGAGATAAAACGCGCTCAAAATTCCACTCTTTTCTTGACAGACTGTGTGGTTTCAGACCGGCTAACCAGCTAGCCTGTCGCTACTTCCTTTCTCCTTGTCTAAATAACAGAAGCAGTCTGAGCGGTGAGAAAAAAAGTTGAGGAAAAAGGCACAAGCCAGATTCTATACAATGCAGGCACCCTGTTGCTCCGGGACTTTTGTTGAAGAACAGCGCCCCCTGCAGGTTTACTGCGGTGGTACAACACGGCGGCACAAAAGCACAAAGGATAAACCAGCAAGCAGCGCAGGCGATGCAAACGTGCATGTAGGCCTATCTTTATAAAAAAGTAGATAATAATTCATTACAGTAAACACAAATGACAGCTGTGTTTTTTCTTATTAATTTATCTTTAAAATGCCTACTGTCTTACTCCTCCTGGTATGGTATTTTCTGATTTCTGATCCATATCATTAAATTTGTTGTCTTTAATCTAACATTTCTTTCAAAGTTTGACCATCACCTTTAGTAAAAACTTCAAGAACATTCTTCAAACTTTACTGGAAATGTTTTAAGGGTGTGACACTGTATCATCGTATCGATTTATATTTCTATGATACAACTACATCCATGGGTAAACAGCCAGTCGTCCTTCTAGTGTGACTTATATTGATCTAAATATTTTCAAAGCAAAAACCGATTGTATCGATACCATGAATTAGGGCCGTGTATTTA
>JAQFJA010000021.1:16417030-16433145 GCA_029874485.1 Naso brachycentron
AATCAGAGGTGGAAACTAACTATGTACATTTACTCTAATGTACGCAAGTACAATTTTGAGGTACTTGCACTTTAGCGTTTTCACTTTCTGCTGCTTTATACTTCTCCTCCACAACAGTTCAGAGGCGAATATTATACTTTAAACTACACTACATTAATTTGATAATTTAGGTAACTAGTTATGATGTAAATTCAGATTAATAAACAAATAAATGATGACAAACCATTACAAATAAAGATAAAAGTTTGTTCCCCTGGGGGAACTCATGAGCTTCCAAGCTGGTAAAGAAGTACAATACTTTGAAACTGACTCCAGCTATAACACAAAAGTGATATACACATTGTATGTGATGATGTACACAATAAAAATGTAAAATTGGACATTCTGCATAATGAGTTCTTTTGCTTTTGGTAAGTCAATTACCAAATTTCAATGTCAATACTTTTGTAGTTTCACATTCGTAAAAAACATTAATGCAGGACTTCACTTGTATCTGAGTATTTCTACACTGTGGTATTGCTACGTCTACTTTATCACATAACCAGAGTACTTCTTGAATCTCTGGAGATAATCAAGCAGGAGATGGTCTGATTGTTTTAACTGAAAACATTTGTAATCTATTAAAAACAGCAGAATGTAGGACATAAAAATAGAGCTTAGATTACTTTTTAATGGATAATGTAATGTGAACACTGCAGCTTTCTGATAAATGATCGCACAGCAATATTTTTTTATGCAATGAAAATACAATTATTTGAATTCTGGACATGTTATATTTGTCATGACCGTTCATTTGTCATAACTTGAGGCACCTGTTTGCTCACATTTTACACACAGCAGACAAAACCACAGCAGAGCTTAGTTTGAGTGTGTTTCAGTGAACATGTGTGCCAAGTGCAGGTGTTTATGTTTTATGCATGCATACCTAACCATATGTCAGCATACGCATTATGTGTGCATGCACGTGTGCATGTGTGTAAATGTGTTCCCACAGTAATACAAAGCAGACAGCAGCAAACAGGTGTCTGCTGGGTCAGGCAGTCGTTATCTGGTCTTTTTCACTGACACACAGGATGATTTCATTAACTGGCAGCACCAGGAAACTCTCTCTTTATTTAACCCAGCTCCCAGAAAAAAAAAAGAAAAAAAGAAAAAGAAAAAAAACACTCCCAGAGAAAATATCCAGCTTATTTGGCTACCTTACAGCATCCCATTCCACAAGTCAGACATTGATAACGTCTGTGCAAATATCCAGTTTTGTGGTTACAATTACACCAATCCATCAATGTGTGTTTGCCATTCCTTTGGGCAGATGACATCATGCCCTTGCAACAAGGAGAACAAAAGACCAGGAAGGGCGTAATCGCTGCATGTCCACACGTACAAATCAAACATTTGCACAAGACCCTTTTCCTCCTCATGTGTATGTTTCTGTCGACTGCACCTGGCTAAGAACCCTTTTCCCAGAAAAATTAAGAAAAACATACTTTTTTTCTCTTGTGCCAGTGAATCTGATCAAATTTGCTACACATAATTTTTATTCACAGTTTCAACTTATGCATGCTTCTATAGCTGGGCATAAACACCTGTTAAATATGTCTGTTATTGCCTATACTAAAGACATGCAGGAGGAAGAAAACAGCTCAAGAAGAAGGATGGAAGAACAGGGCGGGACAAATTCTGTTCAGTTGTTTCTTAATTAAAGGGGAATGTACTGCCACGTCGTCTTCTTTCAGCATTTTTTTTTCCATCTGTCTTTTAACAGAGGAACAGCTCAGAGGAACACAGAAGAGCTTGTTACAGAGAAACTTGGTACACGTAAGGGTTCCTAAAACAACACCACCTCTGGGCGTAGCTGCTTCCTCTTTATCAGAAGAGTAGATAGTGGGACAGCAGATCGACGTTATCTGATATAACACTGATGACGGCAGACACGCTGTCAGCAAAAAATCATTTTTTAACTGTTCGTAAAATAAATAAATACATTGTTTCAACAAGGTGGAAAATGGCTACATGCACACAAAGATGCTTTTCAGTTTGTCTTATATTGTAAGTGTAGATATTTAGGGCAACATGAGTTTTCTCTCAAGGACATCTGAAGTGATGGTGCTCTCAACCTTGGGAATTCATGTGAGCGTGTTTTCTTTCCTTTCTTAATCCCCTCTTTCATCCTTGCTGTGCTTTGGCTGAGCACCGTGACCACTTAACTAATTGTTTTGTAAAAGATGTTCCAAGGGTGATGATTTGGCGTCACAGTTTCCAAATGTTTCCTAAGTGAGGAGGATGTAGGTTTTCTTAAAGAGCGGCACTGCAGGGAACTGGTTTAAAGTTTTTGCATCAAATGGTGAACTTTTGTTGCGGCTTTCTTCTACATGACAATGGTGTGCTGGCGCCCCTGAAACAGCAAACTTTTGAAACCAGGCTCCAAACTGCTGAAAATGCAACCTTCTTTCCAGCTGTGTAAACTGGCAAAACAGAAAGACTGTGAAAGCACTGACCAAGCTAATGCTAATGCTAGCGCAAGTCAATGCATCCTGCAATAGCCACTACTAAACTCTGATTAAACCCTGCACAGATTACCCAAACATTCTACTGAAGAATCTGAGTGTTCCTATCATAATTTAAAAGTCAAACAACGACTAAATGTCTTAATTTGTTGCTACGTAGGGCTTAGATGCAACAGGAAGTAAACAAATCAGCAGGTATGTTATGTCATTACAAATTTACAGTGCCAGCTACCAGCCTGGCATGCTCATATTAACAAGGATTTTTTTTTAAACATGCAAAGGAAAGACTTTTCCATTTTTAGTGGGGCTCTCGGCTAAATGTGGCCTTGGAAACAGGCTAAGACTCTAAAGCGATGCTTGTGGCTCTGAGAGATTATATTAAGGAACAGTGGTGCTCTGAGCTAAATGCTACCGTTAACATGTTAACGTGCTCACAATGACGAATTTAACTTAACATAATAAGTATACATAATGTATAGGATGGTCATTGTTTAGCATGTTGGCATTTATCATTTGCTAATTAGCATCAGACATAAAGTAGTGCTGAGATTTAATGGACATGAATATTTGTACCAAATTTTATGGCAACCCATCAAATAATTGTGGAGATTTGTCAAAAAACCCAAATGTGACACTAGAGGAAAATCAGGAGATTAAGGTCGGTAGTTTTCATCCTTGGAGACAATATGAGACATCTATGCAAAATGTCTTTGCAAAACAATACACAGTTTTGTTTTGTTTTTTACAATTATTCCTCGGGCATATTCTATCAGATCGTGACAGTAAAGAAATTAAAAGGAAATAAGTAATAAAGACTCAGCAAAGGCATCTAGCTGGATTTGCACTGGGTACATTGCAGTTCATTGTCAGCATCATAACCCCGAGGCCAGGCTTCCCATAAAAACCCCAGAGTGAGATATTTAAATTTGACCAAAGTGGTAGATCAACTGCCATCCCTCAAGCCATGCTGCTAGCAAGGCGACAAATCTTAGTTTGTCTCCATTTACATAATGTTGTGTTAAAGTTTATGAATGGAAGTTCTGTTTTTGTTCACCCACCCCTTCAGAAGGTTAGGGACAGTTAGGGAACAGAGTGTAAACCTAGCAGCTCCTCCCCTGTCTGCTTCCTGTTAACTTCACATTACAAGACTTTAAATGCACCTTCTAAAACTATGAGTCATTTCTACATTTTACTTTGTGGATCAATTTAACAAGCAAGTTGCGACATGTTAACAAGCTTTAGATGTGTTGATAGTTGTCCCTTGTTTCCAGTCTTTGTGCAAAGCTGTGCTAGGCTAGGCTAACCACCTCATGGTTGCAACTAGGTTTTAACTGAATAAAATGATACTTTTAATATGATTCTTGTCTAACTTACAAGAAAGCAATTAGGCATGTTTTTTGTTGAACTACTCTTTTAATAATGTAGGGATGTTTACATATCTTTATTTATGGAATACAAATACAATCCACTGTTTTTGGAACCTGGCTCCTGACAGCGTTTCATAAAGCCCTGTTTGATGTGAATTTGGCAACAGCCACAAAATCTGTGGGCCTTCACATTTCTTATGACTGTGACCTCAGATATCTGATTAAATAAGACTAACAGCACTAAAACACAAAAAACTGGAACGTCTATATCTGCATTCATACTAAATCTGTTCCATGTGAGTGATTATACTGAACGAAACACTTTGTCTCAGCATTTAAAACCTCCTACTGTACATGTGAAATCAATAAAGAATATTCTTCATCACTGTCAGTCCATCAATGAAACCCACATGCATCATGAACCCTGTATTTCAAAGGCCTGTCACTCCCCTCCTTTAGAGCTGAGATCACTCTTGAGGGTTTGGACTTGAGGTTGTAACTTGCAGGTTTGGAGATCTTGTGCTGCAGAATCGGCCCACCGCTGGCTTTGGTTTTTTCCATGAGGCCTGAGGAATGGAAGGAGCTGGAGCTTTGCAGAACAGATGTTCCCGCTCAGCTTTAAACCAAATTATGCAGCCAAGCTCAGAGCCATAGGCCAGAACCGCACAGATGCTGATTGAATGGTGGAGGGGGCAACCAAAGCAGATCAGGCTCAATAAAGCAGCCACATCATGAAATATGGTCAGCCTTTGAGCCCCAAAGATAAAAGCGATATTGACATCGCTATAGAGACTAATAGGAGAGCTTGAGGCTTTGGTCTAAGTAGCCCACTTGCTTGTGTGTGTGTGTGTGTGTGTGTGTGTGTGTGTGTGTGTGTGGGTGTGGATATTGGTTTCATGTATAATGTCATCCTTTTCGATTCAGTAAAACAGGCAGCCAACAACTTGGTGTGCAACTCAAAAAGACAGTTGAACTTTTAACCTTTCCTTTTGCAGTTTGCTGCAAACTCTGCTACACCACAGACAACAAGGAAACCATACCAGTGTTACACTGGTGAGGATTTTACAAACACAAAGTTCACTGAGTTTAGGTGCCCACAAAATTTCAACCAGAAAGCATGCTGTAAGCAGTCTAAAATTTTCAATTATTTATTTAAAAACAAAACAAAAACAAAAAACATTTATCTAGTTAACCCCAACTGTTGTAGCATTGTTTTGTAGCATTGTCTGTCAATGTTCTATTCCCTCAAAGGTAGAGCCAGTAGCATTTTCTCTAATAAACAAAATAAATATTTTGTTATTTATAACAAAATATAAGCTTATACAATATATATATACAATATATATCCTGCTCAGTCATCACTTATGGGCATCTAGACATGTGTGGTGGTGACTGTGTCTGCAGAGCCCCTGCCCTCCGCCTGTGTTTTGATGTTTTGACTCATTTCCTCTAGCCAATGACAACGTGCAGGTGAGGTTGGGAGTGGATTAAACATAACGACTGGATGCCATTCAGACTGCAGAAAATGGTGGATGCGGATGTAGTAGCAAAAACGAGGGAGTATAACTCTAGTAAGATGAAATAAAGTGCTAGCCTGCTTTCTGTTGGACAGGTAGGTGCCAAACACCCTTGGTTAGCTTGTGCTAGCTCACTAAATTATTGACTTTCCCATTACAACAAATGTAATATTCCTACGTAGTTTGCTGTGTAGGTACATGCAGTACACACACACACACACACACACACACACACACAGTCCTACTTTCAATCAGGGCAAATAACTTTTGGAAACATAAGCCTCAGGGTCATGCGCAGTTTGAGCTGTAAACTGTCACAAGCCACAGTGTACAATGCTACTGAGGCTGTATTCAGACCAGGTAATCTGGTGAAAATGCAGGTTTCCCATTCATTTGAATGAGGACTGTCTGTTTGGACTGCGGCAGTCCGAGCTGCAGTGGCTGCTCGAAAATGCAGCCGCCTGCAGCAAAAAAGTTGAAATCGGCTAAACTTTTTCACCGGAGCCAGCTGTGTCACACTGTGGCAGCCAATCACGTAAAGGGGCTGTCTTCCAGCAGTCAACCGCTACCCGTGGATTGTGAGAAGATGGTTCTGTTATGTTTATTAAATGATACTCACCACCGGATAACCCTGCAATGTTTCGCAAGACCACCTGATTTGGTCTGAATACAGCCTAACTCTACATGTAACATGAAGGTCTTTGTCCTATAACACGATGACTCACCATATGCCGGTATAATTTAAGCTAAAAAGTAGTTTTTCACCCTTTCTGATGATGCATTTTTCAGACAATTGATTTTCATTGGCTGATTCAACCCCGAAATTTGAATAATTTCTTTAACCAAATATCCCCAATGGCAAATATGAAATCCCTCATAGTTCCTGATTGGTAGCTTTGACCGTGACTGGTAAAACAGATGTCATAAAGATTATCTCACATTAGTTTTTAGCTATTTTCATTTCAGTCTTTTGTACCATCCTTGATTACTTTTCTATTGCTTTGTCTCCATCTTTGTTCTCCTCTGCTGCCATGTTTCCCTTCTTGGGATAAATGAAGTTATCTTTACTTAGAAAAAAAAAAACTAGAATTCTTTTTCAGGCTCATTTAAACTTTATTACATCAAATCACATCTGGATTAGTAATGAAATGAAACAGTGATTGCATTTTTAGCAGCAAAATTAATCATGCTCAAATAGTTGAAACAGTTCTAAACTTACTGACATTTGGAATAATGCACTTCATGCACCGCTGTCTCCCACATTAAGTCAGATTGAATGCTTACACAAATCATTGCTTGCTTGTCAGTAGCACTTGCTGAAAAAATGGCCTGAGGTCAAAATCACACCACTGACACAGGAAAAACAACTTTCTAACCTTTAATTGTGTCATGTCTTGAAGGTTTGAATGAAACATTTATCTACAGAAATTCAAAGTAACATATAATGTTGTGGTGGTGCAAACCACAATCAGAGGAGTTGCTGAATAAAAGCAGTTCATCATGCTTGCTTATAAGCTTCCATTTTCCAGTGGGTAAGAAATCTTCAAGATGAAGCAATTTTTCTTTAGAGCTAAAGCGAGACTGGGGAGGAAGCAGCATCGAACACATTCCAAATCACTGATAATGGGGACTGCTGGGTGACATCAATTATACAAGCATAGCAGACATTTCAGTGGGATTACCTGATAATGAACTCCAATCTCAGTCTGGCCTTTGACAGCGCAAAAAGAAAAAGTCAGAAAGAGAGATAGGTGAGAAGTGAGAGACATGTTTGCAGCCTTTCGAGGGAAGATTGCTGAAATAAACATGAAGGCTGAGCAGAACAAGATTGACTGCATCAGTATGTAACAGTATTCACACAAAGGCTCAGGGCCTGGGCCCACCTATCAAGCAAAAAATTTTAAATCTGCTTATGAAAAATTCATATTATAGCACAGAAGGGGACAGTCATCTAAACGGAACTGCACTGTCTCGCATTCACTTCAGGGTACAGTGTCGTCGCCTGACAGGTTTGAGGGCTCGGTTTGATTTTCATCAGGGCCGATGACTCAAGACTAGCGCCCCACACCACTCTGTCGTGATCTAAACAATAGAACACTGCAAAAGAATATTGAATCTGGACCTTCGTAATTTCATTCTGCTGTGCACTTTTGCTGTAGAGTTTGAAAGACAATAAAAGGAATCTTAAATCTTAATGTATGTTCAGTCGAGGAAACATGGGACATCGATCCTGTTAGGTAGTAGGCTCCACTCCTGTTCCTGCTGAACTGAGCCAGTTTTCAGGTAAAACACTGATACCAGTTCAGTAGGCACGGGAGGGCACAGCCCAACATCGCCCTGTTTGACAATGCAGTGTGCAATCTGCATGAGGTACAGAAAATCCCACAAGAAGGCTAATATGATATGCAACATGCACTGAAAGAAGAGAGAATTTACCATTTGCTAAGCTGAGCAACCGCTGTGTCGGTCAAGTTTTCCTTTCGTTGGCATGTATGCTGTTTACAAGATACCAGCAGCAAAACTACTACTTAAAATTCTAAGCATATTGTAATGAATTTTTCAGAGCAGTGGGCAAAGCAAGCTTCATTTATAGCCAGTGTCGGTACATTCAGCTGGCCAAAATATGGCAAATTTGATCAACTGTAACTAACTAGCTGTCTATGTTAGGATTAGTTTAAAGGTTTTAAACAAGCCTGGCTGATTTATGAATTCACATTTTTTCTTTTAACTTGAAATATTTCCACATGATAATTACTAAAAAACACTGCACCTCTGTTATACTTTGTTGAGTACTTAGATTAGACCTACTCCAAATGTTTTCAGTAATGTTCAAACCCATCTGAGAGCAATCTCGGAACCCACTGGCTGCATTTGCTGTCTGACCTCCGGTAGACAACGATACAGCCTCTGGGGGCAAGCCCCATTATTTTTGGGCTACCGTTGGAGGAGGCGAATTTATGTTTCCAACTTCCTTCTCCGCATGCCGCTTGCTGTTTACAGTGCAACTGTTTACAGTCCGACCCGAGAATGGAGTTGGAGTTGAGAGACCACATCTACCAGTGGATCTTTTCAGTAGCCAGTTTACACGCAGTTAACAGTTAACAGTCCACCATTAATTACGCGGACTACAAAAGACCACAACCAGAGACCAGGGCTTTCCCGGTACCAAGATCGCCCCACCTTGCCTACAGACTCTACATTCATAGATATAGAGACTAATCTGAGAGAAATCTTTAATTTTATTCAAGGTTTCCCTTTGTTTCTTGTCACCAGGTTCTGTTGCCACATCAATCAGTGAGGGAAAAAAAGTGTGCAAACGTAGCTGAACTTATCATGAATAAATCTTTGACATATCGCCTTATCTGTTTATGTTTCCACCTAAAGATAAAAGATAGAAGATAGATTTTCATCTGCAGCGGTGGCTGATAGAAAATGTTATAAATTCGAAGATCCCAAGCTACTTCATGTCTTCATTAAACATGCCTTGTTTTAACTGTTTCGATTGAACTATTCCGACTGGTATTTTTAATCACTAGACCTATGGTTCAGCTTTCTAGGTTTTGAGAAAAGGGTCTCATAACAAGGGCCAATCAACGTGTTTGTTCAACTTGGTGTTTTTTTGAGTAATGTTGACTATAATTGCTGGGGTGTAAACTCCCCCAAAAACGATAATGACAATTTTTTTGCATATCTTGTACCTCCACAAACTTAACAGTGACTTTTTTTTAGATTTGTAATACTCGCAACTGCAGCAGACAGTAGCTAAGCTAGTTAGCCAAGCCAACAACTGCAACTTACATCACACTTACATCAGAGCAGATAAACACAATGTTTAATCCATTCCATGTGTTAATCTCTCAATTATTCTTAATTTTGAAAGAAGTTATAAAGAGAATTGAACATCTCCTCCTTAATTTGTTAGTATCTCTTCAGCTTGTGAAACAAAATCAAAGCTTGACATGCTTGCCGTGCCTAGTTGCTATGATTAGCTATGGCTGCATGAGAGTTTTGATAAATGGCTAACTAGGTGGATGCAGGCGGCAGCAAAATGGACACACTGGAGCAAACCTTAGTTGGACACGAACCGGGCATGCCCAGACCGGTCTGACATTTAGCGCTACATTCTTGGAATCGCAATACAACCTTTGGCATTTTTAAGTCCACAATAAACCTCGGTTAAAACTGTCTCTTTCAAATATATTTGGTATGCATGATGATTCCTGCCAGATGCATAAGCCTAGACAAAGCAGTTGCTGCTTCAAGCAAACACAGCACGGCTTGTCTCACGTCTGGACTGTATTGCACAATCGAGACCTGCATTTGGTCCACGGCAACACAATTAACCCGACATTTGTAGCTCCTACAGGGGACTTTTAGTCTTCCCACCTCCAAGCCTCCCTCCCTTCCTCCTTCTCCTAATCTCTCGTCACTCCTCTCCTCCTCCCTCCTCCTTTCTTCATATCCAAGATCATCAAGTTCTTTCCATTCACCGGAACAAATCCCCTCCGTCGAATCAACTATTTCACCTCAGGCACTGAACTTAGCCACTGTGAACAACACATAGCAGGGATCAATGCTCACCAATTAGCTAAGCTCTGTGCCTTAAGCAAGTGGGTGGCTGGCTTTTGAGGGAAAAGAGACTCACGCAGACCTTTACGTGACTGCTCAGTGGTAACTTTCGGCGGGTTTCAAAGCCAAGCAATGCTCACGATATTGAGGATTGCTTTGCTTTCGACAGACCTCATTCGTATTGTGTTTCAGAGTTTGCTGCCAATGGAGGATCCTAAAACATTAAGATCGTGTCCTTGTTTATAAATTTGAGTTCCAAGAGGTGAAATGTGATCCGCCTCCAAAAAGTTGCTCTTCCATGTAAAGCTATACGGCTTGCATATGCATTTACATCGACTTAATGACTGATTTGAAAGGGGAGTATAGTGAAGACAGTTTAAATTTCAGACAGCTGGACATTTAACTGTGGCCTTAAGTGCATTTAGACAGTATTTAAGGGGACACGTGTTTTCCGTGTGAGAAACTGATTCCACAAGTACACTCTTGAAGTCCATTGAGAGCAGATCACAGTCTCCATTGAACCTCTCCAGTATTTATTCCTTTGATTCCATAGCAACATCCAGGGTCAGATTATAACTGAAAAAAACAGAACAGACAAGACGACTACACAAAGGCCCACTGTGGAAATATAACGCGGTCACCTGCAGAGCTGTGAAAGAGTGGAAATCCCTGGCAATGTGATTTTTGTTTCTCTTTGTGCATCAAATCACGGTGCCAGGAACCCTCCCCACCACAGCCGGGGGTAGAGGCCGGATCCACCCTGTACCTCTCTGCCCTTCTATGCCCTTGGTATCTTCTCCATCATCCTTCTGGGCTCCAGATGTTTGTCCACAGCAGCTTTAGAGCACCTGTGACCTGGATGAGGAAAGAAAAAGAGAGATGTTTGGTACATTACTCAAACAAAACCTTTACATTGGACCTTGAGCTGATGTGATGATAATCTATGATGCACTTCAAACCATTGTGTAACCCCGGGAAGATAAATGATACAACTTATCTTTGTAACAAAATATATTAAATTTGTGGGATGTGAAGAATGACTCTGCAGACTTTTCCATTGCACAGATCAGCAGGATGCAGCAGATGTGGAGTCTAACTGGAACACGCAGAGCCGGCTGCCTGGACAGTTTGTTTAAAGCAACTGAGGAGCAAAAAGAAAGCGCTGTATGTTTGAGACGCAGAAGGCAAACCGCCTGGATATCAATATTTAAGCAAATAATAAGAAGAAGTTCTGTTTTGTCTTTGTTTCATATTAAACCGAGGGGGGTTTCAGTTCACAAAGGTCTGCTCTCCCATTTTAAATGAAATTGCATTGTTGGGTGGGTTCACAAGGGGAGATGCAGAAAAAACAAACCCAAGCTCTTTTTACAACTTCCTCTTTGAAGCACTTGAACGTCACTGTGTATTATTATCTTTTGTTTTTGTTGTTTACGCTGTTTTGCATGGAAAATTCCCGGCCCACCCTGGTGGGAAAGGAATAATGACAGGATTGTTGAGCAGTGAGGAGGAGGTTCGGGCTGAGTCTAAACAGTCTCTCCTTGATCGCTTTCATACATTGTCAGCACCTCCTCACACTTTGAGAGTCAAAATGGCTGGAGAACCACATCTGGAGTTTCTTCTACCGCAAGAAGGAAATTCAGATAAGCTTTTTAAAAATAAAAATAATGTGAAATATTAAAAATATGTCAGTCATTTTTAACGCTACAATCAGTTGTTCTCCAAGCTTCCCCATCCACCAACACCACTCTGTAAAGCAGTGAAATGTCAAATTTACACTTTGGTTTTTGTACAAGTGGATTTTGTCACCTTGAGAGAGCCATGCTAACTTTTCACCCTTGCTAAGCTAAGCTAACTGGCTGTTAAATGTAATCTTACTGTATATTTAACAGGTGTCATGAGAGTGGTATTGATCTTCCCATCTCTGTGCTGGCAAACAAATGCAGTGTATTTCCTAAAAAGATTCACTAATGTGCTTTTTTAAATCTTTTTTTTATCATAGCACATATGTTAATGATTAACTACAGATTACCGTAACAGTTCTAGTGAGAACCATGTCTGAGACTGAAGCACAGATTTGAGAGATCCATCTATAATCAAAGCTGCAGGAGCACAGATCTCATCTGAAAGCACTATCATCAGTGCATTTTAAAAACTTGATAATTACAAACAAAATGCGCATGACCTGTCTTTAAAAGTCAAAGCCCTGCTCTTGTCTGCACCTGCACGCATAGAGCATCACAATGACAGACTCTCAATGGCATCCAAATATTATTTTATATAGGAACTGGGTGTCTTCCAGAGCCCTGGTGTTTACGTGCAGAGCCAGAGTACATGTTGTACAAGCTAACGAAGGCGTGAAGATGCTTCCAGACAGAGAAATATGTCTGTCCTGTCAACCAGCGTTAACAGTCCACCCCTCCCTGCGCAGGAATCATGAATAAATATGTTTGTCAAGGTTGTGAGATGTGGAACGTAAAGTTGTGCTTCACTGAACAGTTGCAGGAAAGTGGAATGAGGGATTGCCTGCTTGTGTGTGTGTGTGTGTATGTGTGTGTGTGTGTGTCCACGGTGGTGTGAACGCTGTTTGTTTGCATGCAGTGAAGTGTGAAAGAAAAGAACAAAACGGTGAGTGTGAGTGAATTGAAGGGAGTGGTCATGCCCTCTGACACGTCTGTGAGTCAGTGCTTGTTTGCTGGGCGTGAAAGCTCAATGTGGGAAACAACTGATTGGTGTCATTATTGTGAAGGTTTAAATTAATGGTGTGATAATGTGGCATATTTTTGGCACGCAGAGTGACATAGAGAGATTAGATGTGATATTCATTAAGAAATAAAATCTCTGTAAAAGCTCATTAAAGCTGCACCTAATAATTTTTTTGAACATTAAGCAATCTTTAGATTATTTTTGATTAATCATTTCCCCTATAAAACATCGAAAAATTTTAAAAAAGAAAAAACCAATACTTTCATAGAGCCTAATGTATTCAAATGTGGGTTTTTTCACTCAATCAACAGCCCAAATCCCAAAGATATTAATTTTATTAACCAATGCAGCAAAAAAAACAAAAGGAAATGCTGAAACCAGTGATTGCTTACAAAAAAAAATATGATCATGAAAATAGTTGCAGATAATTTTCTGTTGCAGTTCAACTGCAAAATGAAGGACAACTTAGTGATGGTATCCTCTGCAACTTCAAGAGATCAGTTTGACTTGATTTTCATATGTCCATAGCAACTAAACTTGTCATTTGTTTTGTGGTTTGTTTGAGCAAACTGTCGAGCTGTGAGCACATGAGCGTACTTTATTTAATGATGGAACTTATTATTGTACACAAGGATGAAGGTGTGAACAAGTCACCACATTTAGAAAGTGCAATGTTTGCACTCTCAGCCACACAAAATGACCTCATTCACACAGTCTGTAGGAACTGCCTGTTGGGCATATGGCTGATGGAGGTTGGAAATAATACTGCTCCGAAGTGGCATTTGGTAGCCTCAAATGCAAACAGAGGACATTTTCATGCACATAAATATGAATGCCTCTCCCCCACTTTCTTCAAAGGCGACAAAGTGAAACCATTTGCTGAAAAGCGGTTTCTCATGCTACTCTGCTCTTGGCAGGGGACGTTGTGATGTATGTGGTGGTGACCGCGAGCGCAAGTTTCACATGTGAACGCAGGCGTCCAGCACTGACGTCACCCTGCATCTCACATATCGGTGGCACCATGATTTGTCTGACTGCTCCAACAAAAAACAGGCAAAGTGTTGAGAGTGAGAGGG
This sequence comes from Naso brachycentron, assembly GCA_029874485.1. Classification (NCBI taxonomy): domain Eukaryota; kingdom Metazoa; phylum Chordata; class Actinopteri; order Acanthuriformes; family Acanthuridae; genus Naso; species Naso brachycentron. The sequence continues at coordinate 16,430,770 of JAQFJA010000021.1, forward strand.
AGAAACAAGAGATGGAGAGAAATGTAAGTATGTGAGAATGACTGCGTGTACAAGAGAGAGCAATATCCAGTTTAATTGCATTAGAAAAGCCTTGGTTTATGGATGCCATACTGTCTAGTCTGTAGAGCGTGTAAAGCTCTCCTGAAATATGAAGCTGTTTTAGAGACATGGCCTTTTAGAGAGAGTAAGTTTGAACAGTGAACCCTTGAAAGCAGACTGCAGTAGCAAAGTATGCTTTAAACCAAGTGCTTGTAGGATCATCAAACATCATCTGAAAGTCTCTTTTTATCTAGATTTCTGTATCTTTACTAAATTGATAATCCAAAATTCACGACCACTTGTTATTTTTAGACAACTATTTCTGTCACTATTTGTGTGTGTAAATGAGTGCGACTGCGAATGCCTCTCAGAAGTGACAAAACGTGTTCAGCATATTTAAACAATTATCGCACCCCCCACCCCCACCGCGACAGCAGACTTTTCACCTCACCTCCGAGTGAAGCCATTCAAACGGCTGCAAACACTTTAGCCTTCCAACATGGTGGGACAACACACTGTATAAACCATTCTAATAATTTTCAAGTATAGTCCCACTTTAAAGGCGTTGGTAAGCTTGGTAAACAAAGCACTTGTCCGATTGCCACAGCATCCAAAACTCCCTCCACCCCACAGCTTTTCGTGTCAGTCGGGGAGGCTACAGCCGACAAATTCTGTAACTTTCCGACGCAGATAATCCAACAAGAAATCCCATTGTATACAGCAACTGTTCAAGTGGGGAGAAGAAAGCAAGCAGAATTAGCTGTTCAGACATAACATGAAAGAACATGAATTTTGGACGTGACGCAGTTGCATCTCAAGTTCCGGTAAAGACATGCATGGGTGCGATTTCACCCTTTGTGGCACAAGCTGCTGCAAAGACACAACCCTGTTGGCTGAAAGGGTTGCAAAGGAAATTTTTACCTTTCCAAAGGCCAAATGAGTCTCAGCCAGAAACATAGAGAAAAAAACTGAGTTCAGTCAGAGGCTGAGCTGAACACAAATACACACACCTGCTGCATCTGTTGCTAGCTAGCTTACCACTAATATCTATACAATTCTTTTTACATTTGCTGTTTAGCAACTCACAAGGATGTGGGGCAAAACTAGTGGGTTGTTGTTTTTTTACTGAACAAACACTTTTAGATTCTTTTTTAATTCTTTACACAATCTCTGTGGGTTTTCAAATGAGTGCAACAGCACGAATGGATGAATCTAAGTGTCTCCTCCTTTTTTTGCTATTTAAACAACTAGTGTGTTGTCTTTGTGACAGCAGGCTTCTTGCCTCTGTTTTAAGCGTGTCCTTCTAAACAAGCACAAACAGATTGGCCTTCAGATGTGGCTGGAGCTGCATCATAAAAATCAGTTTGGTCTGAATGTACCCTCCGATGAGGAAAAAATATTGATTATACCCACATTTACTACACTGGACACGGTGAATTGATCAGAGAGCAAAAAAATGCAGCCCCTGTCTCAACCAATCACACCTCTGTAGGTAACAAAAGAACCAAGAGCATTAAAAAGTCATTACCAGTGCGTGTAGGGTCTGAGCTTCATTATTTAGCTCATTAGATCAATCAGTCCTGATAAAGCAGCCCTCACATGTGACTGAAGAAGGGAGTAGGCATTGAGCAGGAGCTTTTTCTCATGTCCCATTAACAATAATCCACTTTGCATAGTTTAATGCAATTTGGCAGGGATGTAATTTCATGCAAAATCAATCATTCCCAACCCTTTTCTTAGAAATGGAACAGAATAAGATATACGAGACTAAACAGATTTGGGAATTTTATTTCAAAAAGTATTTAATGCTAAATCACTTGAGTGTTATCTATAGAGAGGCACTGACTCACGTCCTATAGGAATAATGCAGAGTTGAAAAAAATGACCCAGCCCTGCGCGCTGACAGGAACATAATCCATTATGGTGCATGAGGGGAAATGGCACAGCTGCATTAAAGCCAGGCATAAGCTATCTCTGAATTTGATAGTAGTAGCTATCTCAGCTATTAGCTAATAGCTGTGGCTACACTGATAACATTTTGACTGCAAGGAAAAGACGAAAAAAAAGAACCTGAGGATAAAGGAAGGTGTAGAACAGAGACACACACAAAGAATGGCGAAAGTATAATAGACAAGAGATTACACATGCAGCATACGTGTGTGGGAGCATGTTCAAGTGATGAAGCTGTGGAGGACATAAACCCAGCCACATCACTGGACTGCTGGGTTCATCTGGGGATAGTGGGATGCACCAGTACTGCCATTAGAAGAGCTAACTCTCATAATTTCTCATATCAGACTAAACTAAACCGACCACTTTTTTTATTCGTGGCACACC
>JAQFJA010000021.1:16447579-16458344 GCA_029874485.1 Naso brachycentron
TGAAGAATCCATGTGGCAAAAAAAAGTCTCAATTCACACAAATCTCAGCACGAGTGCAAACAGAAGCAGACGTAAACCATTCCCTCTCTCCTCCCTGCCCCAGTCCAGATTACTTCCTGAAGGTTCACTAGAATTTCAATCACGTCCCCCCTCCTCTTCTCCCCCACACTCTCATGCATCTGGCAAACGCCAGCCAATATTTATATTCATAACAAACAATGAATCTACGAGGAAAAGAGAGAACAATAGATAATAACTCAGGCAGTATGGCTCAGGAGGCAGATACAATGCTTTAACAACTACACTGGGGTAGGTTGCTGGCAGGTACTGGACTTCCCTCAAAGCCTCCATCAGTCCTCACAACCCTCAGCAGCATCCTTACAGCAGCACGGCCAATTACAAACCAGATGTGGCAAAAGCCCTGAGACCAGGACTTTCTGACTGTTGGAGATCCACATCTGACATTCAGGTTTGGCTCTTGCTTTCAGTTCAACTGAGTGAATCGGAGGATTGTGGAAGAGGGGAACTCCGTCATCCTGTGCTAAGGTGCTTCTCTGTTTGCCAGTTATGTGTTACAACAGTTTAGATTTTGGGAAATTCATACTGATTGGCAGAGTGGAAACAAGGGAAAAAACCAACCTTGGCTCTGTCCAACAAAAACAAAATCCAGCTAACTGCAACTCTAACGCTCACTAAAGCTGCACTTTCTATCTTATTTGTGTTTTTGCTATGAAAACTGAAGAGCAGGGTTAGGAAGGTTACTTTGGAAATGTAATAGGTTACAGATTACTAGTTCCCCTACTTAAAATGTGATAAGTAATGTAACTATTCCAATTACTTTATCTAAGTAACGTAACCTATATCATTTGATTCCCTTGGATTACTTTTCTAAACTTCAAACAAATGTTTTCAATTGTTAACCATTTTCAAATGTTTAAATCAGCCAGCATTAATCTTACAGTAGCACTCAGCACTGATTAGGCTAAATACCTGCAGGTGTTTCCTCAGGTTTGACATGGAAACTTTGAATGTTAATAGCATTGCAACAGCTTGCAAACATATTTTACATCACACTATTATGTTCAAGCCCTTTTCTGATACACACACACACACGCATATATATATATTTCAGCATATTTTAGCAAAACCAAATGTCAACCAATGTCAACTTTGTCTGCATGAGAAATACACATAGTCCAACAAAAAATAGATCCAACAAAAAGCAGATACAAAAGGGGAAATGGCTTGAGTATCACTATTTTGGCTGTGCTTCTCAGTGACGGTTTCAGACAAATTTGTGGAAGTTGTGTAAAAATGAAAATAAAGTATAAAATCTGGTAGAACAGGAAGAGAGCAACACAAGGACATAATGTTATGCCGATGGCACGTTCTGGGATGGAGTAACCGTGGAAGTTGCCTTCCCATGATGCAATGCTGTTCCAGACGTGCTCAACACTGATTTATGTGTGGTAACACAAACTCAGAAAAATCAAGTACATTTAACAATATGAAATAAGTTTGCGGGCAGAAAGTACAGACACTACGTAATTACAAGTTAAGTTAAAGGACCAGCACGAAATAGGTAAAGTTTGCTAGTTCATTTTAAGTAAGCACAAACTTTGCACCCACATTGTAGAAGTAATAGCAACTCTAAGACAGGTTGTTTAGCTTTGAGTGGCTGCAACAATGTGGATTGATTTAATTGGCAGATGTGGGGCGCTGCGAATTCAAACAAGAGAACCAATCAAAGCATCAGAATAGCATCAGACTTTACCAGATGGCCTGCACCTCACTGCACCTGGCCAGGAAAAAGTCCAGATATTTAACCCTCTGTAAAATAGTGCTGGAGCTGGTGAGCAGATTTGTTACTCTTGTCAGAGCAGAGCTAGCTGTTTCCCAAAGTCTCAAAGCTTGAAAGAACAGGAAGTAAGTTAGGCTAGCTGGCTAGCTAAGAATTGCCAGCCTAGTTTGGCTGGAAAAACCCTGGCTCCAGCTTTGTATTGATTAATGTAATTAAACAAACTCTGTGTTTAAACATTTTTAGAAACATTTGGAATAATATAAGTACACAACTCAGTGAAAGACATAACAAAGATCTGGTCGTTTCTAGACATTTTAATGTGGAAATGTTACATGTTGTTAGTTTAAGTGGTAACATAAGGATGAAAAATACTGCGCACATGTGAGTTTCATAATTAGGTTGAGACAAGAAGAGGGATGGTAATGGAAGTAGCATGCTAAAATATTTTCCACTCAGCAGATGATAAAAGACTGTTCACATGAAATTCAGTCTGTTAGCTGAGAGAAACAGCAGCCCACTGTAATAATAACATTTGATGAGACCTTAAGCTCTAAATACACTGATCCTCGTCTTTATTCTTGTTTCTCCCTCGTCATCAGAACAACTTGAACCTGGCTGGCAATCAGTCAGCAATCAGGCCAATCAGGTCGGCAAACAACCAAAACAAACAGCAGGAGGATGAGCGATGGTCCGACAGTGCTCCTGTAGGCCTGGGCTGACCCCCCGGACGAGGCAGCCTCATGGCTAATTGGTGGTTGAGCTCAATCACAGTCAGCACACTTCCTACTCCTGCGGGTCTGCTAAATGGCTCTATTCTCTCTGTCAACCCCCCATTTCTCTCCCTCTCTCTGTATTAACTCTTTGCTCTCTCTATTTTTCTCTCTTCCTCTGACATCCCCCCTTCCAGTCTGTCCGTCTGGGCCAGAGGGAGGCACCGTGGGAGTTTAATTGCCTCGTATTTCCACGAAGCCAAGTTCATTACATTAACAGCTCCAGCCCACGCTGCATACTTCTAACCTGCTGCAATTTGTTTTTGTATTTATTAGGCTGGCAGAGAGGCAGCTTCCCGCTCAGCTGGAGGAGAGAAAAAGAGAGAGAGAGAGAGCGGCTGGGTGAGGGAGAAGGTCAGAGGGAGCTCGACAGGCACAGGCGCCCATTGTGATGCAGCTAGCCGGGTGGGTGAAAACATGACAGAGAGGTACAGACCAAGAACACAAGGCCTGCGCGGTCTAGGAGAAATCAGGGTCACTCTGGTGGGGATGTGGCAGTGAAGGAACGACGAGGGCAAGGTCGGAGAGTGCTGCCATGAAGTGTAAACATCACTTTTAGAGGGATGGGGGAATCTTTTAGAATAAATTGGCACTAATGTAAATAGGTAAACACCTTTATCAGTCAGAAAACAACTAATTATTTGGTGTCATTGCATGTTTTATGTAATGCCTGGCTGACATAGACTTAAAGCACCAGTCAATATTTAATATTTTTATTTTATCCAATGACCAGATGTAATGTTAATAGTATTACCTATTGTGCCAAACCCACACAGATTTACCACCCAACTCTTTGTTTTAGCATCTTTTGGTTAATTTTTTTTTTGTTTTTAACCACATCACTCCTATCCTTGCATCCAACACTGGCTCTCCTGTTTATGTCAATGGAATAATCTGCCAGTGACCAGTCGACAGGCTGAGACTGTTGATAAATTTCAAATGCCCTCGAGATCTACTCTTATTCTCTGGCTTTAATTGTGTTTAACCTGTTTTCCATTTAATCTGATTCCTTGGGTTTAAAATTATTTTTAAACGTGTGTTTACTATGATTTTGCATCCTGTTCTCAAACTTTTAAACTATTTACTTTTATTGATTTCTTGGGCATTAAGTCAAACTTGTTTGTATTTTCTGTTATTTTTTATCTCCACTTATATATCCACATATACATCTCTGCATATATGTATTACATATATGTCTTTGTTTTTTTTTTTCTTGTGAAACCTTTTGGTGCAAAACCTTTTTGCTTTTTAAAAATAAATGTACTTGACACTTGAAACTTGTTTTGGTTCACCCTCACCTCTCTCATCACCACTTGGCAAATCAGACTCTTACAGAAGTCAGTCAGGAGAAGAATGAAAACATTTTTTCCATCAAGAAAAGCCTTCCATGTTGTTCTTTGCTCTTCTTTCAAGGAATAAACACTCTCCAGGTCTGATAGAGATGCTGATTGGTCTGCACCACTTTTGGTGCTTGCTCAGACCTCTAACTTGGAGCCTGTCCAGACTGATCGCACAGCGCAACAGAAATGTTGAGAACATGTGATCAAGATAGCTTTAACCAGGCTACTAAAAACCTGCTGTACTCTTCAAACAGACAGACAGAGTTGGCAACCAGCTGGGAAACATGGCTGAGCTTTTAGCGGTTACATATTTCACACAGGATTTATGAGAGACCAAAAACAAAGCGTAAAGAGATGGACTTACAACATAGTTTCAAATGAGTTCTAATGTTGCTTTGTTTCTGCAGAGGGTGCAGAAAGGCAAATGCCTGCTAACACATTTGCCATAACAACATATTGGTGTTACTGTTGGATTTAAAGCTTCTTCTGTTGCCCACACAGGGTAAAAAAAAAACCCCTAAACTGCTCTGATTTACTGGACATAAAGGTGTTTATCCTCATCGACAAGGTTTATTTTGCCTCCCTGCTAAGTACAAATAGTAAAGAAACAGCACAATGATACAAATTACAAACAAATGCAATACCTAAACATAGTCTATAGATAGATAATTAGCAAACATTGCAGGCAGTCCCTCGGAAGTATAGGACCTCTTACAATGTTGGTAATCTAACCCTAATGGGCAGACAGAAAGGAAGAAAGACAGGAAAGCATTAGACAAGATCCTCTCTCATCAGTGATGCTTACATTCCCAGCATTATGCTGAAAGTGATTTCCACATACACTTACATGCACAAGCACACACCCACCCACCCATGTCTCCATTCATGAATTTCTTTCTGTTACCCCCTTTAAATGTCCAGGTCACACAGTTCTGACAGTCAGTCTCGACACATGCACTTCTTTCACAAGCTTGTACTTCCCAGTTTGCCACACGTGCTGCAGGGATGTGCTGGTGAAGCTTTAGAGAAGCGCACAGATTTGTAAAGAAGCTTCTAAGAATTCTGTATTGCAAAAGTGTGAATTCACCGCAAACCCCTTACCGTAGTATTTCAGACAATATGTGTCATTTACGTAATGTAAGAAAACCACCAACTATTTAAAGCATCAGCACAAAAAGGTTCCACTCAACTTTTCTTTGAGAATCACTGAGAAAGGGGGGGGGAGTGAGGGGGGAAAAAAGCAGGACAGAAAACGAATAAGAAACAGCAGATGTTAGAGGCAGTTAAGAGTAGAAAGCAAGACAATGGAGGGAGCAAAAAGGAGGGAGAGATAGGCTGAAACCACTGGCCAGCATGAGTGAGCGTCTCTGAAAGTGGATATGAAGGCGGATGAGCCACGCCAACCTCCTCTGACCGCATTAACAAAACCTAATGGAAGGGCTGGCTCCAAGAGGCCTCGTCATCCATTATCTGACTGTTGCCCTGCGCAACCAAATCGGCTCACGGTCTCAGTGGCTGCAGCTCAGCTGTCATACGCCATGATCTCCTTTTCTCTTTGTCTTATTTCCAGCGCTCTAATGAAAATGATTGGTAAATCAATTGCCTGGTACGTAAAGAAGCCAGAGCAATATTGCCTCCACCAGGCCCGCGGCCACAAATCACTGTAAATCAGCAGGAGAGGAAAGGAAAAGGGCGGTTATGCTTCATATTGAGAGGCAGCCATCATCTCAGTACACACATCATTACCAGGTCATGTTGGGTGAACAGTCACAGTTCTGACCCGCAGACTGAATTTTACAGTTTCAGTGTGTTTGAAGAACTGAAAAATGTTTTTAAAAAAATCTTGTATGTCTTTAATTGAATTCGTGGTAAGTGTCCTCTAAACAAAATTGAACAAACAAACAAAATAACGGTTTCTGCTCTTCTCATTGTGTTGACCACCAGGTGTCTAGTACAAATCATCACAACGACCCAAGTGGAGGAAGAAAACATTTACTGAAGTGCTGCACTACATTCAGTATTTTGGTATTTGTATTTTACTTGTTTGCTTCCATTTTAGGTTACTTTATAATTCACCTTCAGAACATTTCAGAGGGAGATTATGCACTAAATACTCCACCTCGCTTTCTTTAGCAGCTGTAGTTACTGTATTTTAAGGTTTTATATTTTAAAAAAAGGTCATATTTCTTTACACAAACTACCCAATTATATATTCAGTTGGTCAAATTAGATCCATTTCAACAAGCTACAAAATTATTATCACACATTAATACATCAGAAATAATCAGAGTATATAAAAATATTGCAATAACAGAGGCAGTTCTGTCCAGTGTGAGTACTTTTACCTTGTATACTTCCAAGTATATTAAGTTTGTATCTGTAACAAAGGTTTATTGTTGTTGTTGTTGTTTGTTTGTTTGCATAATGGAGTACTTACAATTAAGTGAAGGATCTGGACACTCTATTATTGACTTTTTCCTGAGTTCTAGATTCTTGCATTTTCGTTTTTATGGTACATTGCATAATGGGGGTAGAATCCAATGACATTGTATTGAAATGACTGTATAGGAGGTGATTGATAAGTTTGTGGCCTGAGATAGAAGGAGATGAGTCATACAGCTCCCTTTACGTGCATATGTCTTTGAGTGATTATGCAGAAAATTTGAGGTTAATAACTTTTGGAGTATTTCTGCTTCAGGTAACTGAATATTGAAAGTCAGCACTGTCTGACAAAATGGACCTTGGTCTTCTTCAGTTATCTTTTTTTGCCAGGTTTGAATTCAACGTCCCACACTAAGAAGGGGCATCCTTCCTTGCTGTTGCCCACATGTCCTTATGGACCACCTTGATTGAGCATTTGAGATAGAGGTAGCAGGTGACTACAAGAAAGTCGATATTGTCCATTTCCTAAGACAGTGCTGACTTGCAACACTTTATTATCCAAAACAGAAATACCAACAAAGTTAATAACTTCAAACTTCTTGCACAATCACCCAAAAAGTTAAACTGCACGTGTACATGGCGAGAGCTGCATAACTCACCTCCTTCTACCTGAGGCCACAAGTTTATCAATCACGCCTCGTACATGTATACAACTAGCTCAAAGAAGTTTCTGTTTAAGAACATTCTGATTTAAATGATTCAGATCCTCCGACCACTCTGTCATTTCATTGGAACTGTCCCCCATTTGCAGATCTCTCCATCAAGCAGGACCTTGTTGTTTTCCAAGCTTGTGCTCATTAACAAAGACATAATGGCGGGTGGTGTTTTAAGGAGTGAGTGACTCAGAAGACTTGCTCCATAGGTCCTGGTTAGAAAGTCCACCATTGTGTGCTGATAGTGGTGTCTGTGTGAGGACTTCTGTTCACAGTTCCCATGACGGAAATCACTCCCTCTTACAGTATATCTTTGGTATTCTGTGATTGTGACCTTGTCGTCGGGCGGTTTAAACACTTTAGCGTGAAGAGTGTTTGAGCAACCTCGCAGTGTGGTGAGAAAATGACAGCATCCTCTGAGAATGGGAAGGGGCAGTAAACCGAGGGGCGGGCTACTTACATAGGCATGCTACACAGAAATTGCTTACTTACTGCTAGGTAGCTAATCTGTCGTTAATCCACGGTACTTACCCACACACACACTGACTGCACCTTTTGTGTGGTTGCACAGAGAAAGTGTTTTTCTGCAGCCGGGGGTCGGGAGCAAAGGCTGGTCTGATTCAGGACATTCCCAAGAGCACTGGAAAGAAATGAGGACACTGAACAGCTCATGCATTGTGTGTGTGTGTGTGTGTGTGTGTGTGTGAGAGAGACTGTGTGAGTCTTCACTATAGTGTCATGTTTGGAAAAAATGTTTGTTTTCAGTTGAGGCGACATCGAGCAAAAAAAAAAAAAGAAAGAAAGAAAAAAAGTGACCTTGTGCATTTTTGCTGAGCCACTGTGTCGGATGATCCTCTGATAACAGGATGTTATGAATTTGGCAGAATTGAATTCATGTGACACAAGTGCTGTCGTGCCACTCATGCACCAACCGCACAAGCACATTATTTTCCTCTCGAGACAACTGTTCTTTTCTCTGTTTGTCTTTTTTCCTCGCCAGCAGATTTCCAAACGATCATTTCTCAATAACAGTGAATCAATACATTGAGTTCCAACAGCCATATTGGTTTTGCGGTTTGTTTTCTGCTCGCTCTCTCACCAGCCTGGGCATGGATTACTCATACAACAGGAAATAATGACGCCAGGGTCCATTAAGTGGAATGGCAGGACATCGTATCAGCATTAATCTGCCACTTAGCAGAGCAGCCCCGGGAGCGAGAGACAGGGAGGAAAGAAAAGAGAGAGAGAGAGAGAGAGTATGATTTTCAGCTTTTCCCAGCTGGACTCAGGCTTTTAATTTTTATGATTGTTTTTAATGATGTATAACTTGGTCAAAGGTCCTGTGGAAACAAAAAGATTCTGATGATCCCATGATTTTCCTCAAACCACAATCTCTTAACTTGCTACACACAAACACATAATTGTTAACTGTACATATTAAACAGAGTTGGACATTATTTCTTGTGATTGAGTACAGCCTTCCATGCATAAAGAATGACAATGACTGATTTATATATGATCTATATGTTCCTGAGTGTGAAATTAGTCATTAGAAACATTTGACCTCTATAAAAAGGGAAAGAAAGGACACATAATTAAAACATGTCAAGACATAGCAAACCTCATCTAGAACACGGCATCTTTTATCTGGTTGGAGAGGATTTCGTGCATTATCATCGCAGAAAATTTGTGACAACAAAATGCATTATTTTTTTTCTCCCAAATGTGTGTAAGTAAAAATTGTTGCAAGTTCTGCAAACCGAACCTCGGTGGTGGTTTATTTCCATGGTGTACGGCTCCACCTAGTGTCGTTACATAATAAACGGTATTTCAATCATAGCTGTCCAAGACGATCCCTGAAGGACCGTTGATTAATTCAACTCAGTTGAATGAAATTAGAAGATTAAAATGAATCAAAACGCGTGAATTTCAATTAAATATCGAGCTGATTTACTCTATTTTTTTAAAAACTAGCAATAACGTTCCCTCGTTCCAGGGGTACTGGTCGTCCACTTATTTGCCTGATCAGAATTATTTGTCAGTTGCTCTGGTTGTGCTTTGATTCGCTAGCTAGCTGAACTACGTCCCCAGCTGTTAGTTGCTGCTAGCGGTGACAGCTGAAAATACAATTTTATCCTTTGCTGTGCGCTGACTATTATCGCCACGATGTTTGAGGAGGCTAGTGAAGTGTTTGATAACATGTTTAAATCTTCGTTTCCCCTTACCTTCATTGTGTTTATCCCCGCGGTGCTGATTCTGGTGTCACCACTCCCGGCCGAAGCGGCACATGAGTTCACGGTGTACCGCATGCAGCAGTACGACCTGCAGGGACAGCCGTACGGTAATTCACTTGTTTGTCTATTGTCTACCTCCAGGATGAATGTAAGAATTACTAAGTTGTTTTGGCCTCCAACAGCTTACTCTAGTTAGCATCGCTGCCATCTCCAGCTAACGTCAAGGTACCTGAAGTAACATTTCAATGACAGCAGGGTAGCGCCTGCGCTAGCTAAGTGCTAATGTAGCCTAGCTTTGCTAGGAGACCGTATCAAACCTGCTCACCAAGAGCTACATCAAAATAAGGTTATTATGGAGAATCTGAACGTCATTCTAAAGGTTTGCTCCTTCAGTAAACTACCAGTCATGACCAGAATTACTTACGTTGCATCATTAAATCTACAACAAGCACAAAAGCCATGTAACTGATTTGGGACGTACACAAAACCAGCTGGTTTGCAGAACTTGTTCATCCCCCATTTTAACACTGTTCAGTGAGAAAAAATATGAACTGATGGATGTATTTGTGAACTTTTGAAACAGTGTACAACTAGGCAAGTATGTGAGGATGGAGCTCTCTATCCCCTTCTCAAGTGGCATTTTCACAAGCAGAATCAAAAGGGTGTCTTTCTTTATCTAAAGTCCACACAGTGAAACAGGGGGAAGAAATTGCCATGTGGAAACAACACTGGTCGCATTATCAGAAGTATGATCAGTAGTCATGGCCATTTTGTAGCGAGTCAAGTAAAAGAATGTAATGAAAGAAAGCTACCAGGTCTTGACAAGGAAAATCTACCGGAGCTAACCCTTTTGCTGTGATACAGTGAATTTTGATTCATTTTAGTCTCCATTTGACAGCTGTAGTAAGCTTATGTCAGGTTAAGCATTTCTTGCCCTTTTCTTTTGACATAAACATGGGAGTATTCATCAAGATTGATAATCAGCATGTCTTTTTATTCTCAGGTACAAGAAATGCCATCCTGAACACAGAAGCCCGTACTGTGGAGGCAGAGGTACTAAGTCGCCGCTGTGTTATCATGCGGCTGGCAGACTTCTCCTATGAGGAGTACCAGAAAGCCCTGCGCCAGTCAGCTGGGGCAGTGGTCATCATCCTGCCCAAGAACATGTCTGCTGTACCCCAGGACATAGTACAGGTAAGGACACACTGGAATGTGTAAACAAGTTGAAGTTTTGCTTGAGCTGGTGATGCAACATTTGAAGTGAATGTGATCTCACTTAAGAAGAAAAAAAATACAGCCATTCACAATCACAGACACCTACAAGCTTATTTTATTGGGTTGTATTTTGCTTGTGTGAAGTGTCCTGCTCAAGGGCACATCAGCAGCCATTAAGACAGAGAGGCAAGCCGTAGTTTATTTGCGAGCTCCGTCTATCTCTCATCTGTTTTTTGAAGCCACGTTTGACTCGAAAACAAAGAGTAGGCTTTAAAGGGAGAAATGTGAGAAAGTACTGATTTTGAGGAGA
>JAQFJA010000021.1:16467432-16480448 GCA_029874485.1 Naso brachycentron
TACCTTAGTCTATTACTCAAGCTGAATGCTGACTGAACAGTGTCGGTGCAGTATTTTAACAGAGAGAGATGGAAATTTTAAGAAGTAACACCACTGATGTTGTTAGGTTTCTGAGTCATTTGACCTGGAAATGCTGATTTTACCGTTTTTCATTGAAAACAAAAGCCAGATATCAGTGGGTTTGTCTAGTGTGAATAAACATATTCCTAACTGAAACTGGTGTTTAAAAGCAAAGACTGACTTTATCTGATATTTAATAGATGATGCCAGTGTTGTACAGATGTTTTGTAGGTGTGTTTTGGTCTGGAAAATGAAAATGAACCGCATCTCTTGTCCTTCGACCTGTGATCTTTTAACAGAACTTCGGAGTCCTGTACAGTGTTGTCCGTAGAATCACCCAACCCAAGACGAAGGCCCATTAAAGCGAACAACACCTTTCTTCTCCCAGATTCCTCAAAGCAAGAAACTTTAGCCAGTAAGAAAGCAGAAGCTGGGCCAAGCTGCTGTTCTCATAATGGGTTTTCAAACCAGCAGAATCACTTCCATTTCCTTCATCCTGATCCACAAACTATGATGTCAGATCCTGTCCTGCTGCCAACTTAATCCATGTGGTCTCCTGGACCAGAATGATCAGGAATCATTTTTTACTCCCCTTGTCTTCATGAACGCAGATGTTCTGTCATGCATATATGATAATCCTTTCCTTGGAAATATTTCATTATTACTATTTGACTCTCGTGAAAGAAAGCATTGGTCCACACCTTTGAGATCTAGATGAGATTGAGCGAGTTATGATGTTGCTTCACCACTGATCACTTTTCATTTCCTCCGCTCAGTATACTGTACAAGTGATCATTCTGCCAAACTGACGTTGTGTGTTGTCTCAGGCAGCTACAGGGAGAAACTGACCAGAGTTAAGCCCAGAATTTCTTTTGTGAGAGATGTGTTCAGCAACTTTATTGAAGGAAATGGTCGCATTTTTTTCAATCTGCCTTAAATAATACACACATTTCCATAGAAATGTTGTTACTGGTGACTATAGTCCTTCTTTCTCTCCACACTGACTGTGCAGAGACGCCCTGTAAATCTATAGACTTTGTTCTTCTGGAAAAAGAAAAAGAAAAAGAAAAAAAACCCCTCTTGTGTTCTGAAGATATGTTGACAAAACATGAGAGGATACTCACCCATATTTGCTTCAGGTGAACTTAAAGGTCCAGTGTGTGGGATTCCAAGGCATCTAGTTGTAGAATCTGGCAGACGTGGAACGTATTCAAAAGTTTGTTTTTATTAGTGTTTAATAATCTGACCTGATAATGGTAAGAATTTATGTACATCTACAGAGGGAGTGGGTCTTCTTCCACAGTGTCCACTATAGTAGACCCCCAAAATGGAAAAACAAAATTCTGAATAAGGTTATTTGTGTTTTTCATGAGTTCTGCAGCCACATTAGGTTCTCTTACAAGCTTTGAATAGGAGGAAGGATGAGTGAGCAGAGGGCGATTCAGGCAAGTGCAGTCTGCAACTTCACCACTAGATGGCTCTACATCCCATACACTGGACCCTAAGAATACATTTTTGGGTAAAAGGATTATGGAGTTTGTCTTCAGTCTTCTCAGGGCGATGTCTAAAGATTATTTTAAATATAAAATGATCTGTCAGTTGTTTTTTTGATTAATTGCTTGGACTGGAAAATGTCCAATAAAAAAAAAAAGTGCCTGTAATTAATTTGCATTTAAATTCCCTTATCTGTCCAGAAGACAAAGTATTAAATACAATACAAATGTAAAAGATCTATTAAGGCAACAAATCTCATTAAAAAATGTGGAAACAGCAAATATTTATCATTAGCTATTGATGAATGACCTTAAAGACAAATCTATTATCAAAATATTTGGTGGCTGATTTTCTAGTAATTGAATAATTGGTTCACAATGGTCATTTTAGTCTTCTTAGAGTCAGCATGGAGACGAGGAATAAAGGACACTGACCTCTGACTTTATGTGAACATATGGGCATGTGTGTTTTAAAGAGGCAGATTCTTAAAAATCAGAAATTGTCCTTTAAATGCTCAGTGGAAATGACTCCTAACAAATATCGTTTACTATTGAGACAAATTGTCTGAGTGAAATGTGAAGTAGTGTGTAGATGATCCCGATTCCATTGCCTTGGTAGCAAATTTATTAAAATTAACATTCAGTGGAATGGAATAAAAAATCCTTGCCAAATCACTATTCTATGTATTACTCGCATCCTTTTTCCCCCCAATGAAAATATATGGCTGTGGTTAAATTTAAAGGAGATTTCACGTTTGTTTAGTTTTTTTCTTCTTTCTCTGTCATATTTTTCTGTAGTTGAGGTTCGTGTCCTGTTGCTGTGTGACCTGCTGTGTCTTATTTATGCCGCTCAAGTCTTCTTTTTAAATCATGAATGGACTGAAAGGTCTGGCTGGTGAAGTTCACTCATCTGAAAGGTCACATGCAGCAAACATGTTCTTTTTGTCATCTAATCAGAGCACATGTGTGCCAAGTGTGTCAGAGTACAAAGGACAACACATCATGACAAGATAAAACCTTTCCCTTTACTCCTTTTTATCAGTGGAAAACATGTTGTGCTGAATTTGACCCTCTGCTGACTGTAGCAATAATGCGATTTGACTTAGTGAGACACTTTTTTTTTAAAAAAAGCCTTGTGAAGATTTTTGGTCAAGCCGGCACTGCTGTATTCTCACTGGATGTCTTAAAATGGGCAATAACACAAAGGATGTTTGGTTAAGGGGCAAAATATCTTAAAGACACCTTGAATACTGATTTCATGAGATGCTGGTGTACTTAAAGTTAATGCTGCAGTGCGTCCTTGACCTTTTCTCTGCTCTGGTCTTGCCTTTTTGTGGGTGAATGGCGTTTATTTGTTACTGCATGACTCCCCCACCCCATGACAGGATTTTTTAAAAAAATTTACCGCCATGAGGGAAATACTGTGTGGTACATTTGAATTTTTAATTTATTGAAGCATCGTTTTCATTTGTGCACTGAAATGAACTCTCCTCTGGTCTGAACTCTGTTTCACCGTATCCACAACACTTGATCCTTGCAATGAAAATGATAAAACTTTATGTGATTAAAAAATGTCAAAGAAATCACAAGGAGCGCATCTCTTGTTTACTGACATGTTTTATTTTATGGGAAAAAAAATGAAACTATAACATTGGCTGAATGGTATTAAAATTGTACTACAAAAGAGCAAGTACGTGTCTTTATCAAGAGGTCAGATTCAGTTTGGAAAAAAAATGGGGCAATTTGTTTCGCTCACAGCATGTATCAATGGTCCAAAAAACACGTGTCATTAAAATACACTTTGAATTAACAAGAGTTTTTGTTGTCATAAAAATTCCCAAATTCTCCCTTCCTTTAGTCTAATTTTGATCTACTAATGAACAATAAAAATAATACTAATAAATTACAGTGCAATTTATAAGAAATACCTGCAGGGCTTTTTCTGCCCGTCATTCTCTAACTAGCTCGCCTCTTCACTCGCCACCAGCTCCCACAAACACTTCTCTCCTAATTTGGGTGGACATTTGGCACGATCAGACCATTCGTGAAGATACATGGTTGTGAGTCAGTTCAGGCAGACGACTCGCTCATCACATTCACTACAAAACATCCAACACGGCCTCTGAAGTGCGGCGATGCTGATGCGTTACGGCTCGTTTCATTGTCACTCCCTGATCTGCTTTGTGTTGTGTATGAAAATGAGGACGGACGAGGTCAGAGCAGAGACATCAAATGTATCAAGACTTTAAAGTTGTCCTGCTCAGTTTTTAACACAGTTTCTTTTATCGTTGCTCCCAGAATTTCCATTGATTGTGATGGATGGAAATGGGGAGTAACAAGGTCAGACTGGGACACCAATTCTGTCATCCTCTACAAACTTTAACACAAATGCATGCAGTCTTTTCAGCGCTGCTGCTTTGCAGATGTTTGCAAACACTTGTGATTTTATTGGCTTTCCCTAAACGTCTCTGTGCTCGTTTTAGTATTAGCTAAAGGGAAGTCACTATCAACTCACTGCAACCAAAATCCAATGGAGACTTAGTGATAAGATGGCCCCATAAGTGCTGCTGCTTTACCGAATAGCTTGCAAACGCTGCATCTTTTTTATCAATTCATGCTGATCTTTGTGCTGATCTCAAGCTTCTGCAAGTCAAAATGCTGCCATACTGGTGAATTTGCAAACACTGCCTCACCATTTTATCATTGCTCCCTGATCTCGTGTGTGTGTGTGTGTGGATCTTGGAGTATGCGAACGGGAAGTGACGAGGTCAGAGCCTGAAATATTAAACATCAAGTCTTTACATTTGCATGCTTCTGTTTCGCATGAGTGGTCTGACTGAACTGAGCTACACAGGCAAACCTGTTTCCAAGAACCAAATATGACTTTATCAATTAGGAATCAGTCAAAACCGTACAGACATAAAAACAAACGGACAATCACAAAATGTTTTTTCCTTCAATTACCTATAATTTTGTCCCTTCTGGGAGGTAGTTAGGGGTGGGCGACATGGATATACACAATTTCATATGATACTCATAAACATGGTGGTATAATACATTCTCTGAGACGTCAATTGAGTTATCGATCCTTCACTTGATATTCGCAGCAGTTGTTTTGCAGCTGCTGTTCTGCTCTTCAATCCACCAAAGAAAGAAAAAGACAGACTTTAGATGCTGACACATACATCCAGTATTGCCGTAAAACTGCTAATACACCCAGAGTTGTTCAAAGGATACACACCACTGTTTAAACAGTACAGCTAATTGATATTGTCTTGTGATTTACATCATCATATCGCCCACCCCAAGGAGCATTTACTCGTTCACACATCACATCACAGGACTGTTTGTGGGATGAAACAGCAGGAGGGAGATGGAGAGACTGAAGGAGCACCTTTTGCACACAGAACCAAACCAGACTCAAAGGAAGAGTCACAGCTAATCCAGATCCCAGGCCTTTGTAGGTTTGCTGCAAACTTCACTCCCCTTTCTTCTCTCATCATATAACAAAAATATCAGCAAACTCGAGATAATCTAGGCTCACAGTCGAGCTGGGAGGACCTTGAACGTCACTTCCTGCCACATCAGCATGCTAGTAAAACCAGTCAGCAACGGGACTCTGGACGCGTTTGTAACATGTTTGATAAACCGTGCTACAGTACACATGTACTGTACAATGACTGCAGTAAAATGAGTGTGATCCAGCTTTCAGATTGAAAGGAAGAGATCTGAGACGGAGTCCAGATGTAGATGAACAAAACCACTCCCTGGTCCCTGGAAAGATCGGATCTGAGCAGACTATCACTGACTCATACACAGCAGAGAAAAAAAAACAACACAACTGGAATACCAACAGTGCTCTCAGAAGAAAAAAAAACAGCAGCAATTTAAACAAACAAAAAAAAAATCAACAATAATAACCTGATCTACATCATCATATTAGTGACACTTAAACGTAAAATTAAAAGTACGTTTGAACTTCCCCCAGTGTGTTGATGAGGGAATGGTGGAAGACAAACAGACAAACTAAAACAGACACACGCTTCTCCTACGGACAGACGACATCTGCGGCCTGCTCCAGCAGCACAAGCATGCTGTTCATCCAAACAAGAGCTTGAATTTGATCGAGACGGTAGGAAGAATAGAAACATCCCTTATTTTGTACATGTGCAGCAGCTGTTTCCACTGACAGACACACAGGAAACGAGTGGGATCCAGTGAAACCACTCCAGCGAAATGGGTCCCTTTTTAATTTAAGTAGCCTAAATTACAAATGACATCAAAAGTGGCATCATATGTGGGATTTCCGGGACAAAATCAACTTTAAAGATCCAGTTTGTAAGATTTAGGAGGATCTATTTGTAGAATATGGCAGAAAGGGAATATAATATTCAGTATTACAGTATGTTATCATTGATGTATATCACCTAAAAATAAGAATGATTGGATTTTTATTTCCTAAGAATGAGCCTCTTAAATCTACAGAGGTAGTGGATCCTCTTCCACTGAGTCTACCATGTTGCACTGCCATGTTTCTACAGGAGCCCAGAGTGGACAAACCAAACACGGGCTCTAAAGAAGGTCAATAGAGTTTTTTGCAAGTACAGCAGCCAGCACCGGTTCTCCTACACGCTTGAAGGAGGAGGGCGAGCTGAGGGATATTTGGTCGGGTGCATGCTGCAAAGTCACCACTAGATGCCACCAAATCCTCTTTACAATGGACCTTTAGGCACATCCCTTAATATCTGTCTTGAGATTTCAAATACCCACAGTTGAAATCCCACATGAAGGTTTATCACACACTGGTTTACATGTGTTGTCAGCCAACATTATGTGTGTTCAGTGGTCACGGCTGCTTCAAAAAATATCACTTTTAGGACATTAATAAAGACATTATTACATAGTGAGAGGATTTTATCATCAATGTTTGTTTGTAAGACAATTTCATAGCATATTTCCAAAATCATTCGATGTCATGCATTCCTGAATACCATAATGTGTGCATACATAATATTTTTTAATCATACTGATTTTTATCTTTACACAAGTTCTGGGCTATTGTTCCAATTATTCACGAACCTGATAGCCGCCACCACCCTTGAACTGGTTATGAATGTTATTTAAATTCATATTGTTGATAAACAAATTAAAATCATGAGGATGAAACTTAAAACCCAGTCAATCAATTCTTGCTATTTGCTGTCATTAAACCAGCAATCAGCTTGTATGCCTTCATGTCAGTGCAGCAACAGATGCTTTGCAACACACAAAGTAAAATAAAAAATTAAAAAAGCTTTGTCTGTACAAGAATGCCGAGTGAATATTCCCAATATCAGTTGATCATCAGTACGACCGATATAAAGACAAAAGAAACCAAACTGAGAGGTGAAATGTTGTGAAGGTTCGGCTACATCCATACTCTCTACATCCTGAAACAACTACCACACCTACACACACCAACGTGAGTTTGCAGTTCAGACAAATGGACGCAGGGGGCCAGAGCTGTGCAGTCGCCACCACTGACTTGTGCAATGATATGAAAATCAATACATGTGGTGAAACAGCACCAGACAATGCCAGCCAGGCTCTTGTAAGAGCGATACTGAGAACAGCAACGCGGTGTTTCCCATGTGAATCATGTAATTTTTAAAAATTTTTTCTTTTTTTTATGTCTGGAGTCAGATGGGATGGATGGACGGAGGATGGAGTGAGTAAAAGAGGAAAAGGAATTCATCAGGAAACATACTCCACTGACAGCAAAACACAGCTCACCCTTATTGTTTACCAGGCAACTAAGGGTTGCTGTAGGTCTAAATGTCTACAGAACCTCTACAGGCCTAAAAAATGTCCTTATCTGGGTGCTGCGTCACTGTTCAGTGCGGTGGTGATGATTAACACACCCTTTACTAGTGTACATGACAATCACAGTCCAACGCTCACTCAAAACGGCTCTGTTTCTACTGTATCTATCAAATGTAAAGTTAGCAACAATAAGACAAAAAGTCACCTGAAATAACATTCACAGTGCTCTAATAAAAACAAAACTGAAAACAAAATGACAGTGATGAAATGAAATGTTCTAAAACAAATAAAAAGAGTATAAACACATTGCGGCCTAACTTGCTATTTTTCCTTTCTTTTCCTTTGTGTGACACTCTTCCCTTTAGCCACGTTTTGTGCGTAAGCTGTCCAAAGGAGGGTGTCTTGTCTAGCTTGTACTTGTAGCCTAGTACCAGGTGGTGGCGACGGAGAGCCTGTTATAGATGCTTGTCCTTGGTGATCCCGTTCTGCACGTGCTTCCTGCAAAGAGACGACAGAAAATCAGGGGAACTGAAAGCGAAGGAGTCTCAGAAGGGGCGGACTGAGGAGGAGGGAATAAGCCTGTCAGGTGAGGTGATGAGCAGATGTGAGGCATTAGCAGGCAGAGAGGATATCAGCAGGGTTCAAGGCCGGGCAGATAAGGAGTGCCACATAATCACATCTCCATATGGTCTCAGGCTCTTTGATCCTATCTGCCTGCTAGTTACACAAGCTAAGTGGGAGATCTGCTCTTTCTGCATCTATTCCTGCTCTCAGGAGCAAAGAACATGCCCCTGAAAACTAAATTCTTAACCTGCTTGACTGGTCAAATTTTTGACAGCTTTGACAGTCAGTTTTTTCTATGACTATCATAAACCAATTAAAAAGTGATTGGGGCTTCCACAGTTGCAGAGTTTTCCAGAGTGTCAGTGGTCAAAGGCTGCCACGATAATCAGCGGTACTTGATTAAGGTACACATGACAGTCAGGGGCTAAAGGCAGATGCGTTCATAACCTCAGATAAAGGCACAAACACGTTGGTTTCAGTCAAGTTAGCATTTTCTTGTTTAAAGCTCACTGTCGCAAAGTGCTGAGTACTCATTAGAGGTATTACGTAATTACACGTAATACATGGATTCTTTGGAAGTAGATAAAAGCAAAATATTTGTAAATGTGCTTAATGTTCTACTATATCTTCTCTTATAGAGTAATGAAAGTTATTGCAATGACTGAAAGGATAGGTGAGCAAAGGACAATGACTTGTTTGTCCGACGGCCACAAAAACCAACCACAAAACTTTACCAGCAGAAAAACTTCTCTTTGTTAGCACATATTTAACGTATTAAGCATTTAAATTTGATGAGGCATGTATTTGTTATTTTTAGATACACTGCGCCTATGCTGGCAAGCGGAATGGTGTTATTAGACCATATTTATACTGAGAAATAGTTGCTAACCAAGCTTGCAGCAAGTACTATTCTCATTAGCCTCTCATCAGTTTTGCTTTTTATTCAGCGCTAATTAGTGAATGTTAGCGTGCTAACACAATAAACTAATGTGGTAAACATTACACCTGTTTAAGCATGTTAGGATGTTATTTGTGAGCGTGTTAGCATGCCGATGTTAGTGTTAATTAGTTGAAAGCATCCCTGTGCCAAAGTCAAGTGGCCTGAGCTGCCAGCATGACTGTTTATTTAGAATACTCCTTGTGTTAGCATGCATGTTCTCAGATATTTTAAGTACATTTAAAGGTACTACTTGTAACACTTTAGCACCAATTACAGAACAGTTCCCTGAATTCTCATGAATTTGCTCAAGTGTAGGTAAAAAATGAGGTCAAATCCACTTCAAATCATAAAAATTTGAAGTGACGTGTTTTTAAAAACATTGGTTTGGTTTATCAGTTAGTATTCTCCATTATCACCCAGCTGGATTAGGTTCAACCCCTGGTATGGATACAGTTTTGTGTCTTTCAGCTAACATTCTACAGGCTTATATATACTCTTCTACTTAAATAGATAAAACAAGATTTACAAGTTCACAGTGGTAAGATGACCTCTGCTTAGCAATTGTAACCGAATTGGTGCTGACATGTTCATATTGCAGCTTTAAAATGGGTTTATTTATGAAATGTTCAGCTCAGATCTCTGTCTTCATTGGGTCAGCCATTAGTATGAAAACATAACACCCGTGTTAGAAACTGTTACACTGCAACAGACCTGCTCCCCTCTCAAAAGTAATGATTTATTGATGTGGAAATTCTACAAATAGCACCTTAAACTGCTGCTTCAGTTTCCTGCCAAACCTGCTGCTAGCGAAAACAAACATTTACTGTGAAAATCAGCCAGCCGTTGGATGGTGTATCTTTCCACCTTGAACTGAGGTTTCTTGGTCAGATTAAACAAATGACAGCGTCTGTTAGTGCAGCTCACCCCTGGGCAGAGATGTGATGTCCAGCACCATCATCACTGTTTTCCGCCTTAGGTTGTCCGAGCAGGCCCGCTGCTGCATTGTTGCCGTCCTCGTCCTCGTACTCCCTCACGTCATTCACCTCCTTCATCTTTAGCACCTTGACCACGAAAACCACAATAAACTACACACAGTAGGGGAGAAAAGAGACACAGAGATCAGACTGTGTTATTGTTTAGGTAGGTTTCATAATGACAAACAACCAGAAAGCATAGATGTGTTTTGGGGTTTGAATGGAAACTTGTTTGTCCTCACCAAGAACCAGTAGATGTTCATGAGCAGCAGCGCCAGGAGAAGAGCGTTGAAGAAGAAGTAGAAGGGAATGCTGGGAACAGATTGGAGGCTGGAGACACATGTGGCATACAGTACTTTGAGAGGGAACCAGTAGAGACGGAACCAGAACCTAAGACCGATGGACACAGATACACAAGAGACAGCAGAGACGCTAATATTAATCATGTAATTTCATCTTCAGTACCGTCATAAGTAAATAAGAATCAGACGGAAAGAGACTGTCACAACTACAAAACATTAAACTGTGACAGAGGCCAAGTAAGACAAGAAATTAGACAATGAGTCCACGTGTGTGTCTTTGTGTGTGTTTGCTGAGTCTCACCAAGTGATGCTGAAGCTGACAGAGCCCATGTTGGACAGCACGTCATTGAGCAGGTAATAGCCTCCCCCTCTGGACTTCAGGTAGACGTTGAGCTTGGTGAACTCCAGCTGGATGTCATTGATGTCGTGGAGAAACAACACCAGAATCCCTACGTTGTGATATCTGAGGTGGAGGGCGCATACAGTTCAGTATGTGTCCGTTTACTTCAGTTTATTTCTTAACAAGTACTACACAAGTAAGTGTCAACCTTTAGTGCACTGTTGAGATTTAAACCAGCAATGTTTCTAAATTTTGTATAGAAAAACTTATTGCAAGTAGGACACTCAGTAAAGAAAGTCTGTAAAATTAAGATAAAATGATGCAGTTTTGAAGGAACGTTTCTGTCTCAGTTGCTTGAGTCTGACCACTGTGGCTCCTATCTCCCCTGTTCTAGAAAATTTCTTTATTTGCATTCTGAAAGCAGAGGGCCTCAAGAGCAACATTCCATATTATACTGGTGTTTCAATGCTAAAGCAGGCTTCACATGATAAGATATTTGCTCCTCTCTCTCTGTGAGGTAGGACGCAGAGCATGTAGCAGCAAAGCGCAAGGATAAAGCTGCGCAAATGATATATATACATCTCAAACTACATAACTATCCACAAACCTGATGTCCCCATCTGATCACTTACATTTTGCCATACATTGCTTTTCCTGCAAAGATCATGATGAGTTTTAAATGTGTGATGTTACAGAGTTTTGGGAACTCTGACACACAGAGAATAAGTTTTTCTTCCATGTCCACACTTTCTATCAGTACTTCCCTCCTTGCGTGTTTCACCTCTGGCTACGTTCTTACAGCTGTCATCTCATTTGTTGTGCTTTGAAAGGTCATCGGCAATCGGGGTCAAAGTTGAAATAATCTCAACTTTTGAGTGCAGTGCTCTGTAGCAACTCCAAGCAGCGTGCTACGCTAAGGGAAAACAAGGGTACAACTAGCACAGAGCGGTCAACTCTAGTTTGAGTGGTTCCAGAAAAATTAATAACAAACCAACCAAGTGGATCCTTGAATCTATTTTGGATTTTTTTGTGGGTGACATTCAGTAATGCTTTGCTTTGAGTGTGTTAATGCATTACACTTAACACATGACCAAATTGAACTCATTTGTGTCATAATCATTAAAATCATCAACTGTCTTGATAGAATACTTTCTGAATCTGGAATCAGTAAGAGTCCAAATCGGTTCTTTTTAACGTAACAGGTGCAGCATTCAACTCAAAACACAAAAATACCTGAAGGCGTAGGAGAAGCAAATGAGTGCCAGTGTGATGATGTGGTGCACCACCATGACAGCAGAGTCCTTCCTCCATGCGTCCATGTAGACTGTAGCATAGATGGAGTGGCCGTAGAAGCTGCCCTGGATCAGGTAGGCTATGGCGATGTCTGCAGGCACTGACATACCACTCTTCCAGTCTGGGGGGGCAAACATGAAATGTAAGGAGAGGTCAGGAGAGGATAATCACATGAGGGTGCCAGCTTCTTCTTTTTTTTTTTTTTTAAATCAACTCATCTACAAGCGAATGAACTGGCAAACAGAGGACAGTGAAAACAGTCTCACTTATTCTATCTTTATCATCTTATATTTTTATGATGTTCTGGCCTTTGGTAAATATTTGGATACAACCACACTTCTATGTGTCCATTAATAAAGCACATTACCAAATGTTTTTTCAAATTTAAATTGTCCTTTAAAACCTCATCCAAAAGTGTAGAAGAGATGGTATATGAAGCATGTTGATGCACCCTCCATACTTTTTTTACTCTATGTAACAGGAATGGCCTAT
The DNA here is from genome assembly GCA_029874485.1 of Naso brachycentron. Taxonomy (NCBI): domain Eukaryota; kingdom Metazoa; phylum Chordata; class Actinopteri; order Acanthuriformes; family Acanthuridae; genus Naso; species Naso brachycentron. The sequence continues at coordinate 16,479,693 of JAQFJA010000021.1, forward strand.
TTAATAGAAACTATAAATAAATCTGATGACCGTCTGTCTATAGGTGGCACTGCAGTAACATGATAAATTTCATTAGCCATAACTCAGTGAAAATAGTCCAGGTTAAGTCTACCTCTGCATTGTGCAGTTCTGGTACTGTCCGAAAACTCTAGCAACCATCAGCCAATCACCTTAATTTGCTTTTAATATATGCATTTTATCCGATGTTGACCTAAAACCACCAACCAGATCAAAAATTCAGCATCTTCTGTTATGAAAATAAAGAGAAATGCAGCTTATTCCAGAGGTATGCACTCACTGAGAACCTTTTTTTTTCATTTACTGTAAATAATCATATTCTAGGGGCGCCCAGTGGCTCAGTTGGTAGACCAGGCGTCCCATATACAGAGGCTGTGTCCTCGCTGCAGCGGCCACTGGTTCGATTCCACTTGTGGCCCTTTGCTGCATGTCATTCCCTCTCTCTCTCTCCCATTTCCTGTCTACTCTTCAGCTGTCCTATCAAAAAGGCAGAAAAAGCCCAAAAAATATCTTAAAAAAAAAATAAAATAAAATCTGTTTTGTATGTAGTTGGGCGTCTCAGACCCTTTCTCACACAATAAAACAAGGAGGTGATTGTATTATAACTATTACAAAGCTGGAAACAGACAAACCAGCATATTTACTCCACACTCACCACTTATCAGCTCATGCCCAAGTGAAAGATTGTGTCTGTCAACATGTGTTAAGACTACATAAATTTCAGTTTACAATGACTGT
>JAQFJA010000021.1:16527407-16542069 GCA_029874485.1 Naso brachycentron
GTCTGTGGAAAAGGTCATCTCAGTCACAAGTTGTGTTTCTTGGAACTCTGGATGAACAAGGTTTATGTTTTATAAAGTGTGAAGCATTAAAATCCAGAAAGAAGCTTTTGTATATCATACACCGGAGAAATATTAATTGGGCCTCTGAATGTTGACTTAAGCACACAGCAGAAAAAATGTTGCCATCATTAAAAGTAATTACAGTGGACATATATTACCTTATGTTGAGGGCAGATTACATAGTTGATTGTGTTGTGTGGTGCATGATTCGGGTGATTTATGTCTGGTTAGATTGTTAGAGAGCAGTAAATCTCTACATATACGTTCAGAGCTGCTCTCAGTAATCCGCTCCATCCTATAGCAGGGAAGATTTCCCTCTGCTGATGAGTCGTCTCTGTCAGGGTCACAGTGTCCCAATCCGTGTGACTACTGATCCCTGAAGAATATGAAAGTCGTGACATTTTTTGCTGCCATCAACCAATCACTTGTAAGATGAAGTGTCATGGAAAGTTCTACAATCTCTGCCAAAGCCTTCTTAGCAACTTATGGTGGCCAAGCAGTGAAGAAACACATTCTTTATTGGTTTTCGCTTTGTGCTGGCTGTTATCAGTATCCACCAAGCTGTCTAGATTGGCAGCAGACATCAGAGTGGTGATATTTTGGGTGATGTGGCCTCTTCTTCCTCATGAGGCATGATTGCATTGGCTAGAGTGGGCGGGAAGCTCCAGGTGTATCCAATTTCTGGCTCTTTCTCACCTGTCACACCTCAGCTTTCATTTGATTGACAAGTGAGTGCCGTTGATGCAGTGGCTGCAGCCAGGATCCTGCTCAATGCCCTCCTATGGAAAACCAATGCCACGCTCATATCATGTTGGATTTACTCTAAATATGAGCAGCCGAAAGCAAAGAAATGCTCGTGTCATGTGTGGAATTCCTAGTATACAGTTGCTATGTCCTTTCTGGTTTAACTGAAAATTGACAAGTGTGTCAATACAGGTGACAAATAGTGCATGTTGTTCACCAATTTCAGAAGGCACAAACAGTGGTGATACAGTAAATTCGTAAACTTAATAGTCAGTCAACATAAACTGGTTAAGTCATTCGTCAAGAAAAAAAAATTCATGTTTTCCAACCAATCAAATATAAGGATTTTCAGCTTCTCTCTGTTTTAGGTCATTGTAATTTGGTTTTCTTTGAGTTTAGGACTGTTGTTTGTACAAAACAAGTAGTTGAAACTTGCCTTCTTGGACTCTTTTAAATTGTAATGATCACTTACACTGTTTTTTAACATTTTAAAGGTTAAACCTGTGGTTCTCATCTGATTTATTCAAGACTACTGAAAAAGAAGCAGTGTCTTCTCAAGACCCTTAATCACAGTTTGTAGTTTTGGTATGATGACATGAGTTGTAACCAGTTCAGCCAAAGTCATTCTTCCTTCTTAAGATTTTTAGTTTAAAGGAAAAATATATAGAGTATGGCCAGAATGTATGTTTGAAAAATTCAAATAAATTAAAAATTATAGACAGAATGAAAGCAGTTACAATTCTTACATAATGTCAGTACGTCTGTATTGTGTTTAAGACATATTGACCAAAGTTTGCATTTTCCCTGTCCCATCCCCATGTCTCATAACCCTTAGAGTCAGGGCTCTGGTCTGAACCACTGTAAACGATTTTGGTACAAAACTCTCTGTTGTTGAACCTGCCTCAGTTTGTCTTGTACCACTTTTCCACCAAAATTACCTGGTCAATACAAGTTTTTTTTAAACGCGGGTCAACCCACTAAAAATCGTCCGTTGACCCCATTCCCATTTTCCACAGGCAAGGCAGCTTGTCTGTGAATTTCATCTTTTAGCCTTTTTATTGTGAAGGAAGGGTGCGCACTGCATTGTGTGGAAACATCGTTGTGATGTTTGAGACAAATGCCTTTCAACTTTAATATTGACAGTGATTAATGACAAATGCAGATGTATCAGAAGTTAATCTGGATGTCACGCTTTGCAAAAGTTGGATCTGGGAGGAGACATTCCATACAGTGCGCTAATTAGTTTTGCTCACAGCCTGTATGAATGTGTATGTTCTCAAATCATTTTTATGTCAGAGTAGAAGCGATATGATAAAGTATACAAGACTGCCAATAAGACAGTATTTTAAACGATTGCAGAGTTAAATATGATTCATCAGGGCTATCAGCTGTTGTGTCACAAAATAATGTATTCAGGTTGCACTCTTATGCACACAGCTACAGAGCGATCTCTGTATGTTAGATGATCTAGCTAGATTATTACTTGTTTTGATTGAAGGGGGAGAGAGAGAGGTGTGCTGGGTGAGCTAGGTTGACTTTTAACTAGAGAGAGAGAGAGAGCGAGATAGGGGGGCACACAGCGCTGTCAATTTATAAGCTTGTCTCAACAGAAACGTTCTATCCTCATCGAGACACAAATCAGGCAGGAATAATTTTCAGCTTTATGCCCAATAGCATTTATTTTTGTCATTGTAAGATCCATTTAAAGTTGAAATCCTGTCGCCGTGCCTGGAAGACATGACGCATCACAAGTAGACAGAAAAAAAAGACACTGAGAATTACGACAGAATTTAGCGTTTTAATCCGGGTTTTATGTTCACATTAGCCTACATGAGCCTAGTTGTGTTTCCCATGGTATAAAGACCAACACTCCCCCAGTGCTTTGAGCTCTCAGCCCAGGCACATTGCAGCTACTAGGGCCACTAGCTGCAGCTGAGCTAACAAGCTAACAGCAGCAACTATTTCCAACAAGAGAGAACTACAGCAAGTATATTGAGGAACAGTAAGCTATTATTCTAGTATTATGCTGCACCTTGTGTACACAATACGTGTTTGAAGGATTTGGTGTTTAAGGATTCTGTATTATCAGAGTCTACACCCATCCATCTCCATCAGGTTGTACTTTGGCAGATCGCTGCTTTGGGCTAAATGCTAATTTCAGTGTGATAACATGCTGACAGTGACAATGCTAACATCTTGATGTTTTGTGTGGGTAGTGTTTACAATTCTCACCATCTTAAAAATGTGTGTTAGCACGCTAAAATTTGCTAATTAATTATCGCTGAGCAGGATGTAGAAAGCTGAAGCTGATGTCATTAGTTCTGCAGATATAAAGTTTGACACTTCAGACTGTACCAAAGTGGTGGACTGACTCACAGAATAACTGACCATTAGTTGTAGCCCCAAAATTAGTCAATTGTAATGCGGTCAACCTCTGGAAGCTCAAATAATTTACAAATTGCTTTCAAAGTTGTCACAAGAAGATGCAGAGGCTCTTTTTCACAGCCCTTATTCACTGCAGTAGTCTCAAAGGTCTCCACAATTGCCACACTGTGGAAACTCAAAATGAAAACGACAGCCAGAAGGCGTCAACCCACGTATTCCCCATTCCCCAAATGTATTGGGAAAATCGTCCGTAAGTGTCCCCGACACAGACAGATTTACCCACCCTGAAACTCAGAGAGGCAAAGCAAATTAAACACATATAACAAAGGGCCTATAAAGCTTCATCTGACCCTGCTTCAATAATCCTCCAAGAACTAGAGGGGACAGTTTGGTTATTTCTTCACCATCACAGCCTCTTTTTCACCATAATCCCTCAATCAGACAGGGCTGATGGGTTCGTCTACACCTGCAGGAGGGTATCAGAGTCTGTACATAACCCAGGCTGCCTCACTGTCACAAGACATCCAGGCAACACTGTGTAGAGTCTGGTTTCATTTCCATGAGTCATGTTTGCTCAGCTTTTGCCTTTATGTCTTTGTGAGTGGATGTATGCTGGCTTGTTCAAAGGGAGTTGATGATTTTGTAGCTTGTCTAACTGCTGTAATTATGCTGAGGAGCTGCTGGCTGCCGCAATCTGTCTTTGTTTTTAATTTTCAGCTGCTTTGCAAACCAGGCCTATAAGTAATGTGTATTCATATGTGTGTGCAGATGTTTGATTGTGTTATATCTGCCTGCACTGATGGCTGGGGCTTGTATATTTTTGCAGCAACACTAGTCTCTTTTTGCTCCTGTCATGTCTTGTTCTGCCTTAAATCCGTTAAAATTTTGCCTCCCATAAACACTACAGAGATGCTGTGTCAGGATTGGCCAGGCAGTCCCTGGGCATCGAACTTCACAGGCCATTTAGATTTGGCACTAACCACTCTCATGCAGCAAAGTCACCAAAAAAAAAAAAAAAAAAAAAAGGTTCCTTCATCAGAAACCTTTTCATCACTCTGAGCACCTGTCTCTGGAGGACCTTTTTCATGAAGCCTTTAGTTTTCTCACCTTGGGGAAATGAAGGCGGGGAACTGAGGATCTCCTTCCATGCTTAAGATAAGAGTGCCAGGGGTCTGTTATGTCACTCTGCAGCTCTGAGCGAAACGTCAGACAATTCCAAGTGCCACCATGTTAAAATGTTTGTATTCATGGCTGTGAAAGACAAACACTCCTCCCTTTCTCATTCGTCATGCTCCCTCCCTCCTCTCTTTCTGTTGTTCATCGACAGGCTACACAAAGCTGACAGCTATGATGGCTCCGGTCCCCGACGAGAGTGGAATTTAATGAGTACTATGAAATCACTCTCCAATCTGAGAAAGAGGTTGCCTTTCTTAATGCGCCCATTACCCGCTCACACTTCTCTAAACTCTTATACATCCATCAGTGAGGCCGCAGAGAGGGAGAGAGGGCGGCAGATGAAGACTTCTTCCTAAGTGTTGTGATAAGCGATTGTCCTCTTGAGGCTGACCGAGGTGATTAGAGGGTGACAGCAGAACTAAGTGATTGTTTTCAATCGCCGCTCAAATAGAATTTTTTTTTTTTTTCTTTTGTTTTCCTTTCAGTGTGATCATTAGGGCCTTTCTCCTCGTTATCCATTTCACACACATTGCATCAGGGCAGGATTTTCTGTAACAAGTGCAGCTTGGCAAGTTTAGAGTAACAATCGTGGTGAAACGGTCGATGGGGATCTGCAAGTGATCCTTGATCAGCATGGCAAGAGGCCCGATTAAACATCCAGCACCTGCACAAAGAGAGAGAGAGAGAGTTAGAGTCAGATCAGCATGAGATAGTATATAAATGACCTCTCATTTAACACCCACACTCCCTAATGTTTCAGGATTGATATATAACACACCCCTGCTCCTTTGTCTCTCCATCTCCATGCCTCTTGTCTTTGCTTTCCCTCTCCTCATGTGTCTCCTCCCTGGGAAGCATCCTGCTGACACTCTCTCCAAGGAGTCTTATTGATATTCTTGGAGAGGCATTGCAGAGGGAGGGAGAGAGAGAGAGAGAGAGGAATGAAAGTCGCACACTGTAGCAGCCGACGCACTGCCTTCTAGTACCAACAACATTAAAAATCACAAGTCACCCAGCGGGGATGTGTCACCGTTCATTTTTTCCGCTGCACTAATAGAATCTGTCCTGCTTTGGATTTTGATTATACTCTAGCACTTTGAGAGGCAATTTGCCAATCATACAGATTTCCAGTTAAGCTTTGAGGGTTACTTTAATGTGGAGGGATGGGACATAAAGATTAAACCCCTGTAGTGACGTGAATGGGACACTGTGCTCAAATATAATTATTCTGTTTTCACAGTTACAGTCACATATGCTACATTTAGCATGTCAGTGACAGGGAGATATGCGAAGAAATTAGATTTGACTGTTTTTTATATTTAGTTTTTTCCCCCTGAGGAAAATTTGCTTTGACTTATTTGTCTTTTCTTCATTGCTAAGATGCAATGCAGTGGGGCTATTGGGGCTATTGTTCAAAATATTTTCAATACAGTTTCTTGTATTGATAGTGAAACAACTTTAGGGAATATATAAATATTTATTCTGCAGAACAGGAAAGTTAAGTTCATTAAATTGAACTTTAATTAATCTGCAATCACTTTGTTAGTCTTTAAAGCTTTTTCATGATAGTAAACCGAATATTTGAGTGTTTTGGACTATCAGCTGCAAAAGAAAAACATTTCACCTTGGCCTGTAGGAAATTAAAGTGAACATTTATCATTAACTTCTGACTTTTCTTTAAAAAAAAAAACAATCTAGTCAGTAATCTAGAAGTATTCATTTGACCAAAAAAGAAGAAGCCAAACTTGTCAAATGTTCATTGTAGTGTTTGATGAACTCATAAATCATCTGAAATTAGCAAAAAGCATGCAAAGCAGTCATTCAAGCTTTCAGTACTTGACAGACTTCAACACCTGGTGTGACAAACACATGTTGTGCCAAAAGCCCTACTCTACAAGTACCTGTCATCACCTGAATAATCACAGCTAATATTCATGCAAATCTGATGTTTTGTCCTGTCTGGAGCTTTGGTTGTGGCCACAACACGATAACTCTTCCTAATTAGAATGTAAAAATATGGCAGTGTGACTGGTTCCGCACACAGTAGTGTTATTTTTTCCTGTGATGATCACAGGATATTTAAAAATGACAGAAGAGGGAAAGAAAATATGGTTTATACTTCACATGGGGAAAAATGAATCCTGGTCCGTGCATGTGCTTTGTCACTCTCCATGCTACATTCGTCCTTAGTTTACATATAGTGATCTTTTCCTATGTCTAATTAAATCGTCTTTGTGATAAATGCTAACTGTTTCAACCTTTTCCTTCCCCTGACCAAATAGTTTTGTGTGCCTGACTCTTATCAAACTGCCGGCTACAACAAGGCTGCAAAGAACAAGCTACATTCTCAACATGTTCTGGGGTTTACCATGTTGTCGGTACCTTACGTGCTTTCAAGCCCCACTGCATTGTTCTCTGTCTTCCTGTTTGTGGTCTGTCTTTATTTTCTGTTTGGTGACCTTGCAGCAAAATCTCGTCTAAAAAATTGGGAAGCAATGCTGCTAAACTCTGTAAAATAGTAGGCAATTTCCATGTACTCTTCATCGACAAATTTCTGCAGAAACTACTGGGAATAAATCCTTCCCTTTGGTTTTACTGAAACAGCTAATTAGTTAAAAGACAGAAAATCTGAAACAATTTTGATACACAGTTCATTGTCTAGGTCAATTAGCAAGCTGTTTGCAGCTTTTCAAATGTGAAGATTTGCTGACTTTTTTTATATTTCTTGTGTAATTGCAAAATAACTTTTTGGAGTTTTTAACTGTTTTTCAAACAAAGCAGTCAGTTTGAGGACATCACCCTGGGACATCGTAACACATTTTCAGACATTCTATTACATCAATGAAAATAACTTAGGAGTTGCAGCACTATTTTCAGATACGCAAAATTAAGTTTAAGGAGTAGGTTTATAACTCTGATACGAGATAAAATTAATTACTTTTTAGTTCTTTCTGTATAATTGTTTAAAAAAAGATTTTTGGAAAGTCGACATGCCAGACCAAAATTGAATTTCAAGTATAGTTTTGCTCTCCTCTTCAGATTTATTAATTCCTCCCATGTTGTTGTGGGAGGGCAGTTTTCTGAAATCATCTTTTTGTAGCCTGTTTACTCTGGTGTACTCTAGGGTTATCCTTGGAAATCTATGAAGGTCACAGGGGGAGTAGGCAGGAAAATTAATTCTTTTTTTTTTTTTTTTTTCCAAAGACAGGGTGTACAAACCTGAACAAGTGACCCACAGAACGAATTGAGATGCAGCTGCTGAAAAGCTGTGGTGCCGTAGACCTGTCTCATTTTATAGAAGAGATGGGGGGTGAAAGCCGGCGGCCCTCATGACCCCCCCACTATTTATGCACCTCCATCATGGGTGCAGCTATTCACTGAGTCATCCTGTTTCTGCACACAAACACGCACTCAGAGACAGCATTGTACAAAAAGCAACGCGTGCTCGCTGAATGAGTTGGCACTGTCTGTCTGCTGCTTGCTTACGCACACACACACACACACACACACACACACACACACACACACACACACACACCGCTCTAAGAATGCATTCAGCATGAGACGTCCAGATTACATTGTCTGCCCTGCGTGGTCGGCGGTAACTGACTTTGACTCTTGCAAGCGTAATGACACATTGTTCTATAACTACCTTGTAGGCTCTGAGCCAGAGGGTTGCTGGGACTAATTTGACAGCTGCCATGGCTCATTATCTGATAAAGGGGACAGTTCTTGGCCCTGTTTAAACAGTATTAGTGTAGATGTTATTTGCAATAACCTCACACATTGCAAGCTGTCAGCGTGTTATTTTTGGCCTGATTCACTTTCAGGATAAGAAAGTCTGAGCTACGAGCTAGGAAGCTGCCCCTCAATATTAATATCTAGCTTCCTATCAGCTGTACAAAATAAACAATCAGGTAATAAACATGTTTTTGTGCCTTGAAGGTGACGACAGCTTTGGCCGAAGGCTTTATGTATTCTGGGTTGTCCCTCCATCCATATGTATGTCCTTTGCAGTATCATGAGCATGATATGTAGGAGGACTTTAAATAAATTTCTTCAGATTAAGCAAAAATGTCCGTTTGGATAAAAGGATGAACTGATATTAATTTTGGTGGGCCATAGATCAAGGTCACTGTGGCCATGACTCAAGTGTTCAAACTCCAATTATATCAAATATTTTCCTCTGTTTTGTTGTTTTGTTTCATCTCAACCCAGACTTAACCATGGACTCCTTCAGCACCAAGAGCTTAGCCCTGCAGGCCCAGAAGAAGCTCATGAGCAAGATGGCCACCAAGCACATGGCCAGCCTCTTCATCGACGACACCAGCAGCGAAGTGCTGGACGAGCTGTACCGCGTCACCAAGGAGTACACCCGCAACCGCAAAGAGTCCCAGAAGATCATCAAGAATTTGATCAAAATGGTGGTGAAACTGGGGGTGCTGTACAGAAACAACCAGTTCAACGCAGAGGAGCTCATCCTGGTGGAGAATTTCAGGTACGCCGCAAAAGTCAACATTTTGAGAAATGCTGTTGTTTGCTTTCTTGATGTGGTTAAGTACAGAGCGAAACTGACCCTGGTAAAACCACGACTAACACGATAAACCAGCATTGTTCAGACTATTTTTACAAGCATCAAAGTGAGAAAAACAGTTCAAGTAAGCCTCCGAGTTAATCCGAAGACACTGTGAATGTCTGACAGGTGATATATCTTCCATTGGTGAAAAGATCTACAGATTTATCAACAATTGTAGCAAAATGACAGCACATTTGTCAGCACTGTTAGCTGAATGTAAATAAAATCCAATCATGACACCAAAATACATCACTGCAAATATGTAACAAAAAAGTTGCTAAATAAGGCTTTAAAAAATAAGATTGGAAAGTTCAGCAGGGGTAATCATGTCTGAATACTTCAAAGTCTGAATAACGGGAGGATTTCTGGTCTTCCCCTTTTGCCTGCATTATTGAATGCAGCATATATGTTAATTATTAAGGTTTAGAGGCATTGGTAGACCTATTTTGGACTTGCTTTTAGACAGAGCAGGCTAGCTGTCTCCTCCTGCTTTCAGTATTTATGCTAAGATAAGCAATTTGTTTCATAGCTCTTACTCTGTACTTCACACACAGACATAAGGAAAGTAGGAATCGTCTCATTTATTACTCAGAAAGAGATCAAATAAGCAGTTTCCAAAAAAACGGCAAGTGGAAGAGGTGTCACCTCCTACCATGTGTTTAAATATTATTTTGTTGTGCAGGAGAAGGTGACATATCTTGAAAAACAACAAGGAGCTGATTCTGGTTGAGAGATTAAACTGCAGAGAACTGCAGTTCAGCAATATGTTTATGTGCTCAGAGGCAAATTGAGGAAATTGACTTTTACATCAATTTATATATTTTCTACAAAAATAGTCAAACTTAGCTTGGAGACATGTGAGGTTGACATAAGTGCACAGCGTGAGAATGGTGATTAAAATAGCCCGAGGACACGTTGCTGTGACGGACAATACAAAAACTGATAAAAAGAGGGTTGTGAAACTTTGCTAAAGAAAAACCACAAGACAGCAGTTTCTATTTTTACTTCCCTCTGCTGCTCCAGTCAGAATTAGAAGCTGACAGCCTCCTCTCACCCTTCTCATCTCACAGGAAGAAAGTCCACACTCTGGCCATGACGGCGGTCAGTTTCCACCAAATCGAGTTCACCTTCGACCGCCGGGTCATGAGCGCCATTTTGAATGATTGCCGTGAACTGCTACACCAGGCCATCAAACGCCACCTGACAGCCAAGAGCCACTCGCGAGTCAACCACGTTTTCAATCACTTCGCCGACTGTGATTTTCTGGCAGCTCTCTACGGGCCCTCAGAGGTTTATCGCGCTCACCTGCAGCGGATCTGCAACGGGGTCAATAAGATGCTTGACGAGGGGAACCTCTGACCTCAGCTGACCCCTTCGTCAGGCATCTTTACCTCTAGTCACCCGTCATACACCATCTTGCAGGATTTCTTTGTTCTTAAGGTGACAATCATGAACATTTTTCTTTTGCGTTTTTTGCTTTGTGTTTGTGTGTGCCTCTCAGCCATTACTGTAACACTGAAATTCTTCTGGCTACTTAGTCCAAAGTCTCTTACTTTTCCAGCCTGACTTTTTGTTATTCCACAGTAAACAAAACTCAGCTTTTTTTTTTTTTTTAACTTTTAAACGAATGTAAAACTTTATGCTCTTATCAGTATATGCAGTGATAGGAGCCTTGACAACTGTGCCTTTATAAAAAAAAAGACAAAACGTATTTTTATCTTCATTCCAAGGGCACTTTTGTGCTCTTTTACTTACTCAAAAAGACATGAATCCAGGCACAGGCCTTCAGTTATATCTCTGTAAGGTGCTTCTAATGAACGAAAATGGTTTTTTGGAGCACCAGGAGACAAAAGACAGTGAGTTCCCGTCTCTTCCAAGTACCCAAGGATATAAAGAAGTGATTTTTTTTAATGTTGTTTTTGTTCTTTTTTTTAAAATTTTTCTTAAAGTGGTATTGCACTCAATCCTGAACAAGCGCTGTACTGTACTTTCCTGCAATAATGAAACCATGTAAAGCACAGCAGTTGAGTAATCCTGCTTAGCCTGCATCTTATAGCTCTTACCACCATGCACTGAAGTCCACTTTGTACAGAGGCCAGGCTTTTGTTTAGAAGGCACCTATAAACCTAGTTCTGCTTTTTATAGTCTGGTTTACAGCCACCACAACAAAGATGAAGTATTTGGGTCATAGGGGGACCATAAACATGAAGGAATTTGATTGTGCTGTGTATTGTTGATGGTCTCTGCGCTGAGTCATATGTCTTGCTTGCTGTTTACACTCATCTGCACGGACAAACTTCTTTTTCTTTTGCCATGAATGTCACAATCACAGCGGGGGAACGGCACAACATGGCATCAGGTGCAAAAGGTTGCTCTGGCATTCTGTCAGAAGGGAATAAAGCGTGAGCACACTCAAACTACTTGGCATAATAGATGTTGGAGTCCAGGGTCAGCCATGTTTCAGATTTGTTGGCGTCGCCTCGGGTTGATCCAAAAAAAATCTGCTCAAATCTGGTTTGAATTCTGACAGATCTGAACTAAAAAAAACTCCCCATGAGCAGTCAGATGAAAGGCTGGCCGAAAACTGCAGCTCCATGTCTATGAAAAGGACCGGGCAGGGTACAGAGATTAGAGCAGAGACAAACACAGAACCTGATTGTACTCTCCCTCTGCAATTATAGCTCCCTGCTCTGGGGTGGTATAATGGCCTATAGCCTGCCTCTGTCAAGCAGCTACTGCATTTCCCCACACAGCCTCCTCATGTGAGGTGACAGAGATAACCATCTCTGTTTACGCAATGCAAGACCTTCTAATAGTGTGAAAGATGTTGTGTCTCTTCCTTATAAAAGAGCATATGAATAGTTACTACTATCCCTCTCAAACCTCACATAATAACTGTCTTTCCGTTTGTTTTTGTATCACTGAGCCTGTCTGGGAGATTGTTTTGTGCTGCGGCCTCATTTTGTATTCCGTGTGTGAGTGCGTGTTTGTGTTTGCGTGTGTACCTGTGAGAGAATTGGAAATTGAGCCGTGTAATAAGCGCTGTGCTTTTCCAGATAGGATTGCTGAAACTTCATTCACTGCAACCCTGCCAAAGAGAGGAAGACTGATGTTACTCATAATGCAGACGTTTTTGGGTTTTTTTTTTCCAGAGGAACATTTCAGAAAACAGTATGCACTTGATAATTATAACCCTGTTAATGGTGATAATGAAGACAAAAGTGGTGGCTGTTCTGGTTCCCTTTTTTAATTCTTAGATGACTTTCCTCAGTATGTTCTCATTTGTTAGACCCATTTGACTCTGACTGCATCATTTGGGGAGGCTTTGAAGTAAATCCTTCTTCCTAAGTCCCCTAAAACAGTTCACTTTAATTGTCTTTGGATGCCATTTTCTCCAATCCCTCCACATCTCAGGGTAAGTTTAAATCTCCCTTGGTTTAAAATCCGTGACATACTAAGTGGAAATCACCGGTAACTCTGCAGCAGCCCCGCTTGATTTACTAGAGGCCTTTTAAATTAAGCATTCTTAAAATCATTTTTATTGTTGTGAATTTTGAAGTGTTTATATTTTTACTCATGTACATATGATTGTCTTTGTGTCTCTGTATTATATCCAGACGCACCAAATATAATACATTATACTTTTTTAAAACAATAAAAATCTTGTCTTTTTTTTTTTTTTTCCTCCACTAAGCACTGAGTGTCCTCCCATTAGTGTGTTGGATGTTTGAATTTTCCGGCCAGATCAAGGGGTAATCTGACTACGTCTGACCTGAATTTTGTCGACCAAATCCCTTCCAACTGCCCGCAGCATTGTTAGGAAGACACGAAAGCAAACACAAACCCACCTTACTAACATTAACTCATGTCATGGGTCATTTTTTTCCACTTCCTGTCAGCTGATGTCATGATCATGGGTACATCAGGAAGTGGGAAAGATGGAAAGACTACTCACTTCTGTTTTTAGAAACTTTCAAAAAGGCTGCAGTTTAATTTCAAGTAGCAAGAGCAGCACTGTGTGAATTAATTTGGAGTTTAATCTGTCATTGACTTTGCTGCCTCTCAGACTTTGGAAGGATAATTTTGCTTGTAACACGTCTGCAGATCCTCCCTGCAGCACACTTGAAAGGCTGCTGCAGTACCAAGTGTCCAATTATCATCTAATAGTCATTATCTCAACATACTTTCCTTTTTTTTTTTTTTTTTTTTTACAAATGCACCCTCGAGTTCAGAGAGCTACAGTATGTAATGACTAAGAGTATAGCTCAGTAATGTCTCATTGTCTCTCTCTGCACTTCCTCCTCTTATTTGACGCAATTGTGATGTCAAAAAGAGCAAAAAAAACCACCCTGTCATCAACTTTAATGATTCATTTCTCGCCATCTTCTATTTTAAGGTGGTTTTGTAAGATGCAAACACAGAATAAGAGAAGTGTTTGAGGAGGAAATAAAAGTTTTTTTAAAAAAAGGAGAATTTGGTTTGCTTATTTTCCAGTGTCTGATTTTCTCACTCAAACACTCTCTAAAAATTTAAATTTGCAAATGACACTCACGACATGATTATCAGTGAATGTGACTGAGTGCTCTTTAATACATTTTGGTGAAGCTAGCTTCCACTGGGGCATAATTATCATTTCTACATAATGAAGTGACTACAAAGGAGCTGTCCTGCATCCTAAGAAGGAGGGAGCTGAGAAGCCATTACTCTTTCCACTCGTGTTCAGAGTGCTCAGATGTGATTTGTGGTGCAGACTTTAACCTGAGCTGAACAAAGTTGAGCTGAACTATAGTAGCATCACACTTTTGTCCATGATGGAATATGACAAAGGAATAATTCTCATTTGGCTGTGCACCACACTACAACCCTGTTATAAAGGACAAACCGAGCTGGATTATCATGTACCATCCCTGCAAGGATACAGGCAGTTGGTTTTGGCATAACACTGCAAAGTCTGGCTGGCTGTCAATACGGGCACAAACACCCTAATGTTTGAGTTCTGGGTGGTGCAACAAAACAAACCACAGGCCATTGTGTTCAAACAGCCAGCAATGCTCTGCACTCGAACAACATCACACAGTCATATTTCTAAATTTTCTTTTATCATCAGTGCCAGCGAAAATGCCTTTTAGGCCTAATGAGCGAAAAAGGACTGGGACTGCAGTCAAAAGATGAGTGGCACTAAAGAAAAAATGATTGAGCCAATTCAATTATGATAGCTTTATGGTACTTTTCAAACAAACCAAAAAAAAACAGCAGAAGAAATGATACATTTATGGGTTCATGCTGCATAAACTGAGAAGCAGGTTTACATCCTCAGCAGAAGGTAAGTGAATTGCAGTACGCAGTGTATACAGTATGTGAGGCGTTTTGTCACGCTGTGATTTAGTCACCACATTGTTTTTGGTTCCTCATTTCTATGGAAATCTATGTGTCAAGGCTGGCGTCCCAATCTAACAGTGACATCCATGCTTTCTAAATCTTATTACGGTGGGTGCAGAGCGTTAAACCAGAAGCCCTCTTTTACACGCGGCCTTTGCTGACCTTTCAAGCGCTTCCAAATTTCTCTCAACACCAATCTCATGTAGGTTAGCTGGCAGAGCAGAGTGAGCGCTGCTTATTATGTATTACTTTGCTTTTGTAGTCCCTCCACATCGTTACTCATCCAGTATGCTTAAAGGTGCTCTCCCCTCTGGCAAGCACAGCTATGACAGTCAGCTTGGA
>JAQFJA010000021.1:16553467-16564602 GCA_029874485.1 Naso brachycentron
ATATTGTATGGTACTTTTATTGATGTTCTTGTAAAGCACTTTGGTAAACCTCAGTTGTTTTTAATGTGCTACAGAAATAAACGTGACCTTGACCTTGACCACATAGAGGTATTTTTCTTAGTTGTCCAATAGACTGGAACGCTATTAACTTCTGTGTGGAGCTAGCCTCTTTAGGAAAGCTAAACAAAGTTAACTGTCCCTCATTCACCCAAAAATAAATAAATAAAATAGAAGCGGAGAGTAGTGTCTAAGCAGAGTGGGGTAGGGGGCAGGAAGAGCCCTGCGTGAACAGAGCTGGCATGCCTGGTCATGCCCATATTGGGAGGTCTAGCATGCATTGACATCATTGTAAGAGCATAGTTAAATAAAAAAAAAAAACCCTGCAACACAGCTTTTGCAGAGCCAACCAAAACAGCCTGCAGGGCTCACTTCTAAATGCATGTACCTCATTATGTGACGTTTTGGCATCATTTAACATGAGTATCCAAAATTGTTGCAGCATTTACAGGTCAGAAAACACGGAAAAACGTAATAGCCCTCCTTAAACCAAAGTCAATAAGTTTAATCCTCTGGGAACATTTTATTTCCATAAAGATTTCATGGCAATCCACAGTTGTAAGATACTTTGGTCTGGACCAGAGCTGGACTGACCCTGACCTACATGGCCATCCCTGGAGTCACTGTGCTAGCGTGGCTAAAATGTCTCTAAACACGGCTCTATAATGCACGCCATTGTAATCTAAGCCAGTCCTTGGCAGCATCAAGTGTATACATTTTCCTGATGGTCATACTGTAGGGGGAAAATTTTAACGCAAACATCTCTACTGGTACCAGATGGTAAACAGAAGTATTATGTGTTTAGGATTTGGATGACAGCATAGAGGCAGCTCTGGGTCTCAGAGACGGAGTAAACTGGCAGTAAACAAAGAGTTATTGTGCTACAGAGACTTATTACTCAGCGGAACAACCGTCTTCAGAATAAACTGTCACAAGAAATTTTCCACGAGGGGCTACGAAACTGGAACTGAGACTCTGAAAAAGTCACATCTTTGCTATAACATGCTTTAATTACAAGTAGGAGAGTGTGTGGGAGTTTGTTGGCACAACTTGTTATGATCTTGTTGAAACTCAGCTCTGCCAAAGTGCTACTACTCAAAAGATTTTCTCTACATGAAATCCAGGTGTTTTTATACTCAGGGTCATGGTTAAATTTCACTGGTGAATTGCGGGGTTTCAGAATAAATGTGTAGTCGTTGCATCACAGAATTCAAATTAACTGACGTCAATTTGAGGACAATCATGATTACTGATTTTCTCTCAGCTTAAGATGAGATGAATAATTCCCTCCTGACTCTGTATCTCAGTAAGCCTACAAAGATCAACGTTCTATACATTCCCATATGTGGCTGTGGATTTAGTGGATCCGCCCTGCAAAGCCCCCCCCCCCCCGAAATTAAGAGGAAACAATGGAAGCTCTTTATCTCGTGGAAACATTTATCCGAGGACAATATATGTTAATAGAGTACGCTTACAGAATACATTTTGCAGCAGATTTTTTCATAATGCTTATTTCAATATGAAACTTCCCATGAAGTCTCATTTTAATGCAAAAAAACCTGTGTCTTCTATTGAATGTTTAAACTGGGAATACATCAGCTTATTATTTGAACAGATATGATAGGGGCATAAAATAATGCTCTCCGCCATGTTCACTGTGGCCCGGCTCTGACACTGCTCAGAATATTTAATGCTGCTTCGCTGGCACTCAAATTTCTCCTCTCTTTTCATGTTTACCCTTTAACAAAGCTGTGGGAGGTTCAATCGGATCATGACTGACATAACAAGACAAAAACACAGAATTATCCCCACAACAGTGACAACGTGTCTTTATTGAAACATCCATCATATTTCATCATAGATCAGAACAATCGAGAAGTAGAAAAAAAAGACATGTACAAAACAAGTAACATCCTGTGTGTTTTTCTCTGTTTTGGCTCAGCATCTGGACGTGGTTATTTCCTGTTGTGACCCCAGAGGGAGCGTCGACTGTGACACACAAACTGAGCTTTTCCTCAGCTGCAGAGGGCCGCCTCCAGACAGAGGAGAGAATCTAAGCCTGAACCAGACAAGGTACGAGCTTCAGTGAGTAATCCGACCTCAGAATCAAATCAGCAAAATCCTCAAATCTAAAATCAATCCCCAGAACTCATCTTCTAGACTCTAAGTCAAGAGGAGTTGGATCGATGTAAGGGAGATCAAGGCGATCTTACTGACTACATAAGGGTGCAGAGAGGAGGGGGAGTGTCCTCGCTGATCCACACAGGTGGCATTGAACAATGAAAGCGAAAGGTTCAAAAAGAGCTCAGGAATTTGTGATGGCATCCAAACCGTCTTTGCATGCCATTTATTTTGGTATTTTCAGGTTAAATCCCAAACAATGTAACTGTGAAGTCATTGAAATATCCTGAAATTAGAAACATATCTGTTATAAATAAGAAAATGGTCATATCTTCTGCTGCATTAGCTGCTGCAGGTGTCTAATTAAAGACTGAAAAAGATTCAAGATTAAGGTCATTTCAAGTGAAAAATAATTACTTGTACCTATGACTTCATCATATTTTCTCAACTTGGAGTTTTTTCAATGACTTCATTATGACACTGATGTGAGAAGATATGCCTGGAAAATGTAAAAAAACTGATCTTCTGTGTGTTTACTGTATATCTGTTACTTCATATCATGTTATGAAGTTGCTGTCAGCTCTATTGCTAGTATCGCTCATTACCATAAATACAAAACATACCAAAAAGTTATCACAGCTGGTGCTAATTGGTGATTTGGGGGATAAAATGTGTGCTTACAGTTATCTAGAACAGAGCAAGATTGAGGAAAATGTAATTGTTTCTGTGTGCAGTGACGCTGTTGAGGATTACTCACTTTCCTCTCAGGATTACACTAGAGGGATAAATCCCTCCCTACTCTAAATATGTTATCTATACTCTACAATCCCCCAGACGCCAATCCTCTATACATTCACGTACATCCCCAGTGGATCAGAACAGATTTGCTGTAAATCTTATTGCCTCAGAAACCAAGAAACAACTTATCATATAACAGAATTGTAACTACATTATGTAGTAAAAAAAATGAATTCTTAACTGTTTCCTTGCTTTTCAAAGTAGCAGATAAATCCATACCAGGTAATCAATGTACTCACACACTAATTGCAGCAAAGGCAAATCAGCATCATCCCAATTCAATTTTTTGTCAGTCAGAAAAAACTCTTCCAAATCAATCCTTCATTAACTAGTGACTAGCTGAAACACAGATGCCCGACTCAGAGCTCAGCAAAGTGCTCTGATTGGTCAAAACATGACCAAAGCCAAGTCAGACTTCTGATCAGTTACAGCTCATCGTGTCGCGTCCGTCCGATGGCAGTCAATTTGGAAAGCTGTGCACCGAACTGTCCATCCGTGTGGGTCACTGGAGGTCAGAAGGAAAGACACAGGCAATATTAAGATAAAATCAGGGACGTAAAAAACCTGAAACCAGCCAGTATCGCCTGACTGCAGAGCTGCAGAGCCAGCAGTTTGAGGCCTGCAGGTCCAGCACAAACTGCACTGCCGATTGGCAAGGGAGGGAGCAGCAGCAGGAGATTAGAGCTGCAGATGTACATGTGCTCCATCTACAGGTAAGGGGAGCAAGAGCTGCTGCAAATTTTACATAAAAGCCACGGGCAAACAATGAGGGTAGCAAATTCACCTCTATGCGGTGTGGCTGCTGCTTGTGGTGTGTATGGTACTTGTGGTTTTACTGTTTGACATATTAAAGCTGCAAAATGTAATAGTTTTGTTCACTAGAGCATATTTTCTGCTGAAGAAGCAAGTTGTTAGGGTTCTTTCTGCTCATAGTGTACCACTGTCTTCAAAATAACTTAGGGGGGTTGGGGGTCTAAACTGCTGGGGGGCAGGGAATCAAAGGAAACATTAAAGGAAATCTTGAAATGTACTTAAAGTGAAGACTAAGTTTAGAACAATGAACTTGAGTATTACTGTATTAATTCATATAAATTTGTTGTTTTAGTAAATCCGAATTAAGAATTAGTTCTGGATGGGTGCCAGTTTATACTGTTAATAAAACCACTTCAGCTCGCCTGTCCGATGTGAATTTGTTTGCATATTCTTGCAGATAATTAGCACTTTTTTACTCATTTTATTTCAACCAACAATTGTAAGTTTTAAAACTACGGATGTATACAGAGAGCTTAGTGCAACCTTTCTGCATTTTACTCCCATTTTTATGACGCTAAAGCAATTTAACTTAGAATAAATGCTCGGAAAAGTAATAGCTGGCACATGCTACATGCACAATACAGCGCAGAGTTCTGCTCATGCAAAACAGGAACAGTTTTGGAAATATTTGATTGCACCATATTTGCCACAGTGACCCTAAATGTAGTGTAAAGAAGAGGCCAGAAAAGCAAAAATACACATTTTTAAGCAGTGAAGGTTTGATGTTTGGAGCACTTCTTAAAATTGCCTTAAAAAAAAGCTATCAGCATTTGTGTAACATTAACACACAATGTCTATGGGGAGACTGGAACAACCAGAAAATCCTCCGTTTTCTCATAATACAAACACAGTAAAACTTCACGCAAAGCTGACAGCGGCTCTTAACAACCTGCAGCTGTGACACTCACTGCCTGCAGGTGGCGCTAACAGGATAATCGTGAAAATGATCCCTTTTTTGGTCTGTAGGTGGCGACATATGCATTTCAAATCTGCAGTAACTTTTTCTTTCCTATAGGTGGTGCACATCGGCATGCGTTGAACTGGTCTCATACTGACTAAACAGCTCCCCTTGAGGAGACATTGACGCCTGATAAACATAAACATATGAATTTGTGAGGGACTTTATTATTCATTGATATATTTTGCATTTTAAAACAGCAAATGTACTTTTATAGTACTGTTTAAGAGATCTATCCTTAGAAACCATGACTAGAGGGGTTTGCCAGAGATCTTAAAAGAGGAGATTACCTTTAAATCTGTAATAGCTGCTGGGTTTATGACTCTATAAGTCTTTGTGCTGTAGAGCCTAATCTGCTGAAAATGGCACTTTCGGTAAATTCCTGTGTGACTTGTCAAATCCTTCTAATCACAGTCCGGAACTGAAGCAACCGTGTAGATTTGTGCAGAAACTGAATAACAACAAGTAATGCTACAGGGACAAGTGGCAACCCACTCACAGCTGGAGCATATGCTTTAGAGGGAAATCAGCGGGGAACTCACGACGTGACAGAGGGGAGAGAAGGAGGGAGGGAGGGAAAGATTGGCATGACAAGCAGAGGGAGTTGATTGAACAGTTGGAAATACAATCAATTTCTCACCTGTTGAGTCTCCTATGGTAAATTCCTCCGGCTTCAAAGGCACGTCACTCTGTCCTGCCGCCGCTGTCTGCGACTGGAGGAACATACAGCGGCCGCGATGAACAGGAGGAAGGAGGAAAGAGGAGAAAAAGAAAAAAATAAACAAAACAGGATGAGAGGCGGCACAGGAGACAGCAATTTTTATTTTTTTTTGCAACAGATTGGTCGGGAAAGTAGGAGGATGTGACGACAAGGTCAAGGAGATGCTGTGCGTGGGTGGCAGGTGTGCTTGTTTGTGTGTGCGAGCTTATTTCCGTCCCATCATTTAGTGCAGTTATTTCCTGTGTGTTTGTCTTCTACTTGCAGGGCACGTAGCCAGAGCAGGAGGAGGAAACATGTGCTCTCACTAATGACAGAATGTCAGGACTGTCCTTGCTGGGGGAAGGAGGCGTGTCAAGGTGTGCTTCACTTCACCGACGACCACATCAGACACGGCAGACCTCCGCTAAGTGACTGAGCTCAGAAGGAGTCCAGACATTAACCTTCCGTGGGACATTGTGTGCAAAGACACGACAAATCTGAGGTTGACTTCCAGGAGAAATAAAGCTTTTCTGTTTCTATGACTGTCTCTGCCTGTGTTAGTTTGTCCAAGCTGGCATGTAGCTCCAATTTCATTACAGGTCAAAGGATCTAAAAATTGTACAGGGACATATGGGGCGAATGGGTTTTCATGGATATATAAGAACACACATTGTGTTTTACTTAATTTTACTCGGGACTGAGGAGGTGCATTTGGCACTGCACTAGCTCTCATATGATGTGGGGTGACATTTAATCTTGCGTAGCCAGACCTCTGTATTGTGAAGCTAACCGAAGTCTGGAGAAAAGCTCATTAAAATAAACTGGGAAAACAAAAACATTTTAAAAACCCTGAAGCGGCCCCTTTACTCGCCGTGTGCTTCAGTAATACTTGTGTATGGAAGCTGTGCCTCTGGCTGTTTTTTTGTGGAGTAAAATGAATTTTCTTCATCATAACATTACTGCATCGAAATAGCAAACTGTTACCTACTATTTTCTGCTGGTAACTGTATGTCAGCTTGGGTTAGAAACGATGATATTATAAATAAATAAATTAGTTGAAAGAAATGAAAAACACTCTTTGGTTCCAGCTTCACATTTTTGAGAATTTGCTTCTTTCCTCATCCTGAACTGAATATTTTTAGGTTTTGGACTATCGGTCGACAAAGCGTTGTAAATTTAAGACCTCAATTTGAGCTGTTAAAAACTGTGATACAGTTTTTTTTTTCATTTTCAGACATTTTATGAACTGAACAATTAATTCTTTAACTGAAAAAATGATCTATACATGAATCTGTGCTGCTGTTATCACATTTCTGCAGTTTCCTGTGAGCCTGATGAGACAAAGATCTCTGCTGACACCACATTCTGTTCATGAGTCATGAAGTTTGACTCTTAGTCCAATTTACAAGAAATGTTACATGCTTTTCAAATACATATGCATACCCAAGTACAGTTAGAGGCCTACTAAGGCAAAATAAATAATTGTGTTTTCACATAAGACACCCATTTTGTTTTGGGGCTTTTTTTGTCACAAGACGACATCAAAGGGTCAATGGTGACAGCTGAAAAAACTGCAAGGCAGGAAAATCCTGTCTTAATCTCATCCCTGATCTTGATAACAGTCCTGCTGGTTCACAGGTGGATGGTTTATTATTTGCAGGCGACGCAAAAATGTTCATCAACTGTGTTTTGCCTTGATAGTTTGTGCAGACACTGTAAATTCTCAGGAGCGAGACACTTTGATGTCAACACTGTCAAGGTGCATAAAACCGCAGCGCAACATTGTGGAAAAAACTTCACCACAGTTTGTCTTTGTTAGGCAGTAAAGTCCTGGGAGCTTTTCGCTGTCCAACATAAACTCCACTCCAGCTAATCACTCAGTGGGGAAAGGCTGAAGCGCTAAAACTGAAGAGGTTTTCTGTGTGTTGCACCTGCAGCATAATAACTACATTCTGCAGGATGTGGTGTCAGCTTTCAGCAATTTACAACACTGAAGAGGAGGGATGTGCAGATCATTTCTAAAAATATACTGAGTCTGTGAAACAACTCGTATTAAAATTAGAGCTTTAAAGCCAAATGAGCAAACATTTGACTACCTTTAGTGAGAAAAGGAGGCAAAGACAGATGTAAAAGATTAATGTCTTCAGATCTTTTGTTTTACTTTAATAAAGTTTGACTTGTTTTAGGATATGACTGAATAAGGTTTACACAACAGTAGCACTCCTGAGATATAAGTCATGTGTATGTGGTTACCTAAATTTACCTATTATAATACACTAAACTCAATATAATTACCCAAACTAGGTATTCAGTGTTGAGGTCAACATGAAAACAAATTTGTGTGAAGAGGACAAGCAGCNNNAGAACAAGCAGCATTTGCATTTAACAATTGTGTTTTCTTATACTTACATATGCATTGGCATATTCAATTTTGGTTCCCTTCAGTTCAGCTTTGAACTGAGTGAAAAACAGGTAGGACTTTCCCTGGGGCCTGGCAGAAATAAAACAGAAATATGAGTCCCTGACATAAAATCATTTGCATAAATTTATTTCCTTGTTAAGTCACTGACGTGAATACATTCAAACCGTTAAGGTTTGAAACTCTGTTGTGTTGTTTCTCTTCTCTTGGTCTGTCACTATTACCTAACATCAAAGAGTGACTCAGTGGAAAGAGACACAGACGAGACATATTCGAGACTGAAGACACACTGAACATCAGGGTCACTGAGCTGAGGAGGAGACAGCTCTGCATCATCTGTGTATGTGTGTTCGTCTCACCTCCACACAGAGCAGGAAAACAGACTGTCGTCATCACTCAGACCCACGCTCATCAGCCATTGCTGTGTGGCACAAAAACAAAAGAATCTTTCTGCATAAAACGTGCTGTAATTAAAAATCAGGAACATAATGCTGGAGACTGACAGGAGAGAAACAGAGAGACACAGACAGACAGACAGAGAGAGACTCACCTCATTGGTTCCCCCTTGTGAAGCATATGTGAATGAGCATTCATACTCCCTCTGTATTGACAGAGTGCTAGTTAGTGCATGCACACTTAAATCTGCACATATTTACATAAATCATCTATTAATTACCTTGACATGCTATTAATTAACATATTCCCAAAATCTCTCAGTTATTTCAAACATACATTTCTGGGGCACAAGTGTCACAGTGTTGCTCGATTATCTGAGTGAAATTCAAATTTGTAGTTGTTTTTCAAGCACACATATAAAAACATCGCTTTTTGCAGCTTCTCAAAAACTTTGCTTTATGCTGACAGTAGGTAGAAAATAAACTGTTGACTTCATACGTAAAGTTTATTCTCATCTAACAGTGGAAAGCAGTCCAGCTCTCTCTAACAAAATCACTATAATATTTTATATGTGATTTTCTAAACATATAGCCTTTTGGACTGCGCATTAGTATACATAAATATGCTTATAAATAAAAATGTAAGAATAATTTTAACCCTATTGTCCACCAGTGCCACCCACAGCCACCATTAATGCTAATAACATTTGGGCATTTCCTGCATTGTCATGTTTAAACGCAATTTTTACGACTTCAGCATATTAGACGATTGATGAATTAATAAATAAGGAAATACGGAAAAACTATACAACAAAATACAAGTATTTGGTTGTGGACTTAATTAACAGACATTTAAGTGAAACTTCCATGTCACACGACAGAAAAAAAGTCGTTCATTTTCTTTAAAACTATCAGCCAATGAATGGAGCCGTTGTGGCAGTGTGGCATCGACGTGTCAACCTCTCACGGGCTGTGTCGTCATCACCCTGCGACTACAGATGACCAACGGAATGTAGTTTATTAAACCAATGTTATTATAAATGTCGAATTTATCGAAAGTGGCACACTTTAATGACAGAAATACACCTCTGACGGACACAAAAAAATCGTGATTAGCCTTATTCTGAAATTAGTCTTAAAAATAATGTGATAACGTTATTGTACACTGTGAATTAATGTTGGCCTCAGTTTAAATTTGCAGGGGACGGTTAACGTTTACATTTAGCATAACTGTATTATTGTGTGACTTTGTATTCGGGTGGTACTAGAAAAACGTTAGCAAATTAAGGTAAATAGAAAGAAATTTTGATAACGTCACTCACAATTCCTTCTGAGAAAGTGTGCACTACTCCTCCCGGTTTAACGTTGAACTCCACTGTCTTCGTCGATTCTGAAGCGGCATCGACCGGGAAAAATGCCGCAATCGACACAGTTACAAGCAAACACGCCAAATGCACAGCGCAAAAGTTTTCCTTGATCGCCATCTCTTCCTCCTGGTGTGTGTACAGTGGTATGTCGCTGTGTGAGTGGAACTGGCACCCCCGGTTAGTGGGTATCCCGTCGGCTGTGAATGTCGTCACATCACGCGTCACAGCCCAAACCAAGGAAACAAAACATGACAAAACTTCAGAATACATACACATGGAAAAGAGGAGTTTCGCGACTTTGAGCTTATACAAAACATTCTCTTGTTTTACGAAGCTTGCAGCTCAACTACATCCTCGAATGATGAGGCATCAAAGTAAGAAAGCAGAAATCATTGTTACTGTACCACTCGCGGCCACACGATGTCGCCCTCGAACACTAATTTTGTAAATGTAAACTCCATTCAAATATGGTTCTGCACATCACTGTTCGTTTGATGTTATTTGTTTTAGCTTTAGGCAGTGCAAATGTACCTTTAGCAGCATGTCTTGTAGTATAATTATGATTTTCTGTACTAAAAGAGAAGTTCTTATACAATACATATGGAGATTTTTTAAACAAGATATTTTTGGTAAAAACAAGTAAAGAGTAGATCAGTTTGTCTTTTGCCAGTAGCCGTTTCAGTCTTTGGTGCATTTCAGCATGTGAATAAGTTTCCTCTGAACGAACTTCAACTTTTTCTAACCAAAGCCGCAGACGATGGCTCGCTGCTGAAGTTATTGTAGTTAAACAGTTCAGGCGTTTCTGTTTCAGTGGAGAGAGTGACAAAGTTCAGTGTGTATGTTTGGGAAAAGAGTCTTTCAGCAGTTTATCTTGTTCTGGGTGAGGTATTTACTGCTGTGAAAAAAAGACCAAGTGGGATTATTACTAAAATATTTCATCTATTAAAGTTACAGCCTCTAAAACATCTCCATGGTAACCAAGCAAACTCTATTTACTTACAATGACTGCATGAAAAGTTAAAAACTAGACAAACTAAAATTATGGTGAGAACTTTCTCCTTATAGGCAGAGGAATATGAGTCATAGCACCACTCCATTTACACACAGACCCACCTCTGTTTGGTTGTACAGTATATATCTTAATTTTCTTTTCTTTCTTTTTTTTTTTTCTTACTGATGAGAGAAGGTGTAACAAACATTTTGAAACAACATAATGTTCATTATTATCAGATTTCCTGCGCAGTGTAGCTGTCTTAGTTACATCTGCTGTCTGGGGCTGATGGTTAAATAGGCTGTGCATTTATAGTCGCTGTTGTTACAACTGAGGATGTTGTGGCTGCATAGCACAAATTGCCAAACATTGAAAAAATTCCTATAGTTAACAAGACATAGGCTATTGTAACAGCAGTGCAGAGTGTGGCAAAGAAAATCATAAAAGAGTGATGAGTGTGGAATATTTGGACTCAGTATTTGAGATTTTCAGTATAGCTCTTGATTAATTTAAACA
>JAQFJA010000021.1:16672551-16688315 GCA_029874485.1 Naso brachycentron
TACTTTCTGTAACGTTTATTGAATATGTACAAAATATAAACAAACATGATATCTCACAGATAAAGTTATTTTGGGAAAAATATGTGGGGTTTATGTAACCTATGTGGCTGAAGTTGACAAAGGACAGTGTAGTAACAGTGGTATGGCCCTTGAAGATGAATTAATGCTCAACATTCTTGATGTTTTCTGACAAAAATTAATGCATTTCAGTCGAATGAAGGTGTAACCAAACACTAATGAACTTCTGCTGTGCCTGCAGGAGCGTTAGCATGGAATGCAGACCAGCTGTCGTCAGGAAGCCGTGATCGTATGATTCTTCAAAGAGATGTGCGCACCCCTCCCCTCCAGTCAGAGAGACGGTTGCAGGGACACAGACAGGAAGTGTGTGGTTTGAAGTGGAGCACTGACCATCAGCTGCTCGCCTCCGGTGGGAACGACAACAAGGTAGAGTTAAAGGTGTTATTAGACCTGCCTCTATCTTTGTGCTTAATTCATTTATTCATTATATTCACTGATGTCGTCGTTATTCGCCATCTCAGCTGCTGGTTTGGAACCACTCTGCGCTGAGCCCAGTGCAAACGTACACAGATCACCTGGCTGCAGTAAAAGCCATTGCCTGGTCCCCCCACCAGCACGGCCTGCTGGCCTCGGGTGGCGGCACCGCCGACCGCTGTATCCGATTTTGGAACACCCTGACCTCACAGCCGCTGCAGTGTATGGACACCGGCTCTCAGGTCTGCAACCTGGCCTGGTCCAAACATGCTAATGAGCTGGTAAGTGACTCCAGAAACACACAGTACGAAATTTATTTGCTGGTTATATTCTATGAAGCTATTTTCCTTGAGAATAAGGTGGTATGTGGCTTATTTCTTAGCATCCACTATGCTTGTAAAAAGTTGGCAGTAATTATTTACAAGTGTTTAAAACAACAGATTTAAGACATATGTTATTGTTCATTGTTGTACATTTAATTTATATCAGAGATTTCTACTATGATATTAGTTTCTGTCTGTTAGGCAGCCTGATTAACTTACAGTGCCTATTCCTGAACCTGTATCCACTGCAGTTCAGTCTAAATGTAGACTTTGCAGGATTTGTTGGTTGATGTTTGCAAACAGATTCATTCATAGATGGCCCCTCCTCCCCGGCTCAGCTAGACTGAGAGAGCAGCGGAGGTCAACGGAGCCAGGAAGTAAATAAAGAGAGGGAGCGGTACCATCGTGAACAATGAATCAGAGAAATAAAAGGCTATTTTCTTGTTGTTTTAAGGCGGTTGCCTGCTGAAGCACAAATAAACACGCCCACACCTCCTCACACTTCCACACAAACCTGTAGGAAGGTGTTGCATATGTGGATTTTGTGTAAATTCAGCTGAAGCTCAGGCACAAAAGCAGAATCCAGACATCCAGGGTAACTTTAAAGTGAATCGTGGCCCATTCCAATAAGTGCATCCTTTCTCAGTCCATTGCAATTTTTACCAATCCAGGATAAGAAGGAGTGGCTAAGTCAAGTCAGGTGAAACTAATTCGGATGAGCACAAATTTACAGCATTCTTTAATAGACTGCAAGGTCAGTCGCAGATTTACTGATGCAGAAGTGGTGAAGATGCATGCCGCATTACTTCTCACATATGGCACATATATAAATGCACATTTTTGTGCAGCAGCCCTTTGCAGTTCATAATATAACAAGAACAGAGCAGAGACATGAAAGGGGGTGTAACCTGGTTGTACCTATTAATGGAGTCTTGACCTCAAGCTGTTATTGGGTTGGGCCTACATAACACTGCCAAAGGGTTGTTGCTCAGAAAAGTCCCAAACAAGGCAAAATAAGAAAAATGAAATATGAAAACACCGGCAAAGGGCAGGGGCTCTGCAGTTACACACACCATCACATACTTGCAGTGGGACAGGTTTGAATGAGAGGAAAGATTTTGTGTGAATCTATTCTTTTTTTTTAAGGAAAATCCTGTATAGTATAATTTTAAAAAACAAGCATACAGGTTTTAACTCTAAGAGCATTGTATATACTTGCTCACTGTGAGAAAATGGCACTTTTCCAAAAGCCAAGACAATTGGCAGAATCTGTCTTGAGTCATTGGTTCTCAGAATATTAAACACCATATGGAGTGCTGTGTTTATAAGGCAGAGCATTGGCTTTAACTCTGTTTCTAAATTTAATTAGAAGCTACTGTGGAAAATGTGCATGTTTACACTGAGAGAAGTGTTGTCTCTTTTGGTTTTTTTTTTTACATCTTTGGCACACAGTGTAAAACATGAGTTGTTCAGACCACCACTACTATCCCCAAACAAACAAGACCATCTCCGAATAAGGTGGTCTTGTTTGTTTGTAGTAGTAACATTAATGTGTCTAACTGAGCAAATGTGTTACCAGTAAATTCCGAGAAGTCCCCAGTGAATTATAGGATTTCATCTTTTCGCAGGTGAGCACTCATGGCTACTCTCAGAACCAGATCTTAGTGTGGAAATACCCGGCTCTCACTCAGGTTGCCAAGCTCACCGGACACTCGTACAGAGTGCTCTACCTGGTCAGTGTGTGTTTTCTTTCTGATGAGAATGTGATCATGCTGTTGGCCGTGTTGATGGAAATGCTGACCATAATTTCCGGAACATCTGGCAGTTTCATGGTTTAGATCTGTTTATTTATTTATTATTATTAGGCAATGTCCCCGGATGGTGAGGCGATAGTGACAGGAGCTGGAGATGAGACCCTACGCTTCTGGAACGTATTCAGTAAAACAAGGTCAACAAAGGTGAGAAAGCACTTTTTTTGGAACAACATTCTGCAGTTAGCGACCCCCCTAGTAATCTGCAAAACAGCTGAAATAAGAAGAAAACTAAGTTTCTTTATCTTTTCTTTCAGGAATCTGTATCAGTTTTAAATCTCTTCACCAGGATACGGTAACTTTGAGCAAACAGTAAAACTCTAAAACTCTAGTTTGAGTGGTTTCCGGCATCACCACTGGATCGCTCATGGACATGGTGCTAAGGACATACAGTGCAAGACAAGGCATCTTGTGACATTTTTTCCAGGAGGAAATGGCAGTGAGAGCAACTGAGCATTTTTTTTTTCATGCTATAAATTGTCTGGGGAAATTCTTTTGGACTCTTGTGCTCTTATTATGAATGTAGTCTTTTTTTTTACTTTTTAAAAAATGTTTGAGTGGATTCAAAAAAATCATAAGCCTTACTTAAAAATAATGATAACCATTTTCATTGTTGTGAAATCAGAAATGTGGAGAGAGCATTTTTAGTTTTTGTTTAACTCAGGTCTTATTTATTTAATGCTGCAGTGGCTTCAGTTGTGAAAAATGCCATTACATATTATGACTAAACCATAAAAACTAAACATCATCACCTACTAAGGCCTTTACAGTATGTGCACCATGCTTACTGTGATCCTCACATTTCTTTGGTTGAGAGTGGTCGGCTGAAATAATGCAGTTTCACTCCTGTGGGGAGCAAGTCTAATGCTGTGCATTTAGACGTATACTACATGGTCGATTATTTGTAGCAAAGGAAGAAATAAAAGATGATGGAACTAAAGAACTCATGTCTGACTCAGTGTATGTTTTCTTTTTTACATTACAAATACCACTATTGTTTATTTTTGCTGACTTAATTGTTTAGTTGCGCTTTTGTTATTAGGTAAGAATTTGTAATGTGGCTTTCTTAAAAATATACCTATCAAAGTATAGTTTTGTAAAGTTTTTGCAGGACTTCTGTTGGGAAAAAAAAGTAAATCAAATAGGTTTTCCTGTTGAGTGGTGATTTAAATGGTTAAATTGTGTTTATTTCACCATTATTTCACTATCATGTAGTTTAATTGGCCATCTACTGGTTCTGGGGTCAATTTGCCATTGTTTAATATGTATTCATGCCAACTGAACAATGCACACATGCAGAAATATTAAGAAAAATTATCGTACCAGTGATAGCTAAAGAAAAATGAATACACATTTTAAAAATAAAAAGTTTTATCTACTATTGTATTTTGAACAATTACATTAAATATGTGTCTTGTATTGGAGGATTTCCACATTAAAAACGTAAATCCCTGACAACCGGCTGCAACCGTTGACAGTATATACAGGCTGCGACCACAGGCGGCGCTGCCACAACGGATATGGTAACCGGAAATAACGTAAGCGGGCGGGAAGTTGAAAGTTTGAGTATTTCAGATCAAGAGAATTTCCGTTAACGTTGCCAGGTGTATTACAACCTTCCATAAGAGCAGAGTAAGTTTGGGGACTACAATTAATGTAGCTGAAATAGTGTTTTAGAAATATTCTTACTAACTTGGTAATATATAATAATAATAGCGACCTGTTTGTGACGCTAACTAACGTTAGCTCGCTTGCTAACTTAAACGATAGAAGTTGTTTACTTTCTGTTGTCTGTCAGGATGGCGGACAGAAATCTTGTGCAGGAGTTGAAACGGTGGGCGACAGAGGAATTTAATCTGCCTCCGGACAGCTTGCCGAATGACAGCTACTTTAAAACGTAGGTATCAGTTATCCAATCTTTTCCTACTGTCACCTAATAATTTAACGTAGAAATCCTCAAGACTGATGCTCAACGTTACTTTACAGCGTTGAACAAGCGTAAAGTTGGTTCTTATCGTTTGTTTTCTAGGCTCTGTGTTGGGACAGGCAAGTCCATATGGAAATACGTCATCCAACACGTTTTTCAACAGAGGTTAGGCTCACTCCGTCCCTATTTGTCTCGTCAAATATAAAAACCATCAAGTCATCTGATGTATAGCTGGGTCTCAAATAAACTGTTTCGTCTTCCTCTGTGTGCTCTTTGACTGGACTGACTGACAGTTATTAGAATTCAGCTTATTGACCGGTTCTTTGTTTTTGTAGGAACGTGAGGATCATGCGTGGAAATCTTCAGTGGTATCCTTTCTGGCTCTGGTCCTAGATTTTAAACCAACCAGTGTCTTAACAATAGCCATGGCAACCTTGTGTGTAAATTTCAGTTAATTAGTCACCCTGGTAAATAAAAGTGATGGATTCCTTGATCAGAAGAGAGTAAGTATGTTGCACAACACTGGTTGTTTGTATGCCTATGTTCTATAAATGTACTCTCTATCACCACTGGGATGCCTCGCCACTTTTCTAATTACACAACACTGATGGCATTTGACGACATAAAATGAAAACTGTCTTTGGGAGCTTTGCTACCTGGTTCAAACCTTCCTCGGTAGCCAGCCTTATGATTTATCCTGTTGTCGTCTCTCTCCTGTTAATTGTCCACTGTGCTGTCAAATAATTTAAATATACCCTCTTCTTACTTGGTATCACTGTGTGTGAGCTGAATAGGGCTGCACAATTAATTGAAATTCAATCGAAATCACAATACGACCTACCAAAATTTTTGAATCGCAGGGAGGAGCAATATTTGTTGTAGGTGCAAAGTGTGTCAAAGTACCATTTATTTCAGATATTGTGGTGCTGCAGAGTTGTCCTGGACTGCACATCATATTCTACAGACTTAAGAAAACATCTGTGTTTGGTACAGATCCCTGCAAAAATCTCACCATAATCACTGTAAATATGTTTATCAATTAAAAAGACAACAGTGATTAAAAAATGACTATTCCCTCGAATATCGCAACTTATATCACACTCATAATATCAGTGCAAATAATCCCAATTAGATATTTTCTCAAAATCCTGCAGTCCTAGTGCTGAACTTCCTTAGACACCGTTAAGACTTTACATTTAGCATTTAACCAGTAATTTCCTTGACATCATGTTCTTCAAGGTATAAAGTTCTTCAAGACAAAGAGGTGGGCCACAACTTGTTTTCCTTCCTTTTAGTTCATTTTTATTCATTCATTCAGTTAAATGCTGATACAATGAAATGTGTTTTTATCTGTTGGTGTTTTTGCATCCTCAGTTAAAGGAAGCTGAGGGCAAGAGTGAGGCTGCTAAGCAGAGAGAGCTTCAGAGGAAGATAGAGCAGCTGAGAGCTGAGATCAGTCACCTGGACTCTCAGATCAGTGGAACAGAGGAACAGTTGGCTTCACACGGTTAGTACATCACATGAAGTAAGGGCTTGTTATCTGATAAGAACACACGACTTTTTTAGCAGTTGCTGTGGTTTGAGGGCAGAAAGCCAGCTCCTATTTTAGGTGATTCATTATTATAGTGTTTTCTTTTGTTTATTAACAGAGCAGTCCATAAGTTGTACCTGGGCCCAGGTGGAGGAAAACCGGCACAGAGAGCTGCTCCTGCAGGCCTTCAGGCAGCGCTGCATTTTAGGCCGGAAGGAGCTCTCTGATGACACAAACGAGATAAGTGGGCACTGCCAGGCGCTGGAACAAATGGCTAGGTAAGGCACAACATTAAAAAATGAGCAAAGTGGGATCATTTACACACCTGTACTAGTCACATAGTACATCAGGCCTGTATTTTGTATTTCAGGAAAGCAGAGATTGAAGTGCTGTTTGATAATAAACCTTCCAGCAGCAGTGATGGTGACAACCTCAACACTAAAGCTGCAGCAGAGGCGCAGGTCCTGGTAAGAGCTGCCTAACTCCGGTCTGTATTTTACTGAGAAGAGTTTGGAGTGCACTTTGTCTTTCAAATGCAGAGTCAGTGAGTTGCTGTTATCCATTAGTAAATGTCTCCGTCAGAGAGCCCCAAAAATAAAGAACGAATAGGCCAACTGACAAAAATGCTACATACTGGCAAACCCTGTGCAAAATCGTTCCCTACTTAATGTATATTATATGATTATATTTACCCATTTCATTCTTATTGTAAAAATCCTAATCCAAAATTATGAGCTTTACTGAGCCTTAAAAATTCCTGCAATGTAACAACAACAACAAAAAAAGAGTTTCCATTGCCTGTACACTACTTTATGGAAACAAACCCCTTATCCAAGGTTTTGCTGATATATGACTTTACATCTGAGAATGAGAACCATTTAACCACTAATTCTATGCAGTATTACATGGGGAGTAATAAATGATTGAGAGGGACTTCAGAGAAATTTCCCAAAACTACAATGTATTGTTGTGCTATGCCATCAAACAAATCAGAGTATTATAGACCGTAATGGCTGTAATGCTTCACTTGCTCACTGGAAGAAGTCCTCCCATTTCTTTTATTCTTTCCTGTTAGCGTGAAGTGAGAGAGCTGTGTGACGACAGAGTCCACTTCTATCAGTCTTTACAAGAGAATGAACTGAAGACTCTACATTCTACAGCTAAACAGTAAGTCCTATAGTGGATACAGTATAAAAAAACTAAAGAAAACCATTGTCCACTTATTTTTTAAATTAATTGGTTGTCTGTCTTTTTCATCTCAGTATGACTCGTCAACAAAGGACTGCTGTGTTTCAGTATTGGCTGAGTGCTGTGGAGGTTGGTGTAATTTGATCTATTTTCTCTAGATAATTTGTTGCCTGTACTTCTGTTTGTTTGTTGTTTTTTTTTAACTTTAATTAACATGTTTTTCTTGTTACGTCATCAGAACCTGATGGGTGCTTATCCTCCAAACCACATCCTTTCAGCATTGGAGTATTTAGCTTCCAGAGAACAGAAGGAACTAGCGGAAAAACTCACCTCTCTAGACGTGACGCGGGATGTGACAGCGCTAAAGTAAACCTGTTAACATAATTATTATATTCTCTCTTCCTTTAAGACAATAAAACTCCTTAGGTGTCAGTGTTAAAAGTAATTATTAGGATTTTAATTTCAGGTTCCGATATGAAAGTAATCACTTATTGGACACGTCAGCAGAGGAGGATAATGAGTTGCCATCGGTTAAGACCCTCTTACAGGTGCTAAACATGAACACGTGAACACTGTCATGTTATATTTAGAAAGATGACAGTAGAAGAAAACTATATCATGTGTTCACTTGTTTGTTGTTTCAGGCTGCTTGGGAAGAAGTGGAGCAAAGTTTGGTGGAACTGGCCCAGACTCGCTCCAGAGTCAAGCATCTCCAAAACCAGCTGCAGGCCTGCAAGAAGGAGGCTGAGCTGGAGGTGTCTACTGTTGCAGATGAGCTCCACAATGATACCTTGGCGCTGTAAGCAGGCTCACTTCACAGCTGATGTGGTTCCTACAAGTGCATTATCTTCGGAACAATAGTTCAGAATTCCATTATAAAGTTAGCTCAATACTGTCAAGCATTTTTCACTGGAAACTAAAAAATAAATTTTTTGTCTTTATTTGTTTTGTTTTCTGTTCCATTTGCAATACATTGGTTCTAAACACAAAAAGCGTCTCATATCCAGAGAGTACTTAGATCACAAATGAAAAACTTGTTTTACATACTAACCTTTGATTTTTCTTTGTTGCTGTCAGATCAGCTCTAGAGGTGGAACTCCAGTGTGTGATGCAGGCGGCAGCCAGAGATTATATCAGAGACCGATGTATCCAACTTGACCA
This sequence comes from Naso brachycentron, assembly GCA_029874485.1. Classification (NCBI taxonomy): domain Eukaryota; kingdom Metazoa; phylum Chordata; class Actinopteri; order Acanthuriformes; family Acanthuridae; genus Naso; species Naso brachycentron. The sequence continues at coordinate 16,680,985 of JAQFJA010000021.1, forward strand.
GCATGCTAGAAGTCGACAGGAGGCGCTTAGGAACCTCCGCAGCCAGTGGCAGAGCATCCTTGACTTCAGAAAGCTAGTGGTGAGGGTGAATTTAGATCTCTCATAACCTTTGTCAGTGTCACATGTGGTCTAGAAGTTTTGGTTATGTGCTTTTAGCTGTCTTGATTTGTCAAACCTTTATGAACTCAAAATGCAGAGGGGTCAGTATTTCCCCAACATATATCATTAAACATGTTTTGTTGTTGTGTGTCTTTAGGTTCTTAGACAGGAGCATATCAGAGGTCTTATTAAGGGGAACTCAACTGCCAAGATGGAGCTGATCCGACTGCACACAGAGGTGTGGATTCTCTTCACCTATAACAATCGAGTAGAGAGATTATGAATGAACTTTATTGTCATTATACACGTAGAACAATGAAGTTTTAACATTTTGCTTCATTCTGTGGTTAATAAAGAGTTTTGTCTCTCTGAACTAAACTTTTCTTTTCACATAAAAACACAAATTTGAACATCTTCTGAGGATCTGTGTACCACTGTCTTGATTCAGTTACAGGAATTTATTCAAGATAAACTGGTGCCACAGTTTGAAGATGTTACTGCTGCAGCCAACAATCTAAGGAACTCTATTTCAAAGGAGGCGAGACAGTTGGGAACAGTTTCCGTTTTTGCTCTGGACCGTAGGGCTGTTGAAGGGTAAGAGCAAGTGGCTTGATTCACAAACACCAGTCAGGTTAACATGTGCAGTAATCAGTAAAATATGACTTGTGTTAATGCTGAGTTTAGGAAAAGGGTGAAAATGCAAGCTGAGCATTTATTCATATTCAAATATTTTACTGCCAGTAAGATATGTATTTGGCAGTTGATCAAAAAAAAAAACATGCTGCCAACATTTTTCCAACTGTTGTGTTCTGTTGCATTTCATGATCGATGGTAAACTCACAGAGGAATGGAGATAAAGCAGAACAGTGAAATCTGCCAAGAATTTATCCTACTTCATCCCATTACACCTGTGGCTCCTGCAGCAGTGGGCTAAAAAATATGACTCCCATTAAAAAGAGTGTATCTTAAGAAAAGACATTTTTAATTGTAAATAAGTGCTGAACTTAAATAAGACTATGTTTCTGTTGTTCCAGAATGCAGAGAGTCCCGGCATCGTGGCTGTCCATCAATCGCTTGCAGTCACACACCTTCAGCAGCTTGTGTCAGAGCCTGGCATTCCCACTGTACAGGGTGAGTGTGGGCATAGAATCAGTGTTGAGAAAGGTTGCTTTTGAAATGTAATTTGTTAGTACTTGTAGCACTTGTTAGTATACAGCTGAAAAGTCCTGAAAGTATACATTCAAACCCGGCAGTGTAGACCTCATAGTACTAAATGATTTTGAATTAAGTCGGTTTTATTAGATCTCACACAGGCTATTTACAGTACTTTTCAAGGTGGACTGACTTTAGCCAAGACTTTATTTATTAAAGGGTTCATAAATGGAGGTGCAGCAAAGCAAAAGCCATCTGGCTGGTGAGCAGTTATTTTTTTCATGAATGGAGATAAATATGTCGCCTGCTGGACATGCACTGAGCAAAATACAGAATTTAATGATCTCTTGAAAACACAGAAATAAAATGATAGGCTTGGAGTTACTTTAACTGCCTGGCTATGGCTACAACAACATACCTGTAAATTTTTACTGTTTAGGTGAGAGTGTGGAAAATGAGATGAAGGAGTCCCTTTGTAGAGTAAAGGTTGTTTATGTAGCTCAAATGGAGGTACACAAAACAATCATTCGGTACCCATATTCCAGTAAACTAAGACCAACTTACATTATGATATCAAACCAGTTGTCTCTGTAGTGTCAATGTGCCTTTTTTAATACTTATGAATGAGGTTTTCATTAATTAATGTAGTTATATGCATCTCTTGGCACAAGTGTTTTTTTAATATTTCAGAATCCAGCACTGTAACTGCACACTTAGAGCATGAATTTAACTTTCCATTCTTCATTTTGATGTGTAGTTTGTCCAAGGACACTTGTTTTTCCCGTAAACGTTGTGCCAGCAGCTCCTTGAGTTTACACAGCTCTTAAAACTCCACATGCCCAGAGTAGTTTTGATTAAACAGCTGACTGTCACTGCCGTTGCTTGGCTCGGTGTCTCACCAGCAGAGCTAATAAAAAATAATTTACATGAAAATCAGTTTTACTGCACAGAAGCACAGCACCAACAGCCTTGTATTTTCTCGGCTGTTGTGAATGAGCTTTTTTCAGGATACCTGCTCGTCTTTCAAATGGTCAAACTAATTTTTCATCTTCTTGCACTTCAGGCTCCAGAGGAGTTGTGTTCCCAGACGCGTTCACAGCAGCTTGAGTTATGCTTTCTTCGTCAGCTACTGCAACTTAACTCTGCCACTCTGCAGAAAATACAGGAGGAAGCACAACTGCTGCATGCATCTGATCAGAAAGGTAATCAACTCCTCAAGAGTGAAGCTTTTATTGTGCTTAACATACACAACAAGAAGTGCTGTATTTAGTGTCTACATAGGTTGTATATCAGTAAGAATTAATGCTCCTTAGACAAAAAGAATTGTTAAAGATTTTTTTTGCAATTTAAGTGACAAAAAAATGACTTTTTGTCTTCGCTATGTTTTTTAGCTTTGCTGTCCAGAGTCGTGGAGGAGGACCAAAAGCTGCTGAAGGCTCTGATACCAAGAGTCAGAGGTCTCACTCAACGCTGTGCCCAAGGCCTTTCTTATGGCACCCAAGTCAAAACTGCGATCTCTTACTGGTGAGAAGCATTTCTGAAGTAGGCAGCCTGTTGCAAAACAATGAATGCATCACAATTAGTGTCTTTTTAGCATGTAGTCTCTTTTAAAAAATGCTAAAAAAAAAGAATTATTTTATTAATTGCGGTCTATTATCGTAGCTTCACTATCAGTTTAAATTTAGCTTATCAGCTGAGATCTTGAGGTGAGCCACCTTGACACAGCCTCAGTGGAGTAAATTAGGACAAGCAGCACACGTGGTTATGCAGGTTAAAAAAAAGAAGTTTGCTCTTGCCTTGTTACATTTGCAAGTGAAAGTGAAAATGATGTGACAAGGCATTACAGAAACAGCCTGTTCTGAACACCTGCTATTTTAGTGTTTTAGGTAACCGTTTTAAAGTGTGAATATGTTTGACATTCATTCTGATTCCATGTTTTTTTGTTTGTTTGTAGTCCACATGTATTTGAATATGACTGACAAGTGATGAATGTGTAGGGTTAAGGTTTTCTAGATTTTGTACATACAAAGTACACTGCATTGAACACCAGATTGATTTCCAAATTGTATGTGAAAATTAGATATTTTAAATATGAAATACTTAAATATTTTGCATAGCCCTAGGCTGAGTAAAAACCAAAGTTTTTGTTAAAGTTCTAATTAATACTAAACTCTGATTTAAACCTTTGATTGCATATCATTTGAATGTATGTATATTATTTTGAAGTTATACCTTCAGTCGGGAGTTTAAAGTCTGGGGTTACTGGTTAACTTTTTCTGTTTTTTGTGTGTTCGTACATTCAGGTGGGAGCAGCCCGCCCAGCATGTCTTGCCTGAGGTCAGTAAAGGAGGACTGACTTATCAACAGTGGCTACAAAGGTGGAAACTTGCAGCCAAAGCCTCTTGAGCGACACCTCATTAAAATAAAATGATCACTTACATCGCCTTTTAGGGGCAGAATTGCCAGGCTACAGTAGTAAAACAATGGACAAATAGCTCTAAGTAATTAACACTCTTTTTTTATGTTTTTCATGCACATTACTCCTCTTGATGTTTTATGTAAAATCTTCCACTTGAAAGTCATTTAAATCCACTTGTCTGTGTCTGTCTTGCTTGAAATGCGTTAAAAAAATACATTAAAGTTGTTAAAAACAGCCTCTTGCTCTTGTATTGAACTGAATCAGTGCTGCATTCTGCTCATATGCTGCGTTATGAGCGACACATATGCATCATAAAGTCCAGTATTGATCTGCCACACAGTCAGTGCCCAGTCTATCGTCGTGGGTACAGTGCGAACTCTCTACCTATCGTTCAGCATGGAGTAACATTGTTCCTTTGTAGCAGTAAAGGGGGAGTGGAGCAATCTGATTCCTGTGTACTCAGCTCCTCCCATCGTTGCGGCTGCGCAGTACAATTTTTCACTCTTCTTTTTTTTTCAATTTTTCACTCCTACTCTGGCTTCCGGACGCCAAGACAGACCGCTGCCGCCGAATTTAAAGAGACAGACGATAGTTATTTTAAATACGGTAAACGGCAACCATTGTCCCTTAGCTTATTTTCCGACGCTTCTTGCCCGAGCTTGTTTAATTCGATGGTGATGTTTAATCAAAGTCGCGGCGAGTAGCAGCTTGTCTGTCATCACCCTCCACTCTGCTGGATTTTCCGTCCTTTTGCGCTGTGCTGAGACTATCCAGCTAGGCAAAGTAGGGTTGCTTGTTGGCAGGCTGGCTTCCCGACCGAGAGGAAGGTTTGTCGGCTAGCCAACAACTGGAGGTAACAACGAAGCTTCCCTCTCAAGTTGTGGTTGTGGCTCTCAAGCCTCCCGTCGCCGGGATAATGGCGAAGATTCAGACCCACAGCACGGCGAAGCAAATAAACCAAATTCAAGACAAGCCTTACGTTATAACACAAAAGCAAGTGCAACAGCAGCACTTTCAGAAGCTGAAGGTAAGAAGACAACGGACACGACAAGGGAAAAGTCCCTCACAGTCAGAACCATTTTGTTCGTCGGATCATTGCATTGGATTTCAGGCTTTTCTCTTTCTCCCTTAACGTCGAGAGTAGTGAAAGGATCTGCTGGCTAACGTCAGTTAGCTCGCTGGCCTATTAAAAGTAATTCATTGCTAAACAGCCTAACATTGACATTTAAGGTTAGATGTGGAAGCTGTATTTCATTAATGAACGTCTGGGTTATAGTCGGGAGACGCACTTAGTGCTAGTTTCTTATTTACGATGCCAATAACAGCTACAGTGAGCAAACGTTAACTCAAACCTCGGTTATGGGAAGTTCCTCCTTGTTCGTTTTTCAGCCACCCTGAACAAAGTGGAGGACGTCAGCCAGGCTAGCCAAGAACGGCTATTTCAGTTGATTAGCAGCTTCATTACACGTTTCTTTGTTGTCGTAGTGTTCAGATATTATTATGCTCTTTACGCTAACACGATACTGTTGGCTAGAGACCAGCTGTGACTAAACGTATTGTATGAATTTGTATAGGGGTAGGTGTTGTAAGTGTTCGTGGAGTTATTATCGCCAGTTGACTGGCTGTTCGCTAACGTTATGTTAGCTTAAACAACCCTCTTTAAGATGTGGACTGTTTGTGACAATGCGTTGTAGGAGCACATATTTTGTAGTAACCTAACCTAACGGTAGCTTGGATGCTGTTAGTAAAGGAAGCCGAGGTCCAGTAAACGAAAGCTGTTTGGTGTTTGTTGTATTCGCCCATTTATTTATTTATTTAGCGGGTACTTGTACAGCTCGTACAGCTAACCAGTGCATTTGTTGATACAGCACTTCAGTTGACAATGAAGAAAGCAAACACTTCCTATTTATATAACTTCATGTACAACGATGCCCTCAAATAGCATCAAGGAAATTCTGCGTTATAAATATTTAGTTCTCACATAACTTGAAATTTAATGGGAGCACGCTCAGATATATGTTGTAATTATTAATGAGACACAATGACCAGCTTTTGTCAATAGCATGGTGAAGTTTTCCGAGAACTGGGTTCACACCTCTGTAAGATCATTGCTCATAAACACCACATGATGTTTTCCCTAAAGCTTTTTCACAGGTTCAGATGCTTTGTGCCGCTCTGATGATTTTAGTTTTTTTTCCTCTGCCCATAGGTCGAAGATGCCTTGTCATATCTGGACCAAGTCAAAATTCGTTTTGCAAATGATCCTGGCATATACAACAAGTTTCTCGACATCATGAAAGAGTTCAAGTCACAGAGGTATTTATGCGGGAAGTTACCCAGTTTTGTTAATACATTTTTAACGAGTTTAGTCTTTATGCAGCCTCCGGAGATTATGAATGGTGGCAATACCAAAGGATAAATCAAACATTTTTAAGGCATTTATCATTGAGTAAGACATTGGAGATCCTTCTTTAGTTACCTGTGCAGTTTATGTTCTCTTTTTGATTAGAAGTTGGTTGGCTCATGAGAGGAAGCCAATCTGTATTTGCCTTTGGCATCCACAGCACTAACATGTCTTTGTCTGCCTGTTTTCTTGCCCAGCATCGACACACCGGGGGTGATAAACCGTGTGTCACAACTTTTTCATGGACACCCAGACCTAGTCTTAGGCTTCAATGCCTTCCTACCACCAGGGTATCGGATAGAGGTCCCCAAGAATGGGGTAGCTTTCCTCCAGTCTCCTTTCTCTACACAGGTGAGATACTCTCATCACAGCTGAAGTTAATAAATTCTCAAAGCTTGTGCTGGATCACTGCAAACTCTTGTTGTCCTGAAAGGACATGTTTTAGCCTGCATAACTTTTAAAGTTGTAAGAGAAGACAGGTTTCAGTTGGGTGCCCTGCCTCAAAATATGCTCTGATACAGGCAGATTTCATAATTAATTAGTTTTTAATTTTTAGTTTTTAAATTCACACAAATAATCACAACATCAGGTGATAGTTTGTTCTTTGAATCACTGGAACTGGAATGCTGCCTCCTCCTTTTGTTTGGAGAAACACTTGAACGTCCATTGTCTGTTTTATTCACCCAAATATGCCTAACAAAATTCTGTATACAATTGCCATGTTATGAGATACACCTCACTAAAATTAATGATGATTTATTTTAATCAGTACATATTTAAAAGATTTTTTGACAGAAACTGAACATTATACCTTTGTGAAGATTTGTTGCAGGACTGCTGCATTACACAGCATTAGTTTTAATTATGTGTGCCAAATAAACTGGCAACTAAGTGTATGTAATGTATATAAAAATGCATTGAAAGGAGAATATTCTCTTTTGAATAATACATATTTGTTTATCTTTTAATGAATTCTCTCTTGTGGGAGATTTTCTTGTTTAGGAAGTGGACGGCTCGACTGAAGGATGTAATTGGGCAACATGAGGACTAGGGGAGATGTGTGTCTTACACACATATAGAGGGTTACTTGACATCTGCATTAAAAAATGTTTTATATGCCTATTGATTTTAAAATTTATCATTAATATAGTTCAGATTTCTGTTTTGTTTTAAAGAAGCTCTACCTCCTGTACTGATTTTCCATTCGACATACTAGTTTCCAAAAATGTCCTAATAGGTGTAAATATTTCACTGAAT
>JAQFJA010000021.1:16742625-16754554 GCA_029874485.1 Naso brachycentron
TATTATTTCCCATTTTGTTTCAAAAAAGCACATTACATCAAACACACCAACAGCAGCCAATAATTTTTGATTTTTCAGGTTAAATTATTTTAGCAAATATCTGCAAGACTGTAGTCCTTGCTGTCATGTCAGCACAAAAGGTAAAATGCAGCACTAATCTGAATAAACTAGTAGCTAATACAGAACACACAACCATGGCAGAATCTATACTAGACATGAACGGTAACACTAAACACTGACATTCGAATGTCTGACAGAGAGAACAGGATGCTACAGAAACACATTAACACAGCAGGCACTTGTTGGCCATTGTGGCAGTTTCCACCATAATATTTTACCTCAAAATGTGTGTGCGTGTGGACTAGGTGAGTTAAAAAGTAACTGATGATACACAAATATGGAGTTATTTTGTTCTGGTTTTTCTGCAGAGCGACATTATTATCTTTCAGTTTGTGATCCCCATAATACTTGGGATAACTGAAACATCTGTGTTAATATCTAGCTAATGCACATCTGTTCGCATGGTAAGCATTAATTAAGCATTGTTGGCTCCAAAGGTTGCTTGCACATTAAATACTTCAGCTGTAACATTAAAAATGTGGTAACACTTAAAGCATGCATCAATAATACATTATGAACATACTTACTGTAGAATGTGTTATAATGCCCCTACAGTGCTGTACGATCATAGTTGTAAGTAGGTTAACCCTAACCCTAACCCTAACATAACCATAACCACCTACAACGTATTATCAGTGTGTTCATTATGTGTTATAATGTGATATATAAGTTCATAATGTATAATCATGTATTACAGAGACGTGCTTCATAGAAAGTACTATCAAAAACTTTTCTTTAAACTTCTGGACAGTCCAGAGAAGTATTTTAAGTTTTTGTAGGTTCTTTATTATTAGAAGTCTATTTGTTTGGATACCTGGGGTACACAGCAATAACTGTACACACACAGTTGCATGCGTATGAGCCTGCTGTGACTGCAACTGGACAACATGGCAGCAGAGACCTCAGGGTGCACTTGAAAAATTATTCATTGCTTCACTGAGCTGGAAAAACGAAGGTTATATGAAGCAAAACTTAATGAAAAAATTAGGGGGAAATGTGCTAGAGGAAGGAGAGTGCATGAAGGAGAAGTGCCAGAAAAAGGAGAGAAGGAAGAACAAGGGAGACAGGAGGGAGGCTGGTGGTTGAGAGAGAGGTGGAGGACCCCAGGTCTTATTTGCATAGTGTGAATTCACAGCATATACCCTCAGCGCCGGAGGGGAATTTGTCTATTTGTGTGACTGTGTGTGTGTGTTTGTGTGCGTGTGAGTTTCTGTATGCATGTATTTCCCACCTTAATATATAGTTTTACCTTGTAAACTACTTAATTCCCATTATCGTTTAACTTAATCTTGAATAAAAAGAACTTATCTACAAAAAAATGACCATCAAATAGACATGAATATAGCTAATGGTACGTTATAAATATTGGCTAAGGAACAAAAATAGAGTGATATGAGGTTTGCTGGGGTGACTGAAAAATCTACAGCTTTCTAAGTACTGTATAGCAATCACCTCCCTAATTTTGTCTTGCTCCATGGCTTTTATTTTCCGCAGTATCTCCAGTAAAGGATCAAACCAGACAAAACTAAATAAATTCCATAGTGTGACCCCTGTGAATAGATACTGTACGGAGTCTCCCATCCCTTCTCAGGATTGTCAACTAACAGCCTAACCCCATTAGTCAGGGCTGGTTTACATGGTCACGGCTCATTAAGATAACAATAAGGTCTACATTCTGCTCTCGGCGTTAAGCAAACATGATTGATATTAATCATCACAGTCTGTGGAGAAAAGAGGCCATCATGCTTGCCTGTTCTGCTGATGTCTCATTTTACTGCTCTGCAGAGCGAGGCAGGACAGGACCCTCTGAGCTCTCGCTCTCACAATATTTCTCATTTTGCCACCTTGGTCTCTTCATCACTTCTTCCTCAGCTCTTTTGGGGGAATGTATGTTTACTTCCTCTCTCACCTCTCTCATTCTCCTTCTTCTTCACTGAGCTTGTTCAGTTGATAGATATGCAACCAAGTGGAAGGAATAAAAGCGACATCCTAGACCCGCTGCATTCATACGGAAAATGTCAGGGCCATGTCTGTACTGTGAGGCCACAGAGGAAGTCATCAGAGCCCTGTCTGCAGCTGCTTCGCTCTTCATGTAGCAATATTGTATTGTCAGAAGGAGGAGTTGTAAAAATAAGATTGTCTCACATTCAAAATGTTTCTTTAAGAACCACATCCAGACCAGATGTTGCATTTATTTTACAGTATAAATGTAAAGTTTTTCAACATATATAACATGTTAATAATAAAAGACTTGTCTCATGTAATTTCTCTATTTATGGGCACTTCACTTGATGACAGTTGCCATTCAAAATTAGAGCCAGTGTTAACAACCACCAAGTTCCGACGACAGAGCAGAGAAGCTGTTCTGTAGGATTTGCATGACCTTACATCATCTTCATCAGCTCCACTGTAATCTTGGCGTGCCCCATTGGCCTGCTGTTACATTGGAAACACACAGCATGTCGTAAGAAAGAGGAGTAATCTGGTCAATCTGAACTATAAAACGATATGAAATAAGACTGTAATAACACTAAAACTGTGATTAGATTGTTGTAACAAACACAGGACTCAAGCTTGCTGCCTCCAGGTTTGTTAATGACTTTGGAAATGCTGTCATTGCTGATGGATGGAATAAGGAAATGAACTAGGCTTGGGTGATATCCAAAATTTAATCTCACCATGTTGTCCCGCTCAAATATTGCAATAGACAATATTATCATGCAGGTAGGTGGTGGTGGTGTGGGGAGGTGGGGGGTAAAGTTGTGGTGTTGCTCTGTTTAGTCATTACCTGCTTGCAGCAAAGATGACATATTGCCTCATTCGAATCCTTTGATTTGCCATTTCCTCCTGCTTTAAATCTGAAATATTGCAAAACTGGCCAGCTGCCATTTGTCTTTGAAATTTAGTCCTCCATATCTGTGTATTAAAGTGCTGCATGCATGCCTACATCAAGCCAGTTAACCAGTGATAACCTCTCCATCTTGTCGAATAGCGACGCAGGTTGCCTCCGCCACCACGGCACCTCTGCGTGCACATTCTTTTTAAAATAAAAGCCCTTAGATGACGTAACATCTTTTTTGATACTAACATATTGCAAACCTAACATGAGCTGTCTCAAATTTAACGCATCCAATGAGACAGTAGAGGACCAATGCAGGCTTCATGTAAAGGGCAGAAAAAAGCATTAAAAGGAGGAGGCAGTTTAAACAAAATCTAGAGACAAAAGTAGTAATTGAAAAAAAGAGAAAATTTAGTAGTTAATGAGAAAAGTTCTTGCTTGACTGTGAATTTAAATCAATCTTAAGAAAATCATATGTTGATTATAGTACCTGCAGTGAAACAGAAAAGAAAATCCTTCATTCAAACATTGAACCTGAAGCCAAATTGGCCCTCTGGAACACAGACGCTTTCTGACAGCTATAATAACACAAAGCCACCTGGTTGGAAGAAAATTGCTCTTCCATTTCAGCACCTAGGTGTGTGTGTGTGCATGTGTGTATACTGGAAATGCCCCAATAGACTTGCATGTGTTTCAGTAAGTGTGTGTGTCCTGTCCCATTTTTTGAGTGCTGGTTGGCTGGGAGTGACATTGTCATTATCGACATCCCTCCCAGCTCCCCTGGATCCTGTAGCCATTAGCAACCAACTACGGGAGTTGGCCTCTTCTCGGCTGCAGGCAATTGCTTTCGCATCACTGTGTGACTGTGTGCATGCATGCGAATGAGCAGGTGTTCTTTTTCGCTTGTATGTGCGTGTACACACTCACGTCTTAATATGGCTCCATGATAGCAACATGACTGAGGGTGTCTGTGTTGATTATTTAATAAAATGCAGACTCACTGACCTCATTTACTCCAAATTTGTTTCCATATTAAGAAAAATGTTCCAGGAAAGCATTTTGTCTGCACAGACACACACGCTCACACACATACATCTCATACCAGACATGCCGAACAGAGGACTGCACACCAAAGGAAGCAGTCAGCATAAAATAATCAATAGGTGTTGATTAGGCCTACTCAGTACCTTTGTATTGCACGGCAAGCAACAGCCTTTTTTCTGTGTGCCTGAAAATCAATACTGTGATCTCTGATTAGGCCGGGCTGCACATCTCACTGAGCAGAGGAAAAGAGCAGTACATGCCAACTGACTGTGAAATGAGACTGGAAAGGCACCAGTCCATGATAGATGGCCAAATGAAACAATATATCAGGCCTAGTTTCCCAGAACTCAAATTAAGCTGTATGCATGTTGCTAAAAGGCATCAGAGGAGAGCATTTTAGATGTAGAGAGGATGTTATGTTTCCTTCCAGCTCAAAAACCAACATCTATCAAGAAAAGTCAGCCGATGCAGAGTTGCTCTCTGTGCAGCACAACTGTTTTCTTTCCAGGATAAGCAGCACTCAGCATTTATGATGTCTTAAATGTGATATGTAATCTGCAGTATAGCCATTGCAAAGTTGGAGGAATGAAAATCTTGGCTCAGAAGCAGCTGAGGGGACTCGCTTCCGCTGTCTAGACTACCACAGACATACAACAGATTTGGTAATATTTTAACCTTTAGGCTGACACTGACCCTCACCACTGACACTCCAGGCACTTACTGGCACAGTAACATGAAAAACCTTTTATACTGAAAGTCCCGCTGGGAGTGTGTGTGTGTATAAAACCACTTTAGATTATGTTTGTACCAGCTGATAAAACACTGCAAAAGCTTTGCAGGGATAATAAATCTAATTAGTATGTTAAAGGAAGAAGAAACACCTTATCAATTCAGAAATCTCACAAAATGTCTTCTAAAGACTTTTGACAGTTTCTGTTTTTGGAATAAATTGTTTACAAACATTTACTGAACCATCCAATACCTTGAGAGTTCAGTCTGTATTAGTAGCAAGACTGATTCTCTTTTTCAGTGTCACTGATTAAAAGGTTAAATATATAAATGTTCCGTATTTTGTTCAATGTAGGTATGAATATTACGGCAAATATTCAGTATTTATCAAGTATGCTAATCAGTCTTTGTTACCACAGGAACTAGTCATGTGACAAATCACAGGGGTGTGTCCCTGTGCATCTAAGAATACCTGGGAGATGTTTGTGTGTGTGTGTGTGTGTGTGTGTGTGTAAGAGAGAGAGGGAGAGAGAGAGAGAGATCATATATTATAGCTACATTACTGGCTTGAGGGGGAGTTTAATCAGGCCAGTAATAAAAGCAGGGTGGGCTGATGGAGAAGGGGTCCTCTGGGAGTTGCAGCTCTTTGTGTCTCTCAAATCCCCCTGGACCAGAACAACCTCACCCTCTCTAAAACCCACCCCACCATCCACTGACAACCCTATTCCCATATTTCCCTCATCTCTCCCCCCTTCCTTCATCTCTTGCTGTTGTTCCTATATTTTCACTTAAGAAGTAGCAAAAAAAGAAGTCAAAACCCACAGACCCTTCTAGCAGGGTGTGAGACCTTCAAACAACCCATCCAGCTTTGTGGACACACACCTGTACCCCCCTCCTTTAGCAAAGCGGCCTTCCCTTTGTGCCGAGCGGCCTTCCAGCAGATGATGGATGTGACAGGGAGGGCCCTCATGGCGGCTGGGAACCCCAGCAGAGCTGATGGCTTATTCATTACAGCGGCTTCAACTGTCCTTTAAGGACCCTAAAATGCCACAGAGCTGTGCTCAACACAAACACGCTTAATGTGATGGATGTGGCAGCAGAGGCCCTGCAGGATCTACAGGTATGGACCCTGCTGCTGGCTCTGCAGAATCTGACCTTTGTAAATTGAGCCTTTTAGCTGGTGACAAAAGTAATTACACGTAATTAATTACACCGTTCGTGCATAGCTTCCTACATTATTTGTATTTTGTCAGTATTGGTGCCATTATTCTTCCCACGATACTGTTACAACTGCCTAATGTTGCAAGCAACATTTTACTAACTCAATAAAGAAAAATAACAATAGATGCCACTGAAGCATACAGTGAATGCATAAAATACTGCCTGCCCTGTACTGTGAAGCACTTTATTTTATGTGAAACATTTTTGTACATTTATTATAACCTTTATCTGTGTATTTCTATCAGTAATGATGATACAGGTACATGTGAACTCAGCATCATCAAATTGATTTTATTCTGTGTAGCTCTCTTTTTCTTCACAAATATTCTACAATGACTTGCACACTGAAGAAACAACTTATTTAATTTATGTAATTTGATTGTTAGGATTTGCAGAGATATTTTTTTGACCACTGATTAACAGACATGAGCCAAACTATAAAAAATAAATGACAATCTTTTGGCAAATACCAACAACACATTCAAATAACCTTATTTAAAATTTGCTTTTGTAGTTGAATTCACACCGAGTGGTGCACTGAGGCAGGCGGCATGCTCTTTAGTTTGAAGTTCTTCCTCTTTGTACACAACACGGAAGATCAGTAGTCCGCTTTAGGGCAAGCGTCCGTTAATATTTCACAGAGAAAAGCAGCAGTGCTCTCACAGGGTCACTGCTGCTTTTAGCCACTCATCAGATGTGTGTGATTGTGCAACATGTTGTGTATATCAGAGCCTGTTTGCAGCACTTTAACTGCAGCTCTGAGCTCCTGACTGGATTTAAAACAGGTATTCTGTGGAGACTCTGCCAGCAACCCAATATGACAAATATGATTTTGTGCTGGATCTAAAAGTCTTTGCCTGTGTGGTGCTTCAGGCTACACCGACTTCAGGCAATAAGCACTTGTAACTTTATCTAAGGGCAAGTTCGGTCTGAATTATATTAGTCTCCTTACCAGACAGTTCCTACATAACACTTCCCCAAGCTGCTGGTCTAGTCTTTCTATGAACCATCCAGCAAGGAGTCAAACTGCTGCAGTCTGTCCTCAGTGTCAACAGTGGCAGTGACAGTGCAAAGGTCCTGAGTGGGCAGGCAGGCTAAGGAGGAGTGATTACAGCTGAGTGGACTTTGGCCTCCGGGCTGGCAGAAGATGGACAGAGGCCAGAAAACAGAGCAAGTGACAAACAAGGCGTTTGCTGAGAGAAGGACGACGACAATGCTGAGAAAGAGAGAACACGGCTGGAGATTCAGGTCTATTTATCAACCAGCTGAAAGGGTAGATGTAGGGATGTTTCAACCTTAAATTAAGCTGACATCCTGGAATCAAAGAATAAACATCTACAAAAACTCTTTTCACACATCTTCAACGCTAGAAGTATCTCTTTTATGTGCCATCAGAGCAAATCACCCATGCACTTTGTTTTTGAAGTGACATGATCTCCATCTGTTTTCACACACCTCTCTTCTCATTTTCCCTCTGTACAGCGCAGCTTTAGCCCCTCCTTTGCAGTTCCTAATGAGGCTCGGTGTGTGTTGAGTATGCTTTGGTGTGTGTACATACTGAAAGCAGTGGCTTGGTAATAGGTGCCGCATTTTATTGCCGTGGATACAGGTGGATGTCAATGCAGAGAATTCTATTTTATCCTGTTTGTCCCTCTGGAAAATCCTGAACAAGAAAATCCTTACACCAATTTCACGTCTAATTACACACAGGACTGGAAGATAATAAAAGAGCCCAGTCCTTGAATGAAGAAATGAATGTGCAGCCTTGGAAAAAACAGGAACAATCAAACATTGTGGGACTGGGGATTTTTTCCTCATAAATAATTTTTTGTAATATCAGTAAATATTAGAAAAAAAAGCCCATCATAAGTAAATGCAAGGTCCAAGGCAACGTCTTGAAATTGCTCATTTTGTCCAAAAGTTCAAAAACTAGCTTGTATTTAATTTACACCGAAATTAAACAGAAGAAAGCAGCAAATACTCACATTTAAAAAGGTAGATCCAAACAGTTTCTGGTATTTTAGCCTGATGAATAATCTTTCAGTTTTTCCTTTGATTAACTAGCCAATTGATGGACAATGAAAACTCTGTCTCAACTTTTGCTTTCTTCACTTTGTGATTACAAAGTTCCAGGAGACACCATTAGCTTCTTCAGTGCCCTGTCTATACTGACCTTTATCAACTGGCACCTCTGCGGCTAATATGGTGGCTATTAGTATTCTAATGTAATTCTAATTCCAGTTCAGAGGACACCAGGGACAAAATTGATCTCATTCTGCTACAAAGCATGTCATGCTGTGTGTCTTTGTGTGTGTGTGTGTGTGTGTGTGTTCACATGAGCATCTCCCATTTATAAGCAACAACAGCAGCAGCAGCCATCTTCAGTGTTCAGACTGCTAATGTGAACAAGATGGGCCAGTCACACAACGAATGGCAACAGCACACAAGGTGAAAGGTCAAATTGCTACTGATGAAATGTTCGTATTTGTGCTGTTGTACACCTTTGGTGGGGACCTACATGCACTAGTGCACAAACACACACAGAAAAACCTACACAAAAAGATACACACACATCTTTCTTTCCTCATCCAATAGAGGATAGATGAAAGCACCCGTAGCTGCGGTTGGAGGATGGGAGACGAGGAGGGAGAGGTTGGGAGGATGGGTGGATGCTGGGTGAGCGAGAGGGGGTGCAGAGATTGTGGGCGACTGACAGACAACAAAAGACCGACACTGCCCCAAAGTTCAAAAGGGCCCTTTCAACCAAGCATCTAGAAATGTGCATACAAACACACATACACCAACAAACATGGTCCCACTCAATCATCCTTTATCCCCGAGTAGAACCGTATTTTCACACGTTTGTGTGTTTTGTTGTGTGATAAAAAGAGCTATAAAATAGAATTTAACTGCATACGGTGTGCTTTTCTTATTCCTGTATTCCCTCTGTATTGGGAAATCAGGGACCACTCAAGAGTGTCAATGACACCCGTTTTGTCCCGGGCTTTCGAAGACAATAGACATGCTCTCACCAGGGCAATAGCGCACAAAAATGAATATTATCATCCGACCAGTTTGTCAAAAGCTGCTGAGTCAAAAAAAGCCACATCTGTACTCTGAAATGAAAGCATGCACTCTCTTTAAAAACATCACTGCTGCAGTGGCAGAGCTCCGCAGGTGGTATTGGCTTTAGCTGCAGCATCGCTCCCTGTCGAGAACAATCATCTCTAATGTACATTCCCCACTCCATTTCATCTAAACAAGCAACATCTGTTTCTAAGAGTATACACACCCTCACACACACACATACATCACCATAATTCACTGTATGGATCCAATTCTTATACATTTTAGGGCCCGAACAATATGGGATTTTTGGGGTTGATGTCGATGCTAATATAAGAAGGGAATGAACTTGTGATATCCGATTTATCGGCCGATATTTTTCATATAATATTATGAATGTTGTTATCAAATACATGAGACAAAGATATGCAATGGAGGCAGGATATCTTACAGACTGTATTCCAAACATCAGTGCACTGAACAGTAAGCACTTCACTTATTGCCAATTAAATTACGAGTCAAAGCATTTTTTCTGACCTTAAAAACAGTTTTTAACATTGGCACTTATCTGAGAGCATGTGTGCTGATACCGATATATCTGCAATAGGCCGATATCAGCCAATTGTATCGGCAAACTGATATATATCGGTCAGACCCTAATACATTTCCTTTCCTCTCCTGAATAGTTACACAGTTCCATTGTGCATTTTACTATTTACTTTTAATCCAAGACAATAGAGTAAGTGGTGAAGCTACAGTAACAACAGAGAGAAAAGTGGCAACACATTGACATGCCAGGATCCAAGCCGCAGCTCTCCAGGGAAACACTTTAAGCCTCGTAACAGCAGTAGAGCTTGTGCCAAAGCTAAACTCTGCTGCAGCACTGCTGGTGTAACAGTAGCAGCCCCTGAGAGTTTGTCTCTTAGGGACAGGGTTGTTATTATAAGCCAGAACAAGAGCGCTCTCAAAATTCACACATGCATATGCGCAGATAGCCTTAACTAAAGCACTACTAACAGGATTATGGCAAGTAAACAGCTTATATGAAAGAGCAGAAGGTGACTGAAAGTAAAAAAAAACATGCTTGAATAAATTCAAGAAATTTGTTGTTGCTCCAAAAAGGCTTAGGCAGAAGAAATGTAACACATTCTTAATAAAGATAAATCTGCAAAACAAAACATAAATGCACATTGCTTAGCAGCAGCTACATGAGCTGTAACAGTGTGACATCCTGATCAGATCAGGATTTGGACAAAAAAAGTGACATATTCAAAGACAAATACTACTCATTTACAAAGGTAGAATTAATTACTCAGAAAAAATAATATAATCAGTGAAATAATGTTGGGTTTACACTTCATTGTGTTGCCTTCACAGTAAAGAAGTTCTGCTGTCTGCCTGAAGCCGGTATCTGGGATTTATGCGAGTTGAACCTTATAGTGTCCAAACCTTAAAGTGTCCAAATTCTCCATGTGAACGTGCGCAACATAAAGTTTAAACTACAGAGATCTATAAGCATCTATTGGGAGAAGTGAAAGAAGAAGAGAAAAATTCAGTACAGCAATGCAAAAATACATGATGGATTTTTAGCTGCAGAACTTAAGCGGTGAAAGCGTCATGCTGAGAGCTTCTCAACTAGCTAGTTTATTCTGCAAAAGCACTTTGGTTGGACAGAATTTACATAATTGTAGCACTTATCGCACCATCAGTGAGAACATGAGAGGTACCCCGCCCAGTGAGAGAACAGTTGTCAAGGCAACTGAGGCAAGGGTTCAACGGGAGCATGTCACTGGCCTTGAGGGATAATCAGAGAGGGAGGAGCTGAGGTAGCTGAGGTGACGTTAACACCGGGAGCTGACAGGAAACTATTTAGTCATGGCTGTAAAGGGAACACTGCAGTGCAGGTAGGTGAGGTCAGTCCAACTAATTTTGCTGAGGGAAAGAAAAGTTGATCCTTGATGCTTCTGCTGCTGTGAAATGCACGTCCACAACACAGCAGGTGATAAAGAGGGTTAAGGGACATCACAGTGGTCCCATTTAACTACAGTTCAGTTGTGAAGAACCATCTGTAGGTCTGTTTATGCTCTGCTGGCCACACAACTGACCACTAAGGACATTAACTTTAATGAGTTAATCTACTTTGTGTGTCCACAGATAAATTATTGCACAGCTCTGACATAAATCTCTCCCTCTGTCTCTCTGCTGTCTCCTGCTTTGCTCTCAAATGTTTTGGGTTTTTTTTTTGTCTGTGGTCTCTTTTCATGTCGTTATGTCACTCTCACATTGCCTCACTGCCTTTACACTTTTCTCTGCCTGACAGACATGGCCGCAGAGGTTAGAGGGCCATCTTATGTTTGTCAAAGTAAAATGTAGTGTGTGCATCTGTGTGTGTTTATGATTAGCACTGTGCCTGAAATATGTATCAACAGCATAAGACCCTCACAGGATGGCAGCAATCTGCAAACAAGTTCCCAGAGACATGAAAATGAGCCAACTCTGACTAACCGTCTAGGCATCAGGCACACACACACATATACACACACCATAAAAGGACCAGGAGAACGTGCAGTCCTGGAGTCCTCTGTCTGTCCACGAAGAGAAACAAATTAGCTGGCGGTCAACTGGCTTTAGAGTCTGGAGTGTGGCCAGAGCACGCAGCACTGAAGAAGGAACCACAATGTGCAGTCAGTGGCCACAGGACCTACAAGAGTTGTGTGTCTACCTTTTTGCTTTTGGTTGCAACAAATACACAAAATGAACATGTATGGCACATATGAGATTATATATTTAACAGTAAGTTAGCCACTGCTGCAAACTTAAACCCCCATAAAGTTTGAAACTTATGGTTCTTTCTTTCAGAATCATAAATTTCCACAAACAATTCTTAAGCTTTTTTTTTTTTTGTTTAAT
>JAQFJA010000021.1:16761723-16775743 GCA_029874485.1 Naso brachycentron
ATGCAAACGTTTCTCAATGGAGAGTGGCCAGACGCTTCTCACATAGTGAAACAATGTGGAAGCGGATGGTTAACCAGAGGCTAAGGGTCACCACTTTGAAACACATAATTTTATAAAGATATGAGCCAGATGCTGTCGTTGGTAAACAAAGTTTGTTTGAAAAAGACTGCATCCTGTTTTTATTCACATTGTCAACAGTTCCTTAGATAGGAGAACTGGAAAACATTTTCCCCTTGTGGTTATAAAGTATCAAAAATAATTGTAGTTCATTGTAGTTCAAGAACACAAACTCTGTTTGTGTTCTTAAGAGGTATCAGAATGCTTTTACAAGACAGTATTAAAATTCACTCTAACATCCCAGCCTCTAGTTCTACATGTTCTGTTCTTTTTGTGTTTGGATCCTCAGTGTCACAGGAGCAAAACAAGGCTCAAGTGGTTCTGGTCTCTCTCTTTGGCTCCATGGTAACTGTGATGGAGGGAGTTCAGATTGGCTTTGTGAGTGAACGAAGGTTACAGAAAATAAGGTTGCAAGACTGTAGTAACCAGCTTTGAAACGTGGTGCCACTCCCACTGATTTTATGCTTTAAAAATATTAGCAAGTATCCTAATAGACGATTCAACACAACTGCGATGGCTTATTAAAAATAAATGCACTAAAGATTAACAATGCAGCAATTTAAGTCATTACAAATATAACTCATTGTCATTGAAACCCTGACAAGAAATTTACAATAATCCTCTTACAAATGGCTGCTGCTCATGCCAGGGGAACAATAAGCTGTTCTCTGCTCAATTGAGCTGCATACTAATAGGGTGATTATGAGGCCTAATTATCAGATGGCACTTGTAAAGAAGAAGCCACGCAGTTTGCCCCGAGGACGAAATGCAAAACAGAAACAAACTGTTGTTTCTGCTGAAAAGCCACTAAGGAGTGTCACTGTTTTAGAATAGAGCTGGTCAAAAGTCAGAAAGGACAGGACATGACAGGAAGTCAGAGATCATATCATCGAGCACAAATATGCACTATAAGAGAAATGCACACACAGGACACGACCCGAACAGAGAGCCAGTCCTGCCATCATGGAAGTCAATGGTTATTATTAACGTACATCATGAATAAATTAGTCACATGTTGAGGAGGATATGAAATATGCACGTTTCCCGAGGCCAGCATATGGCAGCTGGGATGGCTGAGATGATGAACACCAACAGTCCTGACATGGTGACTTTAAACGCAGTAATATAAAGCTTTAGACACCGAATTAATGTGTGTGTGTGTGTGTGTGTGTGTGTGTGTGTGTGTGTGTGTGTGCCCTCGTACAGTTATCTTTATGAGAACCAATTTTTAATCATTTGAGTTTTACACCATGGAAGTGAGAACATGTTTCAGAAGGTGAGGACACTTTGGCCGTTCCTCACTCTCTGACAGGCCTTTAACGGGCATTTTGAGGGTTAACACTTGGTTTTAAAGGCCCCTTCACACTTAAAACGATAACTATAAAGATAACAATAATGATATTCCGTCGCTCAAGCATTTACTACAAGATGTCTTTCATTCAGCACTGATATCTCTGAGGAAATGGAGGAAGATTTTTTTACCGATCTGCTTTTAATTTACTGTCTGTCTAAAAAAAGCAAATAACATGCCGGCATGCATGATGGCATTTTTGTAGCGGTAATGACCTTTGTCAAAATGTGCAGAGTTATTCTGCACTTCTGTGGTTAGCTCTTCTGCGAACGACGCCATTACTTCTGCTGGTATGAGTACACAAATGGAAGGCATGCCCCTTCACTTGGAACTTTATTTTGATTGGCTGAAAATGTTTTATCATTGTCTTTGCATCAAAGAAAAAAAAGAAAAAAACTTTCAAAATTTCAAAGGATTTATAATTACAGTTATCTTTATAGTTATCGTTCTAAGTGTAAAGGGGTCTTTAGAGTTAGAATTAGGTTTAGGTTAAGGTTAGGGTTAGGCATACAGTTTTGGATTAGGGTAAGGGGCTAGGAAATGCATTATGTCAGTGAGTGTCCTCACAAGTATGGCTGTACAAACGTGTGCGTGTGTAATGAAAGAGGGGGCGTCTTTCAGTATCTAAACCCCCTCATTTGTTTCATACAGCCATAAAAACACTCTCATGGTACTTTAACTCACCTCCTACTTAAACATTTACATATTTTTGACACTTTTGAGGCTGCGAGTGAGCAACAGGACAGTTTTTGAAGAGTCCTGAGCATCAAGAGGGACATTGGCCATATTTCCATTCTCAGACACTGTTAATAATTCAACATTTAATATAAAAACAGACGGGCTGTCCGGGACGGAACAATAGCAGTGAATTATTGATATCTCCTTCCTCCTGTCTCTCGATAAGAAGAAGGAGATAAAGTGTAAACAAGAGGAGAAATTACATCTGGAGGACTAATATTCTTCTGCCCTCTAAAGAGCAATTCACTGACCTCAAATAAATTAAACTTAAATTATAACTAGTTATTGCTTCCATCATTGGAAAGAAATATGCTTTGAATCTAATTTTATTGAATAAGTTAATGACAGCGCTTCAGTCGTGCTCTCATGTCTTTTGTGCCTCCACCTCTTTTTCTTTCCACACACATTTTATGTGAGTGATAGTAGCGACTGGAAAAGGAGGCTCCCTGAGGCTTTCACATCCTTTCCTCCAATTACCACCAATGTCACCCCTCTTTTTTCTTTCATGCCTCCACTTTCATTTTATCTGTCATTCCCAGCACTCAGTGCTCCTCTGTCAGCCTGTCCACTTGTTTGCCTTTCTCTGACTGTTCCTCTCTCATTCTGCCCATGGGCAGAATGGCAAAGTGTGAAGTATGGGGACTGCAGCAGCACCCCTGTAACCCACCCTTCATGCACACAAACATGCTTACTCATCAGGCACACTGGCAATTACCCCAATGGGCCCATTCTCAATTTAAGAAAACAACTCTGTGCTGCAGAAGAAATGAATGTTTCCATTACATATCAGCTCTGAAGTGATCCCTCTGCTGCCTGGTGTAGTGCTAAGGCCCGTGCTTATGTCAGCTGAGAGTCAATACAGCAACATAGAGCTGAGGAGACAAGTCATGTGAGCTTTATGTGATTGGTACATTTTCACCACGTCCTTGTGCCTCTGAGCCAATGTGAGCCAGATTTTGGCCATTTCTCCAGGGAGACAATGCAGCGAACGGGTAGAGTGAAGGACACTGTGTCTCCTGCAAAGCCCCACTAACACATAGTCTAAAACCACCCACACCGGACCATCATGTGTCACTTGACCATCAAAAACTGCACACACATCAATGACAAATTTACCATGTTGACTTGACATTACACAGATAACACCGTCCCAATCCTAGAGCAGAGAATCAATTTAGATAACAGATTTTAAAAGCTAAAATCATTTCTGTGTGTTTAATCCCTTCACACTTCTGTTTACCAATGAATGTTAAGAGTGCTAAGTGCCAAGTATGGACAAGTGCTGAGTTCACTGGTTGTGTCCTAATTGCAATGCCAACGCCCCTCCCCACGAAATAAATCAGCATATGGCCCTGCTGTCATCACCTATAGTTCACAATCACACCCACACCCTCTGCAGTACACAGCTCCTTCTGTGCCGGAGTGTGTGCTTGTTTATGAGAGTCTCTGCATGCATGTGTATTTGTGTGTCTGTGTGTGTGCGTGAGGGTCTACAGTGGTACGCAAGTGCAGCAGAGAGCTGCAGTGTGAGAAGATAAAAACATCAGAAACAAGACAAAACACACACAGCAGAAGCAAGGTCACGTCTCTATTCTTCTCTCTAACCATCCATCACCACCTCGCGCTGCTTTGCATTTCTATTTTTCTATTATTCTGCCGACATTGAGTGCAGGACAGATGCCATATGAGTGCACATGACATCTAAATCTGCAAAAAGCACTTCATCTCTGACTTTTCTTTCCTAATTCCAGTCGAGCAATGCAGTCGATAAAGACAACTACTGAAATGAATCCATCCAAACAGCCATGTGCGAATCCTCGCTGGATAGATGCCACGTGGTCAGCTTTGACTGACTGGCTACACTCTGCAAAGCCTGGCTGATTTGCTGGCAGACAGCCAAAGCTGTTGATTAGGTTTCTCATCACCGATTAAAAACAATAACTTGCCTCATAACAGAGGTTACATTACGGTTTGGAAGCCTTGCTAATGCTAAACAAACACACCAAACCCTTAAGACCTCGGCAGCTGATTTCTAATCAACAAGGACAGATCGCATTACATTCACATGCCTCCCATGCTTTACATCGCTGAGATCCCTGCTGGTGCTCCATGTATATGATCTCCATTTGTGTGCCTGGCAAACAGCCAGATCATATGATCAATGCTGTCTGTTATTTAGCCTTTGCAAAATTGAATCTCTGTTGAGTAAATGCTTGGCGTCTGAGAAAAACTATTTTGTGTTTAACTTTGGGATTAGGGGTTTAGTTTCTGTCCATCAGTCAGTACATTTACATGCACACTAGTTTTCCACTTACATTCCGAATATGGCAATACTCCGAATTTGATACACGTCATGCAACCGGCACATTCCCGTTGGATATTCCTAGTCAAGCCTTACTTCTGAATGGAGCCTTTTCCAATTAAGACATGTGGGATATGCCGGTATAATTGCTGATTTACTGGACATGTATACGGCCTTGTCAGAATATGCGCCTCAATCGGGGTTCTTACGGCAGCTTGCGACACACGGCTCCATGCCTTTTTACAGAATGTGCTCAGCTGTGAGATATAAACAAACCAGCCAACAGTTTGCTGAACGTAAGAAGACATGCACGCTCAAAAGAGAAGTCCACATTTCTGGTCGGAAGGAGAAACACACCTACTTTTGAGCATTATGAAAGACTTAAAAGTAGTTTCTGGTAAATACTGACCTCTTAAAGAAAATGGTGACCGATTATGTTAATTGCAGTGTGTGCAGCTGCATGTCAACAGGAATGATATTGGAATGTTCATCTTTATTTGCCATGTAAAAAGCTGAGTGGGAATATTGCCTTTTTCGGTATAAGGGCAAAAACCGCTCAATGCTGTGTCCACAATGCAGAGATCACAGGCTGTTCCTGGTATCCGCATTTGAGTGGCAGCATGTTCATACAACACAGAGATCAGGAAATCCTTGCCACGGCCGGAACAGATGTGCACACATATGCAAACAGTGATAGGTTAGAGATGCACAGTACTGACAAATTGTTGAGAACAGGATTTATAACACTTACGGGCTCCCATAACTACAATTAAAGGAGCTTTGCAATACCGTTCCTAAATAAAGGTCAAATTATTTCTGTGCCCAGGGTCGATATCTAGTTTGAACTGAGGTATTTGAGTACAAGAGTGTTTGGCACTGGCAGTGTCATGAATGTAGAATGAAAGAAATAAAACTGTTCCAATACAGAGAGCTGATCCTGATTATCTGGGTGAAAACCATAAAATCCTAACTTTTTGACCATGTGAGACCTATACCTTCCAAACACGGCACTTTATATAGGCCTAGTAGATTTGAAGCGGATTTGACCACATTTTTAGCCACATGTGAACACAGTCAATACAGTTAATGTGAGGAATAGTACTGTAACTGGTGCTAAAATGTCACATATAGCACCTTTAGGAGTTGAGACGGCCGCAGGAGACCTTGACTCCTCTGTGCATAAATAACCTCTCCTTCAACCTTCACCGTGATCCATCCCCTCCCAGAAACACACCAACAGTTCATCATAATTTCCCCTACACTTACACCCCAGCCCATGACACCTCTGCCCTTGCTTTGCTCTCTTATCTCTATGTCTCAAATTCCTTCACCCCATTTTGCCAACAGCACATTTGCACCAGTGGAAATCTTATGCTCCCACACTGTAAAATGCCTAAAATCTAAAAATACCATCTCTGCTGGAGCCACATCCTCATCTGAACTCCTCACCCTTTCCCAACACCACAACAGTTGCTATCCAAATCCACCTCATACCTTTCCTCTCTCCCCCTCTCCTCCACCTCCTTCTCTTTCCTCTACTTCATTCAGGCGAGATCTAATTCACCGATGAATAATGGATGGATGGATGGATAGAAGACTTTCATCTATCAAGGTTCTCTTTCTCTCTGTGTCTTTCTCTTGCGGGATGGCTGTAGTGCTAATGCAGGGCAACATGCATTGGAGATGAGCCCAGGGACCTCCCACTCAGTCTGTTTGTCTGTCTGCTGCCTGAAGGGTCTCTTTCTCTGTTTCTATCTTTTTCTGTATCAGACTGGTCATTTACAATCCCAATCAAACCATGTAATCTTCCCATCTCTTTTCTATTCCACATTCTTTTATAATCATCACATCAAAACATAAAACCAAGTAGTACTGGCCATCTTTCTTCATTCCCGTCTTCATCCAATTACCTATCACCTTTTTCAATGTTCATTACTCTGTTCGATTAGTCCCTGACCTTGGGATAGTGATCCTAGGCTTGTATTGACCCTGACCCCCCCCGCTTCCCTCCCCTCTAATACCGTTAGAGGCTTCATCAAAGGAGCAATCTCACACACCGCTGCCACCTCCCTCATCTACTGCTATGTAACATGAAGCCTGGTTTAAATCCACTCTGGAAGCTGGACCTCAGGTGTCTTCACTTCGCCTGGAAAAAATGACGGTGTCATGGAGAAAAGCAAGCAGCGAAAAACAACCTCATATACTTTCATTAAGAAAAAGTAAAGTTGTCTGACAGCAGAAAAAGCAAGAGCTCTACAAGATCTTAGTTTAAGCTGTTAGATTCTTCCTACTTAATTAAAGCTGTTGTAATTCAGTGTTGCTCTATTTGACGTTGTTTCTTGGGGATTTTCCCTAAATCTACTTTCTTGATGGCAGCTTAAGGACCAAAAAAGGAACCCACCCCCCACAAAAACCCAACAATTAGTGCCTGGAAGCGAGCGGGAGCAGCCGCCTGTCAAAGAGCCCATCAATAATGCAGGCTGGGGGGAGACCCTGGCTGCTACACTACTGTCCTGCTGAACCCTCCTGCCTGTCTACCTGTCCGTCTGTCCATCTGTCTCCTTTCCACCCGTTGCCTCTCCCACCTTCTGAGTGCCCGCGTGAACTCCTGCCTTTCTGCCAGCATCTGCCTGTCGTGTATGTTTCTCAGCTGGGCTGCCTGGGTGTCTGTGCATTTATCCTTGATCTGCTGTGGCTGGGAGGAGGAGTCACTCTAAACATATATGTATTCATTTATTTCTCTACTGTGGAGATGCATCCAGGGTAGTTAATTATAAATACAGTATTTTATTTTATGCTTATTATTATATTGTTTATCATTCATTGTTTGATTAGCAGTGCAGCACATAAATCACAAAGAAAGGAGTCCCATGAAAGCACCAAACTGATCCAGTTGTTTGAACCAAGCCAAAGGTAAATAGCATCACTAAAACTAAAAAAACAAAAACACAATCAATGCATCTACATTTTTCCAAGACAGTCTGAATGAACAAATTTAAACATGCTAAACCAAAAAAATTACAGATATCTGAATGTAATTTCAGGCAGTTGGGAGAGGACAAACAAAGAGGGGAACCAACAACAGTAATAACAGCTGCTGTTCCATCATATACACCAGCAGAATAACAATCAGTGCTGTAATACACAGGCTAGCAGTTGTTCGTCAACAACAGAAAACAAAATGGTGTGCAAGCAAGCAGCATGGAAAACAATAGAACATAGCAGAATAAGTGTTGGCTCAAAGGTGCAGTTAGGATGATTTGTGGCTGTGATTCATGTCTCCACTCTCATTAAGTACAGTAGATTAGATACAACAGCTTATGCATGGATGGATACAAAATATTCATTAGGAAGGAAGTGGTGAAAGGGGTGCTGGCAGAGCTTGAAAAGGTGAAGCGATGGACAGCTTTACTGTTGTGTTAATTCTCCTGTAATCAAAGCAATGCTGAAGCAGAGGTAAAGGGCCCAACATTGTCCAGAGGAAGCGTGAGAACAGGAAACAAAAACATCACAGGCTGCACAGCCGAGACCATTCAGCTGTGGTGGTGCAGGTGTTTGATGGGAAAATGAACATCTGGCTTTGTCGAAGTGAAATATACATCCATCTGGCTTTATGGAGGATTCCTTGTGTTCATATTCTCTTGTCTCTGTCACATAATAGTAAATAAAGTTCAAGCAGTGGTTTAATACTCATATTGCTTTTTTGGGGAAATGACAGGCACTGATGGCACTCTGATGGCAGCCAAGCGACACTAAACCACTTAAACCAAAATAAGGACTGGCCTGGGACTGGCTATAAACACAAAGGGCCCTCTTCAGAGCGTGCCTTTGGCTTGTCCATGCTAGGCTACTGTAGAGACATGGCAGTGCAACACAGTTTACTTTAAAAAAGGAATTGCTTTCAATTAATGAGTTTTCATAAATTTCATATATTTTAATTAAAGAGTTTGTTCTAGACCTACTCTATACGTAAAGTGTCTAGAGACAACTTTGTTGTGATTTGGGACCATATAAACAAAATTGACTTGATGCTCTCTCTCTTAAGATACATAGGGCTCATTCTAAAGTAAAAAAAACATTTTCTATTTTCATGGGGTTAAAACATTACTAAAACATATTAATGAATATCATATTTAATTTCTGGAACTGAACTGCACACATCAGACCTTAAATGGCTGGGTTGCAACTCAACAAAACACAATACTGATGAGGTTCGACAAATGTATGGGAGGCTCTATGCATTTTTTGGTAATCAGAGGAGCAGAGCAACCAACCAGCAGATCGATCAGTACCAAGAGGCTTATTTTTACCTTGATTGGCGCTCGGCCGGACCTTTTCAGTGTAGCCGGTTGCAAGCATGCATTGATTCATGTTGCACATAGCACCTTGCAGCACCACGTGTTACAGCCACAGCGAATCAAACACAAACAGCAGGTCGTCATAGTGAAACTTTCACATGGAGAAATGAGGAGAATGAGGAGAAGTACCACATCGGAGCAGCGCATTCGTTTACGTACCAGCAGACAAAACCTGGACCAGATCCAGACTGACTGGGCTGAATTTGACTGACTGAGTAAAAACAAATCATTGTCTCTTTCTTTTCTTTTTTTAAGGCCTCTTTTGCCTGAACTGAATTGTATGTAAGGGGGAAAAAAATTATACTGGCAGGACAGACTTTTTACGAAATCAGCCAAGAAAACTGCAATCGGCGCACCCCTAGCAATCATATTTCTTTTTGAAGGAAATGGTAGAGAAATTTCTCGCCACACAAAGAAGCTTTGCAAGCATCCTATTTTCCCACTGCTGCTTTTACATTGTTATTGATTTGACTGCATAAAACATGACAGGCCCTAAAGAAAAACTGACGGCGAAGCCACAAGACAGTGGTGTATAATAGTAGTGTAAATATTTGCTAAAGAATGAGCTTTACTGTAGAAGATTTTTTAAAAAGTAATGTCAAATGAGAAATCATTCATTCATAATTATTTTTGGTCTGATTCATTCAACTCTGACATCCTGACCTCGTGATTCAGAGGAAAATCTATTTTTGGGTCCCCTGAGCTGAAAGTCAATAATGCAAAACCTGATTCTCCTCCTCGGACAGGGTACGTGTGTGTGTGTGTGTGTGTGTGTGTGTGTTTGTCTTCATGGTCCCACACAGGAGCCCCACCCTTACTTCCAGTATGAATCAGACAGTGCCATCACTGCCATCTTCCCACATCTCCCGCTTACTCAGCCCAGCACAGATACCATCACTGCAGATCATTTAGAGTAGCAGAATGACGGACACAATGAATGAATGAATGAATGAATGGATGGCTGAGACAAAAAAAATGAATGATTGCAGCATAAAACCTCCCTATAGCGTGAGAATGGCACTTTATAAAATAAATATTTGCATGTCTGACATTTACATTATGTCAACATTGCTGGAAATAGCATGACACACACACACACACACCTGCACACAGATTCCCGGTAAAGCAGTGTGTTCATTATCAGAGCCATTGTTCTCAGATGTCTGTCATAATCCACAGACTAATTGAATTAGATTGTGGCATAGTTTATTCTAATGGTTGGAACAGGAGGAAGTGAGATCCAACCAGCTGTTCCCTCTGTCGTCTTCCATTGGCTCTCCACCGTGCAGTGACAGGCGTGTTTTAATTACAATTACACAGGGACCAGTGGAGGGGCGGAGGGAATGAGAACAAAGGATCTTAACGAGGGGTGAAAGGTCGCATGCTGCAACCGAGCCACCATCATGTGCATGTGTCTTTCTCCGTTTGATACCACCTTTCTTATTTAGCATTTATTTATATTGTTGAAACTGACAGATTAATTTGTCCAAAAATGCTGCATTTTCTGTGGTATGCTCTGTTTTATGGCATGTGCTGGTCTGTTTAAACCAAAGCCGTGCTAGCACTGCGACATAACACAGCATGAGAGACAATTACGCACTTACTGAAAGATCAAAATATGAGCAAACAGACAGATATTGCAGATGTTTTAATATTTTTGCCCATGTATAGAAAACGGTTTTACGACCCTGACATCAGTACATAAGCACAGGCTTTGAAGTGCTTCCTGTTCATTGCTGTGTGTATCAACTACACAACTCTATCAAGCACAACAAGGTGTCCAGTGAGAGAGCAGAGTGTGTGAATGAGTAGTTATAACCAGTTAACTGTCTCCCTCAGGCAAGGGAAACATCCTTTGAATACTAAAAATGTTGCTTTTTGTAATGAATGAGGCTGGAGACAGAGAGAGAGAGAGCGAGAGAGAGAGAGTCGGGGTGCACTCTTGAATCAAATCCTCATAATTAGTCTTCTACTACCAGATTTAATAAAATGATGAAAGTTTAAAAATAAGGGCTTAAAATACGTACATTCACCTGCGATATCACAGTATGAATGTGCAAAGGTGACATAAACCTCATTAATATCTTTTTAAGACTTATTTATTTCTTGTCAAACAAAAAACTCTATTTAAGCCATTTAATTACACTTTGGTTACTTAAGCTGAAACATTTGAAACAAGTCATTGACTGATCTAGCCAACAGGATAAACGACATCTTGCACTAGCTTATCAATTGTGAGGATTTGATGCTTTCTATCCGTCTGATGTGACAGTAAACTGAACATCTTTGTGCTTTGTAGTGTTTAACTGTCCAAGACAAAACTGAAAGTTGGACAAAACAGGAAAGTCATCACCTTGTATTTTAGGAAATTGTGTTTTCAGAAATTGAGAGAATTTTTGGCAGATTCATTTGTGATGTTGTAGCATGCACCTTCTCTCATTGTCTAATTTGCATATTACACATACAGCACAAAAAAGAAACAAGCTAGTGCTAAAGCATGCTTAAAATTGAGTGTAAAAGCCTAAATGAATTGATAAATTAATTAAAACAGCGTTATCTGTTTATGTGATTTTTAAAAAGACAATGTAAAACAACAGAGAGGCTGGTGCTGGAGATGAGCAGGTTTGTCCATCAATGGCAGCTTTGGTGGTTTGATCCCTCATGTCCACACATCAAAGTGTCCTCGAGCAAGACAATCATCATCAAAATCGATCTTGAGGCGCCAGTACCTTGCACAGCAGCTCTGCAGCAATCAGCGTGCACATGTTTGTGTGAATAAGAGGTAACTTTTAAAGCACTTTGTCCTATAAGAAAGTCAATTTTTCCAATATTGCTCTGCCCCAGTTTCAACTCAATCAGATTTTACAGACTGGGTCTCATGGGTGTTTGGAGAAAGTGCCGCAGTAAGCTTGAATTTTATAAAACGTGCTAATCTTGTTTCTCTTATGAAAAGTCAACAAAATCTCAGCCACGGGAGAGAGTGCCAGACAGGCCTCAATAACATTTGTCTGTTTGTCTGCTTGTCTGCTTCTACTTCTGTTGTCATTGCAGTGTCTCTCTTGCCATAAAAACACTAAAAGGGGCAGACGACTGTCTGATACATTCAAAGATTCCTTCTATCCAACACATCAAAGCCATCCTTGAAACTCTTTTCTCTGCACTTGCCTGCTTCACTGTTTGGTAGCATTCTGTTCTGTGTGTAAAAAAAAAAATTGTGAAAAGGACACAAATCAATTTGATTGAGTGGAGAATGTTAAAACGTCACAACATGATTTTCCACTGATTGATTGATCCTGTCTCAATTCATAAGACACCCTCACCTATCTTGCGAGAGGCTGACAGAGGCAGAGCAGTGACCCATGAGTACAGCTCAGACCTGAGACAGGAAGTGATTTATCATCTGCGTTGAGCTCACCTAACATGGCTAACAGCCTCTGGAGACGGCACGCAAAGGAGAGACACAGCTCATATTTTATCACAGAACAAGTCATGTGTTCTATAGTACCATTAAATGTACCAATAAACAATTCAAATAGACACCATGCACACAAAGTCAGTGAGCATGCATATAAACAAACCACATCCTATAGAATATTTTATGTAATAAATCCTGAGGGTTTCCTTTTACTCCTACTGCTGTCAGAAATAAAGTCCACAAATGTCTGAAACTGATCTCAGTGCCTGAAGCCAACTCACACACACACGCACACACACACAGACAGAGTTCATCCACACACTAAGTGACTTTGTGTTGTGGATAGAACATCATACTCCCATCCACATCCAGACCGCTGAGCTGGAACGGAGCTCTGGGAGTCACAGCTCTGTGAGGGGCATGTTGCGCAACACAGAAAAATCTATCAATACAGACACACAGGCACACGTTTGGGCATGAGCACACACACACCTATCACAACACAAACATGTGAGCATGCTCCAGACACACTTTAGTGGTCACACAGAGAGAGCTGCACGTCACCACATCATAAAGTAAGTCATAAGCCTGCAGCAAGTTGTTTACTTCCACATACAGCTTTCTAAAATAAAAACAAATGGTTAACATTCTTTCCCTCATTACACATCTCTTGCTCTCTAATGCCAAGGATTAATTATAGCCAGTAGCCTTCCTTATCTTTGCACTTTGAATAGCAACAAGCAGCACTGCTGGTCAGTGAGTTTCAGCTCTGATTAGATATGATTTTATTTCATCAAGACAGTTTAAACGGGTGCAGAGAGTTTTTTAACCACAGCAAACATACAACATAACAGCCTTCTCACTTCAGCAAATTTTAACTAGCTCTGCCTCATATGTGCTGCCCGCTACTTCATGCAGGATTATACGTTAAGCCGGTAATGTGGAAGGTAATGATTTGGTAGTTGGCCTTGGTGTGGTTGAGTCATAACTTGTGAAGTGAGTGGCAGCACATTAGCAATGACTTCTGCCTATTTTTAGCAGATGAAGGGCTGTTATTCTGGGGATGCCCAAACAGGCCCAGAGCGAGGGGCACTGGGTACAGACGTGTGCGTCTCTGAGTGTGTGTGCATCCGTCTGCATGTCTCCGTGTCTGGGTTTGTTTATCCAAACAGGGAGTCTTCTTACCTTCTACAGATGGGGCCTGGTCCTGTGCAGCATACAGCATTTCCTTGAACGCCTGGAAAGAAAATGTGCAATAAAAATCACTGTCTGTAAACAACACAGTAGACTGTACACTGGTTAGCTCTCATCAGGATGTTTGCATATAATGCAAAGTCAGCAGAATTCTCAGAACCCATGAACACAGTGAATTAATCTATGGATACATGGTGTAACTGTGGGTAAATTTGGAAACATGAAAATCACCTGAGACAGTTTAAGATCAGATCAACTGAAGAAAATGTGTTTACAGTATGTAAACGAGTCAAAGTAAGAAGAGATTACAGTAAACCAGGACCTGCTGGCACCATCTGTGTTTACAGCAGTTAATAAACCATTTAAAGCAATCTGAGAGCCATTAACTAAACTCTTGTTCTCTAAATTGGAAGATTACAGCAACTGTAGCACAGCAGTAAATTTAATTAACACACAAAAATAGGGGCATAAAAATACATCAGTATGATGGGCATTACGATACATGGTTGGCGATACGATAGGAGAACAACAAGAGCTCATTTAGA
>JAQFJA010000021.1:16775843-16786094 GCA_029874485.1 Naso brachycentron
ATACAACATGACACAATTCAATGACTTGAAATTGATATAGTGACTTTTTTTGCCAAAAATGCATGTAGAGGAAAAGAAAATGCCTATTTCTATGCAGTGGAAGAGGAGGTAAAACAATGGAAAAACACTGAACACTGAACTACGCAAACATTCAGTGCAAATCTTCTATTCAATCTGTGTGGACTGAAAATCTTTCGTTTTTCATTCCCCTTCCCCATTCCCTGCCATGATCTATGATTATCTGAAGCGATGCTGCTGATGCAATATGCATGGCCAGAACGTCAGAGAATGAACTGGAGTAATAGTTACAACTACATACCATTATAAGTGCGAAAAATACATCCACATAACATTGGACGTTCTAAATACAAGTCACAAATTCTTAGTGTTGATACAATCAATCTCTGCTTTGAAAAGTGATTTGAGATCAATACAAGTCACATTTGAGGGACAATTTTCTGTTTATCTATTGATGTAGTTGGATCGTAGGGATATATATCAATGCATTGATACAATGGACGTATTGTTACACCCCGACACACAAAACTCTGGCATTCCCTAGAGCTCATATCCTCCTAATTATAGTAGTTATACAGATTTCTAGCTATGTATAATCTTTTGCTTGGGTGAATGTGAGTGAGAGCTGTTGATTTACAGTAGAGAAACAAGAAAATTAAAAGAGATGGCCTAAATCCACAAGATTTTTAAGACTTGCTGAACTCAAAAATGCACTTTCAAATCTTTTGGACCATATCCCTGCTCCTTTTTTTAGTCAAATTTAAAAATGTATGACCAAAAAAAGAACAAAAAATGAATTATTTCGTATATTTAAATTAAAGTCTGCCACTTCCGTCTTTCATTTGAAACAAAACTCCAGGGTCCATGAAGTCAGCGCTGATTATTGGTTGAATCATTTTTTAATTCAACCAATTATGTCACGCCAATCCACCTGTCATCAGAAATGTACTGTACGAACAAGGTTAGACACGCAGCTGCTCTTACCTGTTACACAAACCTGTAAATATTAAATAAACTAAAGCTAGCTTGGTGTTAAAATTTAGCAAAGCCCTAGAAACGGCTGCCAAGGAGTAACAACACTTGCCAACAACACTCCAATCAAATTCCTCCAACTTATGTCCCGCCCCTAAAGCCTGTTTATTGGTTGTTTAACAGTTTGAACAACGATTACATCACAGCACAGCAGTTGATGCTCTAGAAACAGTCATTTCAGCTCGTGTTTAACAAAAAAATAATAAGTAACACAGCACCAGAAAAACCTGGAGGAATCTGTAGTATTTACTCGTAAAAGCTCCTGTTTCTCACCAGTTTGTAATATTTGCTACATTCTTTACTGGCTATTGCAGGAGTTCCCAAACTTTTCGGCCCATGACCCACTAAATAACAGTGCCAGAGACTGGGGACCCCATCAACCCTGGAGGCGGCATATAATATTACACACGCACTATTAGGCCTATGAAAACATGGGCATCAATAAAACACAAAAGAGCAACAGTCTAACAGCCATTATATTGTTTTAGAGTAATTTAAGAAAGAATATCAGATAAAAATTATAACATTTTTGAAAGGCATCTCGGACCCTCACTTTGGGAACACTGGTCTGTTGAAAGTCTCATGCAGCAAAGCGCACTTCCTCTCCTTGTAGTAGTGAAAGTAAATCTAAGCAACAACACAGCAGCACTCTCATTCACCCAAGCAGAAGATTATAAACCTAGAAGCATAAAATAAACTGATGGCAAACAACGTGTTAAATAATAAACAAGACAAAGGAATTTTCTTTGAAATTTGAAAATTAAAGTTCAATGACAGGTAAAAAATTTGATAGACAATTATATTTTTGCAAAGTGTGCATCAGTCACGTTAATAGAGCAAACTCGAGAGAGACAGGCAGACAGACAGACTGACAGATAAAAGGCAGAGAGAGAGATAGCTGCAGCAGTTACGTGAGGTTGTTTCGCTGCAATAAGATTGATCTTGAAGATAATGGAAACCGACGGATAATTGCACGCTGGTCCATCTGAACATATCAGCGGCAATCAGAGAAAAGATGAACTGAATCCTGTTTTAAGATAAAGATGTCTATAATGAAACAGCCCAGCAAAAAGAAAAAGAACACTAATAAGTTTTGTAATTATTAAATCAATAAGATACTGTTTACATTTACAAAGCTATAGTGCACATCACTTAAATCCGCACCATGTGCCAAACATCACTATCATTTTCCACCCAGCATTCAACCCATGATGTCAGTAAATAAAATCTGCCATCCTAATCTGACAACCTGTATGTATCCAGTAATCATATCAAACTGCTCTCTGTCCAGCATCCTATATAACCTGCTGCGCTTGTAACACAGCAGAGGGAGAGAGTAGTGTGAGTAATCCTGTGTGGGTGGAAACCACTTAGAAACTGCTGTACATTAGTGGCCGCCTGGATTGTTGCTACTTATACATTCCTCTGTGAATTACATGCACAATGAGACTCCGACACTGGAGTCTAATATAAGAGGTAAACATTGCATTTTTATGTCGCATTGTCTCTAAATTGTCTGATAAAGATCGCAGGAAACCTGCAGTGAACACACATCATTGG
Source organism: Naso brachycentron (assembly GCA_029874485.1). NCBI lineage: Eukaryota > Metazoa > Chordata > Actinopteri > Acanthuriformes > Acanthuridae > Naso > Naso brachycentron. The sequence goes on from JAQFJA010000021.1 coordinate 16,778,454, forward strand.
TGGACAGCCCGTTACGGGATCATCCCTGGTGGGCAAAAAGGCCCCCCCCCACAACTAATGGGTGGCAAATAGACGTTCAGATTCAGACAGGGAGACATTGCCATGGAGATGGCGGTGATGGGAAAGGGGGGTGGGGTGGCTCTTTGGGGAACTGGGATAAACCTGGATGCTTGGCAGTCATCAGTGGTGAAACCTGTAGACAATAACTAAGCCGAGCCTAATGGGGCCTTCAGCATGAATGACCATGCATTAAGGCGATGGCGATGCACACTCACCGAACAGAACAAGTGTGCAAGACAAGTACCAGACTTCAGCTGCTACGTCTAATTGAGGCTTCCACTGCAGTGTCCAACTACTGAATGTTATCAATGGATCTTTTCAGTGCTGTGACATGTTGAGTGGACACTAACTGAAATATGAAGGGCTGGATGGTGAAATCCTTCCTCGAAGATGCTTGAGGCCGTTATTGCTGCGTTTGAGGAGATCACACAGTGTGCATCATTAGTGTGAAGAGATCTCTGGCTCTAAGAGAAATCCAATAGTGGATCTTGAATCTTGAGCTCTGTGTCTGAGTGGATCCCCGCATGTAGAAAGAGGAGTAGAGAGGATGGGAGGAGAGGATGGAGGGATGGGAGGAGGGGTGCAGAGGGCAGGTCTGGTCGGGGACCAGATGTCCTCCCAGTGGGGGAGGAACGACGAGGTGAGGATGGAAGGAAGGAGGGAGGTATAGAAAGGGGGGTTCTCAGCAGTTGCCATGCTGTATACATAATGTTCATACTGTTGAACATGCTAATAAATCAGTGCACAAAATAAAGAAGTGAGAAGTGTTATTTATTTTACAGACCATTTCAAATACGTCCATCAATACAAAGCTCGGTGTAATGATTTAGACATTTAAACCACATCACTCAGGTTACTTAGTGAAACACACGGCGTAACCTTGGAACTAACAGCAATCACTCACCGAAATCACGCCGGCACCTGTTTTCATCAACATAATATCACTATGCTAGTTTGAATTGTAAATGCAAGTCTCCACATGCGCTCTCCTCCTCCTCCTCCTCCTCCTCATCCAAGCTTACACAAGTGATTAGACTGCAGAGGTAAATGCATAAGTGGCCTTGTTCTCTCGCCCACACACCTGCATCTCTATCTCTCACTCTGTCTATACACCTCTAATGTTCTACACATTTTCAGTTATACAATACAAATCTGAATTCAACAGTTGCCACACAAATTAGTGTCTGTACACATCTTACATGCTGCACTACAAGACTTTTATTTCTTTTGTATGAAAGACCTTCAAGCATGTAGCTATGCTGTCATCAGTTCGGTTAGAGGTAATTAAAAATGCTTTTTTAAATATTTTTGCACTTAACATCTTACATTTAAAGGCAAATCTTCCTCCTGTCAAACAAACCTACATGCCCTTTTCTTTGGCCGAAGAATCTGGAGTCAGCTGGACTTGCACGTCTCCATACCAAACAGCTGTTTAGCATACAGGTTTATAAAGACAATCCCACAGGATAAAGCACACACCTAATGAGGCTATCGCTCAATCACCTTGTCAATGCCTCCATGTTCAGATGAAGTACCTTACTATCTAGAGCCTATTATTTGCTGGATGAGCCACTTTGTGGCATCCTGCTCATCTGCATAGAAACTGGCCGACCAATCTGAAGAGACAGCGCACGGCTTGCCACACAATAGCCTGCTCTAAAAAAAGGAGGCGAGCAAAAACTGGCCACCAGGTTAATTAATCCAACTATGACACAAAGGCAAGACTATTACTTCAAAACACAGGCAATATGGATGTGGGCAGCTGCATTAGTGCTTACACCACAGACTGTCATAGTGGAAGTGCCACATTTTGCTGCATGAACTATGGGTAAAAATGACCCATTATGCTGGAATGATGTGTCAGTATGTCACAGACAACTGTACGACAGTGAAACAACAGTCTTGGCTGGACAAACAAAGCAGATTGCAGAATAAATATATGAGCAGCTGTTATTATCGCCACCATTGTGTAATGCCTGAATGTTTTTATATCTTTCTCAAGGTATCTGTAACCCTTCATTGCATAAGGGTCCGTGAACTGACTGACTTATGTTGCACCACAGCAGCACATCAAGGCTTTGCATTTTTCACAATGACATTAAAATGGATTTCTGTTTTTATCTCAGTGACCCACTTTGCTAAAGTCAACTGGCTTTACTCAACGCAGTTAGCTTTATTTTTGTCCCTGTCTCTTGGCTTCCTTCAGACGATATAAAAGCCTTGAATATGATTTCCATCATCTGTAGGTTTCAGCTCCCACCCTGATCTCTCCCTACCCGCTCAGAAGGTAATAGTGTTTACAGAGGTCAGACAAAGAGTGGAGGCAGCCAAATAATACAAACCCACGAAAATCCATTCTCGTGCAAACCCTATATATAATTCAGATATGAGCAAGAATATAAATCGCATGGAAGGCCATAGGCACTGTTGTTGTACATAATTCAACAATAACTACACATGTGACAACAATATGTTTGTGAAAACTGGGTATGTAGGATGTTGCAAATGCATCTGCTCCATTTTATTCTATGGTAGATTACAGGTGTACTACCTGATCTATTGTTTTGCTTTAAATTTAAGAAAGAAAAACATATTAACTACAGGCCATTTAGGTCAATAAATCTTTTTTGCTTACAGAAAAAGGTTATTTTCTTAATATGCACAAAGGATTTTGCACAAATTGTTTTTCTAAACCTAACTGTTTCCATTGATAGCTACAGGTGTAAATGTTTCTGAAAAATAGCATAAAGTTAAAACTTGAATTCCACTATGAGGTTGTTAAACCCTAAACACAGACATCAGAGAAAATCTATCATCATCCATCTCAGGTCAGTGAGTGCCGAGCTGAAGACTGAAGGTGTAAAATGGCTGGTATGGCCATGCATCTGTCCCTGGGCTCACTGTGCGTCTGTCTGTTCACACAAAGACCAAACATAGTCTGTCCACGCAGGTTTACAATCAATTCAAATTTATTTTTATACTTAAGTTGTCCTCTTATCAATGTGTCCACATATTTGACTTTTTTTTTTCTCCCCGCTTTAATCATGATGCCTGAAGATATTGTCCTTGGACGATGATGACAGGCTGGACCGTTCCAAATGTCTGCTGTAGCGCTCGAACAACTTAATAATCATATTTAGGGCATGTTTCCAAAATAAACCTAGCGCAGCAAGCTTCTGTTGAGTCTGGGAGGCTGCTGAGGTTGACGAGTACAGGGTCTTTGTCTATAATTCATGGAGCTAAATGGAACGGACGCAGCATGTCCTGTCACTACATGTCTGCACTAAACCTCTTATGGTAGAGCCAGCAAAGCAAAGAAGTGTGGTGTGAAAATAAAATACTCCTCAAGTACTGTACACCTCCCAACAACGACCATGTGTGCACACAAAGGTCTTCCTACATCCACAGACATCAGAAACCAGACTGGATACTGTGATGGATGAAGATTTGCAGCTTGAGTCATCATCATTCCTGTTTAACGGTGCAAATTATTAATAATAACCACATCATAGTATAGATATAAACACTGTTTTTACAGCTTTTTTCTATTCTAATGCTGCTCAAAAACGATGAATAATTACAATAGCTGCAATTTTACAAAAATCCATAATTAATGCCTCAGGTTTCCCTTGTGTCAGTTAGACTGCTGCACATGGAGATAATTAAAGAACAGTCCAAAGAAGATGAATTTTTGAAGCAATTCACAATTAACACAGTTATGTGACTGAGAAGGTTTATGTTTAAAAAGAAAAAAAAATTGTAAACTGAAGAAAATGAAAAAATAATGTTATTAAAATAGACCATTCAATTGGTTTTGCACATAAATTGCTAAAAATAAACACATAAAGAAGCTACAGGATTCATTATTTGTATGATATTCCTAAATATTGGTACAATAAATTGGTAAAATAGACAACAGAATTATTTTGCAAAAATTATTCCAGCATTGAGGGCATTTCATTGTTCAGTGCATGTTCATTCTTCTCATTATTAGCTGTTGAAAATTCAGCAAAGAGCGACAATAAAACCTGAATGCTCCCTGTGGCTCTTAACACCCGCAGTCAATTTCCCCTCCATAAACAAAAGGACATCCCTCATCTTTCCCGTCGTTTATTGCTCTCAGGAGAAGCCACTGAAACTGAGAATTTTTATATGTATATAATATCTAGAAAAGCTTTTAGAAATCTGTCAGTTTAGAATGATTATTATGTTTTCTTTTTTTTTCTCTTAAAAATTTTGTATTTGCATGAGTTTAGCCCATGCCCATGTTAACACCTCGATTATTCCAAATACAATTTAATTTGCACTTTACCTCATACTGAAGATACTGTTTCCTCCACTCTGGAGTGATGTGGGACGAAAGATGTTCCGCGAATTTCATTTTGCCGGAACAAATGTCCCCTCAAACCTCCGGTAAATCCGAGAGCGTCTGTCCCCTTCCCAGTCAACGCGACTTTTGTTATTTCAGTCAACTTGCGGGCTCAACATGCGGTGCGTCAGCCCGGCGCGCTCCGCTCCTTTTCACTCCACTTCTGGCTCGTCCCGGTCAGTGCGCTCCGAGCAGATCCCGTCCCCACATACTATTTGACGGGAGGGACGGCAATGGCGGCGGCCTCTCTTAAACAGGTGGTCGGACGGTAGATAAACAGAGCCTGTGAAAGTGGCTCAGTGACTTTGCTCCGTCCCTCCCTCGGCTGGTCTGGGGACACTGCGGTCCGCCATCGCATTGAGCCACAGCGACGTGGTTGCGTCAGCAGAGCGCGCAGGAGCACCGGGCGTTGTTGGGACCTCCTGAGAAAACTGTTGGCAGTGCGTCCTTCCACCTCCTACACAAACCAGTTCAGACCACCGACTCCTGTTGCCCTCGGCTGCTGTCTAATGCCACCTCCCGAGGAGCTCGCTGCTGCGTGTCTGCATAAAAAAAGGGGGAAGTTAAACTTTATAGACACACATTGTCTGATACCTTCACATTTTCACGCCGCGCTGTGTGGCCCATCCAACCAGCTCGCAGTGCAAAGTTCATACAAAGATCAGATAATGACCAACATTTTAAATGATCATGATCTCTGCACAGCACTGTTCGAGCTATGGATACACAGACGTCTCCCCAGAGTCCTTCTGCTTATTCCTACATTTCTACAGTTTGCGTGGAAGTGGGACAGCAATTAATTAATAGACTCCGTACATGTTTGTTTTCATACAGAAGCCATTATTTTTGCTCTCCACGCGTAGAGATTTAAGGGGGGAGGATCCTAAACTATCTCGATATGCTGTCAGTATCCCGAAGTTTCAAAAATGCATGGCACATGAAATAAAGGTAATGAGGGCAGATGTACAGACCTCATATACAAACTGATAAGGCTATTCTGTGTGTTGTTATTTATATTAAAAAAAAGATTATTGTATTTTATTGTTAATCTAAAGAGCGTTCGGGATAACCGCTCAGCGTCTGTTGCAGTTAACAGGTGATCATTTATTATCATGTCAATAGCGCCATCTGCTGGACAAACTGCGCCAATGCATGTTACTGCCAAAAGATCTGCCTCTACAGCTGCCTCATGACAACGTCAACAGACTTTTTTTTTTTTTTAAAGCTATTGATGTTGTTTTAACCGCAGTAACGTTCACGTTAGAAAATATACAGTTGCTCCAAAAAATTAAACTGATTTTGATCAATTTGGACAAAGTTTATATTAAAAGCGTTGCTGCCCACACAGGACAAACGATTAAAGCCCTAATTATGTTCACCTGAGTCAGTAGGTTGTAGACTGAAAGCCAATAGGCCATCGGCCATCTTAGTTCGAGTAACTTTAGTTCATAATTTTAATTAAGAATTTGTTAAGTTAATTAAACTAATAAGAAAATGCAAATATATAACTGTAAATAATAAAATAGTACATATTTAAAGAGAGATAAATAACCCAGTTGTTACCGGTTCAAAGCTATTTTAGCTATTAAGCTAGTAAGCTACTGACGCCAACGTTAAAATTCACTTTGCAGTTAACGGTTGTCAGTTAACTTGTTAACAGAGCGGTTAATTTAACCATGCACCGTTACACCACCAAAACAAACAAACAAACAAAACAAAACACTTCTTTCCATGACAGACTCGTTACTTATTTAAAGACACAGTCATGCAGACGCAAACACATATTTTTCCATCTGTTTTGTGTGTTTTTTCTCACCATGGAAGCACCACGAAACCCGGACAGAAACGCACCCGGAACCTTCGTTCTCTACGTGTAGGCATAGCCGGTACTTTGAATTGACAGTACCAGAGACGGACCAACGGTGGAAACAAATCCGACTGTCACGGATTCTTAACGATATCGGACGATGATGATAATAAAAGAACAAAATTGCTACTGAAATACTTAACAATTACATTTACTTTGTGGTAACTCTGCCTTCGTATTTAACGTTTTTCATACGGATCTGAGGCGTACGTCGTCTCTAACGGTAACGCTACGCTAACGCTATAAACAATAATAATGGCTTCTGGGTCGCCGTCGTCCTCTCCGGACACTGCGACGGGCTCAGGTACAGATCCAGCCCGGCCCGACACAGGAGAGCCCCTCGGTGGAGCGGGCTCAGACTCGGACTCAGACCTCGGTTTGAGTAAATTTGACTGCAGCGCCATGGAGATGGGAGACCGGCTGGAGGGAGAGGAGCTGGAGCGGGAATTTGAGTCTGCAGCCGACCGCGTACGGGATCTAGTTCAGACGGCCAGCAGGGATCAGCTGCTGTACCTGTACGCCCGGTACAAGCAGGTAAGTGTCGGATTAAGTGGCACTCTAGCTGCGCAGGCCACAAACAACTCTTCAAAGGCTGGTGGCTTTGCATAAAAATCACATTCTGAATTCCCAACACCCTTGTGTTATCTTTGACTTTTGACAGAACAGGTAGACTCAAGTACCTTTAAACTGTCATCCCAAATAATGCGAATTTTTCTTTTCAGGCCAAGGTGGGAAAATGCAATATACCAAAGCCTGGTTTCTTTGACTTTGAAGGACAGAGAAAATGGTATGTAGGCATTTTTTAGGTAAATGTTTGATAATATAGTTGCAGCATGTGTACGAAATGTTATGCACTGGTGAAATTCTAGTCTTGCATTGTAGTTTAAAGGGACACTGGGTGTGTGTATGTTAGCACCTTTTATGTACACATTGCACATGTTTACAGTGCACCTGCATGCTTTCAAAATGAAAGGTGTTCTCTATTGTTTCAAACCAATTAACAAGTCCGTAAACCAAAATCAACATCCATTACTAACAATAATTCTCATGGATCAGCTAACGACTGCTAACAAGCTCTTGTAGATTGGGTGGAAGCTCCTTTTAAAATGTTTTTCCTGTGTAAGCCTTTAATTTAAATGTACATTTTCATCTCTGGAAGACTTTGGAAAATGTTTTCAAAAATGTACACCTCCAGTTCACAACTGTAGAGTGATAATGGTGACGTTTATGATATCATAACAGGCAAGCCTGGAAGCAGCTTGGAGACATGGAGGCGGAGCAGGCAATGCAAGAGTACATTTCCTGTGTCAACATTTTAGACCCTGAAGGCAGCACGAAGGTAATG
>JAQFJA010000021.1:16791404-16801633 GCA_029874485.1 Naso brachycentron
ACTTTACAGTACATACTCTGATGTGTGCTTGTATGTGAGCATGTGTCATGCGCCCGTCCTGTCCCACTATCAACGAAAGACTGATGAGACGGCCTATTGATTAGTTGCCGGAGAGACGGATGGCGGCCACACATCAGGGACACTCGGGGTCACCATGGCCATCAGATGAGGAAGTGGGTGTGTCCCAGCGTGGACTCATGAATAAACATAGCACTGGTAATCAGGAGTATGTAAATGAATGTGCTCATACATAACCTAGCAGTGATAAAAGCGTAATGAGTTATTCATAATTCATCACGGGCTGATGAGGAGGTGGCAGGAAGAGGGAGGGGAGGAACGCGAGAACAGGGAGAGAAGCGTGTCGATGAAAAGCAGAAGAAAGGGAAGCACAGAAGTTCATTAAAGAACAAACAGCAGACAAAAGTTTGTTTGTGTCTCCTGCCTGTGTCAGTTTTGAAACTGTATCCTAACGGTAAACAACAAATGTGTTGAGTTAGACCTCTTCGTCTCCACCGAGGAACGATGAGATGTTTCTTTGGTTTTGTTGTTGTGTTTTATATCAAGTGCTGCGCAACTTGTGTTAGTTCACACAGACGCACACAGCCTGTCAAGCAAATGCACGTTACAGACGGCTCGCTAGTGATGCTGCCAAGAGTTTGTTTGTTCCTGCTTGTGTTGTTGTTTTAACTCCTGCAACGCAGGACAGATAACCCGATTTTTTTTTTTTATACAGCTCCCTTCTCTGTAAGCACAAAAAAGTCAGAATAAAAATGGATTTTGAAAATAAGTCGTTTTATTGGTTGTGAGTTTGCTGTTTTTTACTTGAGGTTTCCCTTGAGAAATTGTTTAGCAGAGGCTGTGAGGAGTCAGATAGAGCTGCTCTTACTTGAATAATGAATGAATCTCAGTTATTCTCTCAGTTATTCGATTCATCATTCAGTCATTAACATGTCAGGAAATAGTGTACAGGTGATGTCTTCGGATGTCTCGTTTTTTTCTGGCCAATAGTTGAAAATCTAAAGATGTTCAGTCCATAATTTGAGAGGAAGGAAACTATTAGTATGTATTTGTTTAAAAAAGAACTCTAAACAGTTAATCAAACATGCAAATTGTGGCAGAATGAATAATTAATTGAATAATCAGCCTGCCGTTGACATGTTTTGATTTAGCAAATGTGTAATAAACTTAACAATCAATCAACTATTATGTGATGTAGCCTTGCTGCTCTTTTTCTTTGAAGGCTATTTCTTTAATTTCAGTAAAGGTGTTTTTTATTTCAGCTAGAAACAGTGTAAAAAACTGTGAAGTTCAAAACCAAACAAATCTGAACAACATCCTCAGTCTTAACGCAGACGCCAGGTTACAATGTCTCCTGTGTGACTGGAGCCAGGTGTGTGCTGCGGCGGAGCGAGCAGACATCAGAGACAGGAAGTAGGGATTTGGCCTTGGGGATGACTGACTCTCTGTGTGGGAGTAGTAAAGCGGCTGGTATGCGGGGTTTCTCTCAGACAATAGAGCACTAAATTCAATTAATCTGAATGGCCAGCGTGGGTAAGAGGGAGGGGAAGGCGTAAAGCTCTAAATGAGATTTCGCCCCTTCTCTCCCCTTCACCCAGCAGCCCTCCTTCACCACCGCCAGCAGCTCGGCACCCAGCCTCCCCCTGCACTCACTGCGGTCCCCAATGCCAGGAGGTGATTAGAGACACAGAGATATAATCAGAGGTGGGACGGAGCTCTGTGTGTGTGTGTGTGTGTGTGTGTGTGTGTGTGTGTGTGTGTGTGTGTGTGTGTGTGTGTGTGTGTGTGTGTGTGTCGCGTGCCAGTGTTCCCGAGGGATGTGGCACGTGTGGCTGCTGCCCGAGTATCAAACAGAAGGGCAGTTATGCGTTTTTATCTGTTATGTGTGTGTGTGTTTGATGACTAAATACTCAAGTTACATAGCGAGGACACGCAGGGCAGTCAAAAGGTCGGTTTATCCAAATGAGAGAAAAACATCATCTCACTTTTCTCAGGTGGTATCTAGTCATGCAGATAGTTGTTTTGGTTTTATTTGCCCAAGTTTTGAGATTTCTGTCGCAACAGTACAACAGGGATTTGTGTAATTTTGTTTGGAGTGCTCACAACACTGAAAATTAAGATGGAAACATATCTCTTTCCAACAGCAGTACCCCTGTTACTTTGAATCAGCCTTCAGTTTCAAATCGGAATGCACCATATTATCTGCATGTTATCAATATCGGCTGATATTGGAAAATTAGACATCGGATATCCGCCAATATAATAACCAATAAATAAAGGGCTGCTGTTTCCTTGATTAGATGCTCGAGTCGACACCATGTTTCACATGTTCCCTGTGGACAGACGTTATGTTTACATACTTCGTTAATTGTGAAACAGGCCAAATTAGCTCTGGTTTTGGGTATTGTTGATTGTATCAGGGAGAGCATCATCCAGTTTTAAGTAGCATGTATCTCACTTGTTTTGTTTAAAAGCAATATTCATAAATAAATATGATGTGTTTTCATTACATAAGTTCAGGTATTTTTCTTCTTTTGCTCAAGGAATGAGTATTACTTCATTTTAGCTTTGTATTTTTTTGCTTGCATTTGCTGGCAGGCCAGCGTCTTGACAGTATGCCTAATAATACTGTATGTAAAGTCCACTACAGAAGAAATTTGATGATCTCTGCTGTAGGGTGTGGGGAAAAAAATGTACATATATATCAGTATCGATTATCAGCCAAATGACCTGTAAAATATCAGCATATCGTATATTGGCAAAAAATCCAATATCATGCATCCCCAGTTTCAATTAAAACAGTTCACATTGAACTCAGTTGATGATTTAGAGCAACCAGGCCACTAAATGTGTAAAGACATGTTGCCTTTTCTTGATGAAATCCATTCCCTTTTAATGTGTTGGTGCAGACCTCCTGAAATCTGACATCTGTCTCAAAATCTGCTTCTTAAAACATAAATGAAGGTCTAAAAATGAAGTTGACTGACTCCTCTCCTTTCTCTCTTTCTGTCTGTCTCTCAGGGAAGAGGATAAGAACATCTTTGACTACTGCAGAGAAAATAACATCGAGCACATCAGCAAGGCCATCAGCTCCCAGACGGTGGATGTGAATATTAAAGACGAAGAGGTAACTACAGAACAAAGTGCCGTGAAGTTATTAATGCAAGGACAGTCATGTATTGTGGATGGAAGGCAACAGGAGCAGAGAGAGAAGGGAAATTAGCTGTTTTTTTAATCCAGAGGATCTGTGTTCAGCCCCGTGTGAGGATGGATTCACCTTAAGTGTCTTTTAGCAAGGCAGAGTCATGCTCTGACCTCTTGTGCAGGAGGGCAGGTGAAACCGATCAGTGGAGTATTGCAGAAAATACAGGTCACTGGGGGATGATTCACACAGCCCGTCCTGCCGTCGTTACATCACTGTTTCGATGATCTGAAGCTGCAAACACATGGGATGCGTAAATTGTGTGAACGGCCATCCCATCGCGAGGGGTTTTCTGGATTGACCCCGAAAGCCATTCATCTGCTGTCGATCCATTATCAGCCCGGCCAAATGGCTCGCTCCTCTTTCATCACAGCCGCTCTTCAGATAAGCAGGCAGTCGGCTGGCGAGTTCCCGGCCAAAGGCCAGATGGCTGAGGGACCTCGGCAGAGAAAGCTTTGTCTGCCCGCTGCCATTGTTGTTGTTTGCTCACCTGCAGTGTGGCTTGCTCAACAGCAGAGGGCAGTGGTGAAGTTTCGCATCAGCAAGAGGTCTGATTTGCCTCTGCAGCTCAGAGAGAGAGAGAGCAAGGCTCTGTCCCAGTACTCACACTTTGGGTGAGAGATTAAATATCCACCTGTGTTACGTGTTCATGTTGGGCGCTCAAACAGCCAAACACTAGTTCAGACTGCAAGTGTGTGGAGGATTTCAGATCACGTTACCTGTCATTCATGCAAAATCTGACATTTCTTTTAGTTGCTGTTTGTAAACTTTCTTTTTCTGATCATTAACAACGAAGACATCTAGCATCAAAATTATATTCAACTTCCAACAGAACAAAAACTGAGAAAAACAAAAAATCCAGGTAACCAAAACGGTTTATATGATTTGTTACATGAAGTTTTTTAGGATTATCGTCACATAAAAGATGCCAGCATCATTAAATGATTTGTCCTGTGTGATAAAACATTTCAGAAAGGCATTTATGACAAAAAAGGCAGGTGTTTAAGTCAGATTATGTAGTTTTTTGTAAATACTTGATTAAAATTTTAAAAGAGTCCAAAACAGTTGCAGTTTTTAATTTAAGCCATAACGGCTCAAACACTGTGCATTGTGTCATATACATGACGTTTTTTAATCATTACCAAAAGCGTTGACCTCAAATAAAATTCTTTATGAAAAGACCATAATGCAGGATGAATGTCATTTAAAGTTTTATCACATTTCTTCAGTTGCCTTCTTGTTTTTTGATTACTTTAATAATTGTCGCACTTCCTCAGTCATCCTAAAGCCTGCACTTTACAGCCATTCTGATCTCATTATTATTGCACTTTTTATATGAATATGGTTCATTTTTTTTAAAACAAGAAAAAAGCTATTAACTTCGTTTAAGTAGTCAGTTTGACCCTGAATTAGCTGCTAACAGAGTATTTCTAACAGATAGCTCCGTTGCTGTGTCTAGCAGGTATTAATAGAGAACTTGTAACTTTGAATTTGTTCATTGTTGTAGCAAACCAACCTGACGGTGCATTACTGCCTCACAAGCTGATGTGACAGAGTAAAAGATCCTGGGTTGGAGGATGCAGTGACACTATGGAAAACACTACAAAGCAGGACAAGGAGAGATGTGCATCATGTCTTGGTTATCATAAAGGAATCTAAAGAGGCAACCCTCTGTTTATTACTATTCAGAAGTCTTCTAATTCTAATTCTCTTTCATAGCACAGAAAGCCCCTTGAGATTCACCTCGATCTCGTCTTTGTCTGTTTGGTATTTAAGTTTTGATGACACTTGCGAATGTTTATTAGATTGTCACATTTTATCTCGTCTTCATTTCACTGCAGTCACAGTGTAGTTTACCATTCAGTATTGCCGTCCGTAGGATGTGCAACACTCATGCATACATACCTTTTTCATACTTGCCTCCACTGCATACTTCCTGTTTTATACCAACTCAAATATGCAAAACCTCAAGTGTATATTGGGGCAGAGCCAGGAAGAGAGGATTGGGAGTTAGAAGAGCCAGAAGAGGAGACTGTACATTCATTTGCATACATATACAGTCACTGGCCACTTTGTTAGATACACATGAATGTACAGTCCCTCTCATCTATGTAAATGGAGTTGACAAAATGTTAGAGACACTTCTCAGTATAATGCACCTTACACCAACACCAACAGCCACTACCACCTCAGTAATAAACATAAAGAAGAATGATCAGCTTTCTGACAGTGTCATCAACATTTGAAAAGTAGTGAGCTGTGTTACAGTAGAATTCATAGCAGAGCTGCTGTATTGGTTTGCATTACCCTGTACAGGTGTATCTAATGAAGTGGCCAGTGAGTGTATTTTGACTATGTGTTGTCTGAGGACTGAAATATCTGGGAAGGTAAAACTCTGCTTCAGTGGGTAGACGAATAAAAGCCTCCATTGTCTTAATTTGACAAGGAAGACCAATTTATGCTCACTGCTGCATAGAAAAGATTAGTGTCTTTAGCTTGATATGCAAAAGGAGACAGTGTTGAAACGGTCTCAACTTCGGTTTTTGCAGTGTTCTATTAATTTCTGCAACCCTTCTAAAAGCCCGTTTAGTACCGGTGTGTGCGGTCTTCAGTTGGAGGTAGAAAGCTCTGAGTGTTCAGTGAAAATGTGGCCAGCAGTCAGCAGCAGCACACCTGGAGGAGAGCAGGAAAAGGGAGTGAGTGTGGAAGAAAGAGAGAGACTAACTTATTGGTATTCTGGGCTGGCTCATAAGTATCCATTTTAACATGCAGCCATGGTGATCAATATGATTTAAGCAACAGAATTGGACTTGGAGAGTTTGCTTTACCTAATTGGCCTCACTGAAAAATGAGCTTGCGTGGTTTTATTAGAACGAGAATCTGGGACCTGAAGAGCGGTTTGTGTGGTGTGTGTGTGTGTGTGTGTGTGTGTGTGTGTGTGTGTGTGCGTGCGTGTGCGTGTGTGCATGTGTGTTTCTGTGTTGGGTAGAGTAGGGGGTTGCCGATCAGGGGACTGCTCTTGTTTTGTGTACAGTGTCCCATCAATCAAGCTTTGCAGACTGTGCGCAGGTTACTGTAATTTGTGCTCGAGCCCTCAGTCTGTGCTTGAACTACCTTACTATTCTTCGCCACACACAGCGGGCTACATATCTCATCACTCTGTCCGCAGGTCAGCCTCTGAGTTCTGAATGGTAGTGCATAATTTATTTTGCCTGAAAGGAAGAAACAGATTGAGGTCCAAGTTAACTTTGAGGAGCGTGAGGTAGAGGAGGAGACAAACGATGCCTCTGTGTGTTTTCAGTGCAGTTCAGCTAATTTAAACAAATCTGTGCTGTTAAATGCTTTAATCCTACTTTCAAACTACTTTTCAAACTTTATTTAAAATGTGCCGGCCGTTAGTAACCCTCTGGTGTGCTTGTGTCTGCAGGGCCGAGCTCTCCTGCACTGGGCCTGCGATAGAGGACACAAGGAGCTGGTGTCTGTACTACTGCAACACAAAGCTGACATCAACAGTCAGGTGAGCAGCGTTTGTCTCTCTTTCTGAGACGTATTTTTGCATGTGAGGCGGATTTTCATCCAGTGACTGCTGATGAAAATGTGCCTTTCTTGACTGAAATTCTATGATGACTCTCATATGCATTATTTGAATTAGAGAGCCGAGGTCACACGTCAACGTCAGGCTGTTTTGCTTTCTATTTTGTGTCTTGTTTTCATTTTTCTCTTTTCAACAAAGGCATAGCAACAGTTGTTTTGTTGCAGTCTACAACCACAGCTCCCCTGAGTTCTTCATCTATGCAGTATGGACTGAAAACACCAATATTATACTTCAGCTTTTCAAAAAGATCGATGAAGGAAACCCTCTATGGGAAAATACACTGTGGAGCAGCGACTTGTCCAGAAGTGGAGCAGGACTTCAGATCTCTGTTACATTAATAGATTCCACCTCTGTAATCGCATTTGAGAGCTGAAGGCAGGAACTTTTTCTAGTAGATGGGAGTATAAACGAAGTTCTTTCGATAATACTTATTAATTCCACCGGAGAACTTCAATCTATTTGTTTGTTCCCTTGAAGTTCAACATTTTCCCTCACTCGAACATAAATCTAATGGCTGTTTTTCATTTTACAAGCCAGTTCACATGTAAAGCTAACTCAAACTGTGACATCTCCTGCCTCCCCATTTCTCTCTTCTCTCTTCATCCTCTCCATCCCTTCCAGAAGGTCACCTTTAATTCACTTTGTGCCACAGACAAATCCCCCAGAGCTTTAGCAGACAGAGTTAGCTGGTAGCTAGCCTGGTGTTTAGCCTCCCTGAGCTTTAGCAGCATCCAGGAGGCTTTAGCTTTGGCGGTAAGCTGGCTCAGCTGCACATCGGAGAAATTACTCCCCTTCCCTGCCCAGCAGCACGACACGGCGCACTTCGCCAAGCTGTACACTGAGGCTTTAACTGTAAGGCCGAATCAATTGGAAGTAATCAGGCAAATTGTTTTACGTTGCACAACCCACATAATCAGGACATTTCACAAATGACTTTCTCTTTTGTGGTCATGCGTGGCCCCTTTTTGTTTGGAATGCTCGCAGGGAGGGGGTGGATTTGTGGCGAATGGTTCATAAAAGACTTAACAGTGGGATAACTATGAAACACTTCACTAATGATTTAGAGCCATATCAAGATAATGACAGCAGAGGAGGATTGATGTGGGGATGGAGGCTTTGGTCCTTTTGTAAGATGTATAGTATTTACAGTCATGTATCTATCATTAAAATATGAATTGATATCTGCATGTGCCAAGATTTTTGAGCAGTCAGAGAAGGACGCATAAATCTTTGGCCAGGTGGTGATGATGGATGACTGAACTTGAGTAGATTTTTAATTTATTCCCCTTTTTCTTCTGTCTGATTTCACTGCTTTTCATATCTGAGGGAAACAATCCAGTCTTTTATCCTGAGTCACTCATAATTCAGCAAACGGATGATGGCGGCGGTGTGTTTTTAATCATTTAAATCCCGCCTTTTTGCCTTTTTGAGCAAATGTGTGCATGCAAATAAATTTAAACCTACAGTAATGATTCAAGAGGTGGGTTCGTGCATTCAGGCCATCAGCCCTTTTCACTCACCCATCTCTCAGGTGTTTGCGTTAGCCGGCCAGAGAGATGCCTGAATATTAGAGACACTGGACCTCTGCAGCAGAGTTACTGGGAGCAGATTTATGAGGTGGCAAAGAGGAGGTGGAGAGAAAAATACAGTCAGCTAAATCATACCACTCTGTTGCAATGCCAAATTATCTCACTATGTAAAGCTTAGAGAACGATATGCTTCTCATTAGAACCTGCTCGAACAGCCCTTTCTTTTGCTGTTTTTTTCCTTCTTGAGGTTAAGTCAACAAGGAATGGAATCAAGGAGGAAACAAAGGAAAGAAGCATTTATGTTACATTAGAACTAGATGAAATTTTGATGAGCAGCTTTATGCTTCTGTCCTTTCTGCCCAAAAGTCCCTGTCGCACGAAACCAAGAGAATGGGAGGTCGTGCATTTATTATTGAGAAGGATAGAGGAATGTTTGGGTTGTTTGCAAGCTATTAGAGCGGCCAGTAATCTCTCTTGACCTCCACCAACTGCCGAGCAACCAGTAAATAAAGATCAAACACGATTTATGCTTAATTTGTTGATTAAAAAAGGGGAGGGGGACTTCAGAGTTCAAACAAAAAGTATTATTATTTGCTTGGCAGAAGAGGAAAATCGTTTGAAATTAATCAACTGATTGTTGTAGTGAATTGTTCCCAAACCCTGGTAACCTGCATTAAAGGCTCGTTTAATAGTTAATCCTGGATCAAGGCAGGGAGGGACTACAATAGGTAGCTGTGTGTGTGTGTTTGAATACGCAGATCAGAGCTCTGCCACCTGCCAATTGTAGATCAGGGCCTGGTGTTGGTACTTTACATTAACACCCCACCTCCAACTCCCCCACCATCCCGTGTCACTGCCCCCTCAGCTAATACAGCCAGAGAAAGTGGGGCATACAGCAAACTGTGGGAAAGATGAGAGTGAAACCGCACTTAATGTTATAATGGAAATTAAGGCTTAAACACTGGACTTGTATCCTGTGTGGTAAAATGTATTTAAGAGCATTAATGAAGCTTTAGCTTAAGTTGAGGACATTCCTTCATATCACAACAGCAATGAAATCCCAGATCCCACAGTACAAATTCATTAACAATTAGGGTTTAGTTAACTTTTATTTTTAAAAAAAAAACAGCTAAAAAAATCACCTCATTTGTCGATCTTTTAGATAAATTTATTTACAATCAGTAAACTTACAAAACTGCTGCTGTGTTTTAACATTTAGCACATTTGACTGCAGCTAACTATAACAGAAACAATTACAGCCATACACCTGCAGAGTTCCTCCACTCTTCACAAAAACCTGTTTATAAAAAAAAAGAGAGAGAGAGAGAGAGATTCATTCTGAACACGTACCCAAGCCAGAATGTAATAATGTGCTACATTTCTATGCTAACCTGAGCTCATGCTTTATCCTAACACTTAACACTAACAAACTCATAACCTCGTGTCTCTCCCTATGTGTTGTAATAGACATGAGAGTGTGAGCTAATCCTTCCTGGGTGAGTGTAATCTCTCAGCCAGATCACTGTCGCACTTCCTGTCAGCTTTCCTATCATTAATAAATTCATTGCAATTCGCTGTTTTAGGTTGGACTGAGTACTGGCATGGACTTCACAATACAATACGCATCACGATACATGATGCGATACACGATGCATACTGCGATGTTCCATATAAGTCACTGAAAATATAAAAACTGAGCTGAGAAACAAGTTGCTGTGTACGAACTGGGTAGTCTTAATATGTTACATAACATTATATTGATAATTTAGTGGTCGATTGCACTTTAACTGGACACACTGAAATTGAAAGCGTGAAAATAGAGTGCATAAGTGTTCTTTTGTGTCACTGGACGTTAGGGCTGAGTTTTGGCAAGACTTCACAATAT
>JAQFJA010000021.1:16810135-16829446 GCA_029874485.1 Naso brachycentron
AAAGGGGCCAAACATGTGCTGGCTTTTGGCTCCTTAAGCGCAAGAACTTGCTGCTTTACTCTGCTTTTAATTATAATATATCTTGAATATTTTGATTTTGGACTATTTATCAGACAAATTGGAAATTTGGAAGTTGTCCTTTTGGGCTCCAGGAAAAGTGTGATTGGAGTTTTTTTCTATTTATCACATATTTTTTAGACAAACTTAAGTAATCAAAAAAACAACAACAAGATAATGACATTAATATTTGACGCAGCCCTTCATGATATATAGATGTACTTGAATATATGACAGAACACAGACATTTCAAGGAGCAGGTTTCATTTATAAATGGATTTAATGTTATGTCTGCATACTCTTTCCACTGTCAGTATGCCATGGCCCTGAAGTCTCATATAACACATTAAATCTTGCATTGTCTAGTTCCATTTCGATGTTATCACTTTTAAAATCAACTGTCTTTGTGGTCTGCAAATGTGAACGTAAGCCCATAAATACATGTCAGAGGAAGAGGAAATAAATGGAAAGACTGCATGACCAGAAAAGGCAAAATATTTGTCACCAGAAACCACTAATGCAGGCTGCTAAACAAAGAGTAAACAAACAACAATCTAGTGAGTAGGAATTTTGTTTTGCTGGAGCAAGATGTCACGGAAACATAATGTTGAGTTTCTGTGGTTGTTTGACAGCAGAAGAAGGTCAGATTCAGGCCATGTGGATGCTGTAAGCTGCGGGGGGTTGTGTGTCGTGGCGGGGGATGGCTTTTAATCTGAAAGAGTCACACCAAGCAGCTGTAGTGCCCTGTGCTGCAGATGGGGGGCATTGTAGGACCTGAGAACCTGCAGGGATCCAATAGAAAGAGAGATCTCAGCGCGATAGGTCCCCAGCGCCAGAGCCGCGCTTCCACTGTCGTGCTCTCCCTCTCTCGCAGCATCACACACTTCTTCCCCTTGCCCTGCTCTTTCCCACTCTCTCTCTCTCACACACACACACACACACACACACACGTACACACACACACACACGCACACTCACACTCTTTGCCTCAGTGTCTCTCAATCACTCATTCTTCTGCGTTCTCCTGGTTCATCTCTCCACCGTGGAGTGCAGGAAGAGGTGATTCTGATCCCTGGCTGGCTAGATTGGGGCAAACAGAGAGAGAGTTGCGGACCTGACAGCACAGGGGAGATTCCAGCCGGACAGATCCAGCGTGAGATTTCGTCGAGCGGAGATTATTTGCATCACAAAACCTGTGGAAAGAGGACTCTGACACTATACTGGCTGCACAACCGCTGGCTGCACAAGAGGTGCCATTTAGAGTGTTAATATGTGTGTGTGTGTGAGTGCGCGCGTGTGTGATTTTGAGTCTGCTCACCTTTTCAGTATGCAGATTCTTTTTCTTTGGCTTCTTTTCGCATGCAAATGTAAATTGGCCGGTCGTGCGGTTCCACGTCTTTGACAGAGACTCAGATGGAGCTGGTCCCTGTAATTCAGGTTTGCAAGACTATAATACAGCGCTCCGTGAATTAGTTCAGCTCTGATGGATTAGTGTGTGCGTGAGTGTGTGTGTGTGTGTGTGTGTGTTTTGAGAGCACACGACTGAAGAACCAGAATGTGCTAAATAATGGATCTCCCCAATTTGACAGAAAACTTCCAAACTAGGTTATTCTTGAATTAATGTGCTGCTCATTACATTTCTTCCACCTCCCGTCTGAGCTCCTTTTATTGTCGATTGCATGTGATTTTATGTTCGAATGAATCTTTCTGCAGCTGTGTGCGTCGCTCTCATGTGCGGTCTCCGGCACATCATGCTCGGATGTCACTGCCTCGGGATCATAGAGGGAAGAAGAAGAGGAGGGGTTGAAGCTAAATGCTATGTGGCGCCGTGCCGAGTTGAAGGTTAGACGAACGTCTTCCGAGCCTTTGCGCCCACTCCGTCTGCCTCTCTGTCGCTTTACTTCCACGCAGAAGAGTAACGAGAATGACAAGTGTGTTGTTACAGCAGCACCATGAGGAATCCCTTAAGTAACGTCAGTCGAGCGCTCCCCCTCCTCTCATCCATCCTATCCTGCCTCCTGCTCCCCCTTTCTACTCCCTCTTGGGATTTGCCCTTGCTTTCCATCTCTCTTATCCCCTACTTCCATTTCTGTCCCTCCCTCCATCAATTTTTTTATCTCCTGTCCTGCTGAGCCAGCGAGATTGACTGGCTTAAAGTGGAAGTCCATTCACAGAACTGGGAGGGAGAGGAGGGAAGGGTGAGGGTGAGGGTGAGGAGAATGGAGGTAAAATCAGCCCCCGGTGGAGTCAGCGGGTGATTTATATGTAGACATTTCTCCACACGTGTTTGGCCACCGCTCCAATTAACACCTCCTGCAAACGGTGGCTGCACTTGACAGATTCTGAATCCTAGAGAGGGGCAGAGTGTGTTCATTAGCGCTGCCTGTGTTTGTTTGTAGGGATTTAGCGAATTCAAATTGTTTACTGTGGTTTTCAGTGATTTCTGGGTCATTTGTCGCCGCAGCGTTTTAAGCCCCCTCTGCTTGCTCTTGAAGTTTAGAAAACTGTACAGAAAACAGTTTGAGTCAAGCAGTGTTTCCTTCTTTTTTTTTTTTCTGGATAATTCACAAACATGTCAAGCTGTCCCCATTTCTGATCAAGGCCTGGAGAAGGTTTTCTTTTTCCCTCAGTTCAACAGGAAAACATATTTACAGCCTTTCATGTCAGAGTGATTGATTTAATGGAAGAGGTCTCATTCTGATTACTCATTCCTGCCTCTTGTGTGCCTCCAGGGGGCGTGATAGACAAGGACCTGCGCCACTACCTCAACCTGCGCTTCCAGAAAGGCTCGGTGGACCACGAGCTGCAGCAGATCATCCGGGACAACCTCTACCTCCGCACCGTCCCCTGTGAGTTACCTTTTCCTTACTCTGCCTCCCTTCACACCTTCATTACATCCACTTAATGTCTCCGATTGTAAAATAATTTTTTGCTCTTCAAGTTCTCGATGTGGCAGTGTTGTTTGTTTGATGCATTAAAAATATTGTTCAAAGGGTGATTTCAGAGACTGTGGGACTTGTGAGAGACAGATTAAAGAAAAGATTGATCAAAGTTGAAGCAACAGACACCCAGATATCATCATAAAGGCAAAGAACCTTGTATGAGTCAAACTTCAAAAAGACTAAATCCTACATTTACCATAATGCAGCTCAACAGCGTCTTTCCTTACAGTAAGCAGTTAACATTTTGTCCCATGAAGGAGCCATTTGTCAAAACCTAGTTATAACCTTTATTTTTGTTTCAGTGGATAATTTGCTCACATGATATTTATTTCTGAAGAGATAGTACAACTAAAGTTGACAAATCTACCAAAGCTTAACAACTCACTGCTAAGAATCCTGGGAAATTTGATTACAAAACTCAGACTACATCCACATTACAACATTCTCATTTAAAACGCATAACTGTTGCTACATTTACGCCTGGCGTCCACACTACAGAGACATTTTGGAACCTGTAAATCTTGGGGTGTGTTCACACCTGGCTTGTCAGACAGGTTTGTTTCCCCCCTGATGTAGATCTTCTGGGCAGATGTGAATACAGCAGTCATGCAGACCAAACAACCGTACTGAGACCCAGCTGAAGAGGTGGTCTCCGTCTGCTTCAAACAAACTCTGGCACGGTTCGTTTGAGGTGTGAACGTGTCCCGACCTCAAACTGACCCAACTGCAGAAAGCATATATTACAGCTGCTAGAGAGGATGCATAAAAATACCGATGTGTTCAGCATGTTCAGCTTACAGATGAAGGAGAGGGGATTTGAGCGGTCTCCCACACAGTGCAGCATTTAGGTAAAGAAAAAAACTTGTGAGATGCTCTGAGCAAGAGTGACAGTTCTGGAGAAGAAAAAGACAAATGTTCAGAATACGACGAACCTCCAAAAATCCACGGAATGCGACCCACATTTCCTCCCATGGACATTGTTTAGTCCTATAACCCTACAAAGGACACCATCTTCTCCTAGCAGCTAACGCTACTCTGGAGAAGTTAGGCTAGACAAAACAAAACTTTATGTCCAACCTAATGTAATGTTAGCCTTTTCTCCCTGTCCCTGGCCATGACACGTATAATCCATCCTTCTTGTTAAAGATACATCCATCCAGTTTCTCTGTTGCAGTTATTCCTCTCTTGCTGATAGAAACAGCAGGGCCACTCGGTGCTTCATCGTAAAAGTCCACTTTCCGTCACAGTGACGGATGACAAACGCAACTCATTCAGAATCAGCTGGGCAGTTTGAGGCATCTAACATAATAAATACAGCTTCTGTCTTACTTGTCTCGCTCATATCACTTTCTCTGGAAGAAAACAAACAGCCTGTTTATACAACAAGCCTCACCTATGCACATCTTACTTTTAGCCATTGCTCTTCTTCTGTTGACTTTTCTGCAACAAAAATGTCTACTGCTACCAAAATGTAGTAGTATGGATGTAGCCGCAATCTGCTGCAAAACAAGCAACTAAGTGGAAGTTGAGTAAAGATTGTGTTGCAGGTTCCAAAGCTCAAGAAGAGATTTTTTGAAGTGTTGTATGTAGTTACTGCATGCTCAGTGACCCGTAGCAAACCTGAGGTCACACAGTTGTGCTGGTTGGTTTCTCCAGCTCCAGGAAAGAAAACTAACTGCAAAGCTGCCACGTAGAACTGTGACTGCAGGGAATGGCAGCAGGGTTTGTACACAAGCACAGAAAGTCAGGGATCAACGGCACCTTCATAACCAAAGAAATGGACTGTGCTTCTTGTTCTCATCAACTCTTCATGAGTTAAAGAAAGGTATTGATAAAGCTGAGAAGAGTAACGCTGTTGACTTCACTCCCAAAACTCCTACCTATCGATATGGTGGCATCAGTCAGCAGCTGGAATGTTAGTTTAACTGGAATCAGGTTTGTCTGGAACTTCGACTCTTTAAATTCAGCTCTCTTTCTCTGCTTAGCTGCATTGTGGACAATCAAGGATAAGACTTTGGGGGCTTTAAGATATTAATGCATAATGTTTTTAGCTCTGAACAGCATTTCAAACTCAATGCTCTTTTGTGCTGTATGTGTGTTTTTGTGTGTGTGTGGACTTTGTCAGCCTTATTGAGGTCCCAGTGCTGAATGTATATAAGCTTATTGATGTTTAATCCATATTCTTCTGATTCCTATTTACTGTTTATTTGCTGAACACGCTCATTGCTGTCGGTCAATGGGCTGTCATATTAAAGGGTGTTTGTTTGTGTGTGAACGAGCTCTTATTTGTGTTTGTGTGTGTGTGTGTGTGTGTGTGTGTGTGTGTGTGTTAGCTCTGCATTAGCCTTGTCGTGTCATTAGGCCCAGCTGTCTGGTGGCTAACTCCCCCCTGAATCCTTAATGGAGGTGCATTCTTCAAGGCCAGCAGCAGGCAGTTTTCGCTACAGCCACTTTTCCGTCACCCTCCCTCGACAAAACACAACAGGAGGAACCAAAAAAAGGGCTATTTGTTTGCAACAGAAACGTAATTTTCTCTGATAACCACTCACAGAGCTGCAGCCGGTGAGGCATTGTAAACAGTGAGAGAGGTGAACAGTAAAGAGGGAGAACAAATAGAAGGGGAGATACACAAAAGGGAGTGGGGGGCACAGGGGGAGGAGGAGCGATGATGGGACACAGAGGATGATAACCACAAACTGTAAATAAGTGAACTGCAGATAAACTGTCGCGGAGAGAGTAAGGGGAGGTTAATTTGGGCTTTAATGAAGCTTCAACAATTGGTCTCAGTGCTGCTGAGAGGACGAGGCCGAGTCATAACTGAGGTGGATTTTTTATATGTGAACTGATGGATGGTGCAATGGATCTATGTTGAGTAAACACTGCTGTGTTTGGTGCAATTTTTCCTATATTTTCTGTTTTTTCCCATGGATCTGGTGCTTTTTTGCTTTTGTTTTTCACCCCTTTTTACATCTTGTATCACTCTTCTTTTTATGTTTATGTGGCATAATTGGCTTGTACTCTATCAAAGATGAGATTTACATCAAAGCAGACTGGCCTTGGTCAAAGGGGGCAAATGGAAACATACATCTAGTGACGTATTGATAGTTTGATGGATAGATGTAAAATTTGATGTACTGTGATTGGATACAGTGATTTTCAATTTTTCAGCAGTTCGGTCAGGTCTTGTTTTGTGCTCAGTGATGACGACTAAACTTTGTGGGTGGAATCAAAAAATGTGACAGTATCACCTTTTGCCAAAGCCACTATCAAAGTCAAACAACAATGGGAAAAGGAATTGATGGAATCTTTTAGGAATTCAGTAAGTTTTCATGTGTTTCGATGATAGCAGTCAGGGTCTGAAACATGTTCCTCGGCCAAAGTTCCTGGCCCACTAAAAGCCTCCTCTCTAGAGGCCAAACAATCCACTAGCTATCTATCAAGGCAGAGTTTGTTTACTGAATATCTCTAATTGGGCAAACCAAAGCCTTAGGCAGCTACAGTTAGTGTGCAACATGCTCGACAACAGAAAATGTTAGGTTCTTTGTTCATTGCCTAATTTACCACATTTATTTACCTTATTCTCACATCTTATCAAATATGATGGAAATGTAACAAGAAATATGCAAAATAGACTTGTTACTTCCTGATTAAGTACCAAAGTTTTGTTTCTGGAAATCTTTCAGGTTCTGCCTGGAGGATTCAGTGATATCAAGCTGTGAAACCCGACGGTGGCTGCAAATGAGCAAAAGACACTAACGGCCTTTCTTAGAGCAAGTGTTTGGTTTGTCTGTTCATGGTGTCTGTGGAAACGTGGCGGTGCACCGTTATGCTGCCTTGATGTTATGAAACGCCCAACGCTTCTTATTTTCAGGTGATTATGATGACAAACATAATAGGAACATTATTTCATTTTTGATGTGTTTTAACCAAGAGATCTCCTTAAACTCCAGTCTCTGGATGTTTAAGTTTTTGGGACAGTTAGACCAATTGGTGAACTGGATAGATGACATTTGAAGGCGATCAGGCTCGTATTGTGATTGGATCACAGCCATGTGAGATCATGATCTCGAGAGCATTATCATTTTCCGAAGAAAGCAATCTACCTTACAGCTTGAACTCTGCTCTGATATTATGATAAAGACAATGTGTTGAGAAATGAATCACATATTAACGCAAAGTATAAACTGGACCTCTGGTTTAAAAAGGGCCTCATGTGGACAAATAATGTGGAGATTTAGAATAATAATTTTTTTTTTTTACCTAGTAGAATAAAAAGAAGGATCCATCTGAAATTTAGAAATATGCAGGGATGCCTAGTGCGATCTGTGATAAGAGATAAATCGGAATGAGACTAAAGGGTGAGGGAGAAAACAGAATAGTAAGTGAAAGATCTGAAGTAGTTCATCATAGCAATTTAAAGCCCAACCCTTGAGTGGTGGTGGAGAGGCATTTTTCGGAGGGGATGGAGGCTGACGGGCAGACAGTAGGAGAGTCACTTTCACCCATACCAATCGTGGATCTTGGATGGAGGTAGCCAGCGCAGCTAAGACTGTGCCAGCTCTTAGACAAATTGCCTGGTTGAAATCCAAGGTCAGAGTGTTAATAGCTGGAGCCCATGTGAAATCAGGCCTATCGTCTGGTAATCCACACAGATTTGATTGGGGAGATAGACGGGGGAGACGAATACGTGTGTGTGGACTAGTCGTGACCCTGAGTGGACTACTCTGACTGAGAATGGTTGAATTATTTGGGTGAAATTGAGCTGGAAAGCACAGATATTAAATCTATAGATTTTTATAATCCAACCATTACACAGTTGCAGGCACACATTAATTTATAGGCTCTGAGTTTGTGTGTGTGTGTGTGTGTCTGTGCCTTCATTTGAAGTCTCCCGTGCTGAGCAGCAAAATATTCAAAATCTGTTTTAAATATTTGAGTTAATTTCCAAGTGTCTGACTTAGCGTGCATGTATTAAGAGTAAACTTTGACATGCAGAGTAAATAACTTAAAGGGTGGGCACATCATCTGAAAGATTTAAAAACAAGCGTGTCTCATGTTTCCCCCCAAGTACTGAATCAAATATAAATAAGCACAGTACCTCTGTTACAGGGGAATAAATATGCAATGAAATAAGGTCATCAGGATGATTTGACTCATTACTCGAGTTGTTTCGCTGAGTCTCTCGTATTTCCTTATATTTGTTTCTTTCTCGTGTTTGCCATCCTCCTCTTCTTCAAGTCTCTCTGTTTTTCCTGCACTTGTCGTTCACATTGTTGTGAGCACTGGGCTCAGTGAAGCACTTAGTGTAGAGCCGGCAATCGGTCTGTCTTTGACTGTCTGTGTATGACAGAGCTGGTGATGAAGAGGTCAGCTGAAGAGGAAAAATTGAAGAGATACTCTGTCAGTTAAGTATCATGACAAGGTTCACATTGACTACAGCTGGGTCTGAAACTTGCCTTTATTTGCTATACTGTTGTATTTGTTTGTTTGTTTTTGCCATTTTATTTGTGGATTGTATAGAGCCCTTAAATTCCAACAGTAGGACAAAAAAGTAGGGCCTGACCAGAATATCAATTTGCTGATATTGGCCTGACGCATATATATTGGTATTGGTGTATATGTTCTCCAATATGCGTTGATATTAAACTCTTTAAAGAATGGCAAAAATGCATGGACTAGTGATTTAAAATGGTGTCATTTTGTTGTTTGTTTGTCTGATTCCGTATTTAGTGTTTACTGTTCAGTGCAGTGATGTTTGGAATAAAGTTTGTTAAAATGTAAGATATCCTGCCTCCATGTCATATCTTTGTCACAGGTATTTGATTACCACATTAAGATGATATCATATCAAGATGATAGCAGTGGATATATCAGTATCAGAATTTTCTTGCTCTCTAATATCAGTATCGGCATCAACCCAAAAATCTCATATCAGTCAGGCCCTACACAAAATAAATCTAATGATTCGCGGCACTCTCTGTTAGCTCTGGACCTGTGAATCATTCAGAATTTCCCCCCAAACTGTGAGGTTGCTGATGGCAGCTATGGGTGTGAGAGGGGAAAGACGGAGCACTGGGGCACCTGAAGGACACTCCCCAGCGATGTGAAGGGCACAGAGTTTTGGCGTCAGGCTAATTTGACCATGGGTGGCAGTGCTCACACGCTGAATGGCAAGGTTACCTCTCCCTGCTCAGAGAGGAGACCCAGATTTAATTAGGGCTGGCCCCGGGCTGCAGATCCTTTTAACACAGAGGGCCTTCCCAACACGCACACACACAGAACCATGTACAGCAAACGCAGAGCAAACTCATGCACGGGTAACACAATACATATATTTGAATGTGTGGATTTCTTATTGCCTTTAAGAAATATAATGATAACTGTACATGTACATTCACTATGAATCCTGTCTAATTTACATTAATGGCAGGAATTTCTTAAAGCTTACAAAGACACCTTTTTTTAGCTCAGTCTCGTACCTTCAAGATAGGTGATCATGTCTTAAGATCCATCGTAAAAGACATTCTTCTGCTTTCGTCAAATTATGTTGTGATGCAGATTTTAGTAGACTTATGCAAAACGCTCCCTTGTTCGTGCATGTAAAGAGTTTGGAGCGTTAGCTACTGTGTGTTATGAAAAACCACTTTTACAGTAAAATAAATACTATGAATTTGTAGGGGGTTTTTTTCTAACATTCTGTAGCTGACTTTAAAGTCTTACATGTTAGAGTTTTTCCCTAAAAGCATCAACATTTTAGGTGATGTTCAAACTGAGTAGAACTGGACTTTCAAACTGTTATAGAATATTGCTACGGGATGATTTTCTCACCATTCTGACACCTGCCTGACTTCATGCTACAAGACCAAAACTCCCAAGGTTCCTTGTGCTGTATGGTTTGGAATATGGCAGTTGTACCAAATATTTTGAAATGTGAATGACCGCCAGTATGTTGCTATAAGTTGATTCTATCTGATCCTTGATGCTGGTGCACAGCGGCTGCTCTGGGTACAGATGGGACCCGGTGAAGGAGGTCTTCCTCTCCTCCATCTCACTCAGATCTGTGTTCTGATTTCTGATTAATGGCACCTGCTCATCATAATGCTATCTGCTTGAATCTGCATACCAATGATCCCAGTCTCCTATCGATTCACCCCTCATCTTCCCCACACACACCCTGGAGACTGATCCACACACACTCACACTCCATCCCCCAACCACTGTCATTATAAAAGTCAGCAGCTGCTGCATGCATTGATCGTAAATCATAATTGCTTGTCCATTTTTCCCCACTTGTTTAATGTTGCTGTCAGGGACAGTATGGGGAAGAAAGGGGGGAGGCGGGGAAAGAAGAAACTTTGCTGAGACATGGAAAGAGGAAATGGATTTTGGTTTGGTTTAAAAAAAAAGCTGAAGGTGAAATAGGAGGGAGTAGCTGGAGAGAGAAGATACGAGAGAAAGCGATCTAGTTGAGTTTCAGTTCAAATAAAAGAAAATGTTTTGCCTTTTTTAAAGAATGTGTCTGCAGAACAAGAGAGATGTTGATGCTCACTTCATTCAGTCAGCTAGTGGTCAGAAGAAGAAGTACACCAGCTTTTACATTCAGCAGTCGTGTTTGCCCCTTTTAAGAAACATGTTGCAAGTGTTTTGTGAGTAGCCAAGATGACTGCCAATCATCTTGGCTAAGGTCTTGTTTGTACAGTAATTACACTAATGTCTCAAAAGGCCTGTAGCCATAATTTATTGATGTTAAATTCCAGCACCTTTAAGTTGTATTTTTTATTTCGAGACGAAACATTTGTTAGTTAAAGACTAGTGAAGCCGCTGCGTGCCAACAATGCTCAGGAAAGGTTGAATACGTTTTAAGTTACAGTTACTGTTGAGAATTACACAATTTTTGTTAATAGATGTTAAAAAAGATGGAAAACATAACAAATATGGTGACACAAAAAACACATTTTCCCTTTTTTCTTAAAGAAAGGAGGAAATAGAAAATGGAAAAATATTTGCCCCCACCATAAGGGCCTTTGGCAGTTAGTATGAAAACATGAAAGCTTTAACGGCTCACTGGGAAACCACACACACACACATTCACACACTGTGCTTTCTCCAGTCTCATATGCTGCAGCAGTCTCCACAGCTGGCGGGGATTGGACAGACTTTTAACCTCCTGCCACAATCTCTCTCCTGCTGGACACAGACAAACAGAATGAAACACAAACAGACCGTCTGAAACCTACTTTGGAGCCGCGATAGACTCAAGGGACCTCTGTGTCCTATTTGTATCCCCTGACTGAGTTAAGTTTCCGCCTCTAAAATGCCCTTGATCCTCCCGCTCAATGCTGGTGTAAACAGCTTAAAGGTTAAATGTTTGGATTGTTCTTGTCCCGTCGTGAAGGCAGACTGATGGAGACAAACAAGTTAAACCACTTTCCAGAAGTGAACACAACATCTGTGACAGTCCCTTTGCGGGTTTTCTGCACATAAGCAGAGTTACCATTTCTTTAATTTTTTTTTTTGACAATCTTACTCAGAATTACTTTTGTCACTCTTGCACCTCTTTTAGAATAATCTAACAGAGAAAAGTCAGTCACACAATCCTCTCAGTCTCTGTTTTAGTTTGGAAGAATACTGGCATTAACGAACCGTGCGCTCATGTCTTTCCACATTCTTGATTTGCCGTTTTTCTCTTTCATCCATCTTGCTTCACATCGTTTGTGTGGTAATAATGATAGATTGGTGCAACTTGAATTCAGCAAAACTCCAATTGTACTAATAGATCAATCCCTATCCCTGCTGCTCCTAAGCATATTGCTCCACCCCATTAGGGTGATACACTACACAGTGCTGGATCTCGGCTGCTGGTATTGTGCAAGCTGCTGCTTTATTGAGCACTCTGCTGACATCCAGTCCAGCGTTTCTGCACCGCAAGGAAAAACTTTGGATGACATGTGAAAGCAGGGGTCTATTGCAACATGCCCCCATAATGGGATGGGAAGGGGGGTGCACCAGAGGAGGAGGGGGAAGAGGAGGGTGGGGTGGCTACCTGCAGGTATTGGGGTTGAGAGTGGTGGGATGGGGGTGGGAGGGTAGGAAGTGTCTCTTCAGGGCTGCTTCCAAAGCAAATGGAAGACAATCCAATTTCCTGTGATTCCATCAAGCCTCCGTCCTGGATGCTGGGGCATTAGGGAAGGCTGAGAGGACAGGCCGCTGACCCCTCACTTTAACATGCAGGAAGCATGTATGCTGCACTGACTTTTTTTTTTGCACAAACATGCACGTTTCTGTAGTTTTTCTTTGCCTACAATCTCACAGTGCTTTAAATTTTTTAAAAGTTTGATAAGGTTTCATATTTTTTGCATGTGAATCAACAACCACCCATTCTTACTTTTTTGTGTGTGTGCGCGTGTGCGTGCCTGTTGAACAATGAACAGCAGATTAGCATCCGCCGCAGATTAGGGCTTAAACCCCTTACACTTTAATTATAACTGTATGTATTTATGTGCATCAAGGTCCTTCACTCGGCTGTAAACATCTGTCACTGTCCTATTGTGTTGGTGTGTGCATGTGGGTGTGAGTGTCTCTGTGTGTGTTCTTGCACTTGCACCTCAGTGAGGACCAGCGTGAGTTTTTAACCACAGAGTGAGGACATTTTGACCAGTCCTCAGGCTTTTTGAGGGTTAGGACTTGGTTTAAGGGTTAGGGTTACAATTAGGTTTAGGGTAGGGTAAGGGGCTAGAAAATGCAGGGTCAATGAGTGTCAAGTATAGCAATACAAACGTGTGTGTGTTTGTGTGTGTGTGTGTGCGCGCGCTATGCTTTTAAAGAGAAAATTAATTTAGTGTGTCCTCTTTGGTGGTTTCTAAATATGGCAGAGCATCCCCCCACCCTTTTTTTTTTAACAGAAAATGCCTGATTGATAAAATTCTCTCTCTCTCTCTCTCTCTCTGTCTTCCTCTCTCACTCTCGAGAATCAGTATCATTTTGATCGACACACACAATGTCCACAATACATCACAGGTTGCGATTTGACTCGCAGACAGACAGCATTGTTGTCCTCAGTTAACTATGGCACGCTTTCCACGCTGGTGGCGATTTGCATCTGTGCTCTGTGATCCACCCAGAGGGAATAGAAAGCTCTAATCCAATCAGCAGGTCCCTGAAGTGCTGCCCCTGAAAGAGAGGGAGAAAGAGAGAGAGACAACAATAGGATCACTCTGCGCTGGGCCAATCTAGAGAGGGAAGAGTGGAAAAGGATGAAGAAGGAAAAAGGAAAAGGAAGGCAAGATTGAAAAGGAAACTGAATATAAAGGGAGAGAAAAATAGATGTGGTAACAAGAGGAGAGTGAGGAGGAAAAAAAGGTGTGACGGCGGATGAGGTAATGACAGAAAAGAGATGAGGGAGGTGTGGTTTGGAGGAAAGAGGTCAGAGGAAGATGAGGAGTAAGGATCGGAAGACAGTAAAGGAATGATGTTGAAGTAACCAAAACAGAAAGGAGCACAAGAGGATCTGCTGTTAGAAGGGCAAAGGTGGAAAGAATAATGAATAATTTCACCCTAACAGTTGGAGTAATTAGGAAGTATTTCCGCTGCAGTGACATTTTTCGGCATAGAAGGAAATGTGACTGCGGCCACTGGCTTTTAATCTGCCCCTGAGTGTGAAACCTTTGTTCTTTCCTCAATGACTGCTCTTGTTTTGACACTGGAGGCAACAGTTTGACCATTTATCATCATTATGAGGTGCAAAGGCAGGCTGGAACAGTGATTAAGAACTGAATCTCCTGCTGATGATGCCTGTCATATATTGTGTCTCATTATACCTACACACACACACACACACACACACACACACACACTCCCATCACTGTCCCCAATCCACAATTCTAACAGGAATTACATCTCCACCATTGACCTCCCGACCCCAAGTATCATTTTTACTGTTCAAAAGACAGACACCAACACATCCACTTGTACACACACTCACACACATGTGCACGCAAGAGTCCAATACTTGATTTTCTGCTCACCCATGACACTCAGTCTTCTCTCCATTGTCCCTGAGCTGTGCGTGTCAGGGTCAAATAGCTCCCATGCTTAATTCATTAAAAGATAGGGCTGTAAATATTCCCTATTCTTCATGTTGTACTGCAGGGCTGTTTTCAAAACTGATTTTCCCTTCATGGTTGTGGCCTAAAGAATTCACGATAATGGTTTTATTGTGATATCTATTGATTTTTGTTTGTTTGTTTATTTTTTTATTTTTTTAATTGACACAATTAGTCAAAAATTTTTTTTAGCTTTGTGTATTTTTTGTATGGTCTTTTTTTGGCAAGTGAAAAGCCCTCAAATTGCGAGTACAGGGGGATTGAGAGAGTGACTGTAACCATAACTGTACAAATGAATACAAAGAGAGGAACTACTCTTTTATTTTGGAAATCACTGAGCCCTGTATCTGGGGTTGTAACTGAGGTTTCCAAAGGCTAAAGGAACGAAAAGTCTGAGAGTTATGAACGACAAACAAGAAAAGGAAGTCAAAAACATGGACCAATGTCGCACTCATGTCATATGTTCAGATCATTGTTATGAGCCGACAAGGGGGGAAAATCGCTTACTTTATTGCAATCAAGTGCAAATCTGAGTCAGAGATATCTGAGATTTCTGTCAACTACGACCCACTGGCGCAAGGAGCTACAGAAATGTGAGCAAATAGTTGGAAAACATGGTTACAGTGACGCAAATAACTAAGGATTGTGTGCATTGTCCGAAATGAACACTAGTATAATGAGTGCAGTTAGTTTAAATGAAGCTATATGCTGATTTTATTTGTATCTGCTTTGCTTGTTAACAAACTAATAGCTAAGCACAGTTAGTCTTTTTTAATGCAACATGAACCCCTTCCAAGGACAACATAAAGCCTTTGTTTTGTCATAAAGCATCAACTGAACTTGGTGAAGAGGATGGATTCAAAGGTCCAAACCCAGGCAACGACATTTGTTGACGATAACACAAACTTTGAATCACAGCAGCCTTGTTCCATGTTTCATCTCTTGGGTTAACACTGATCTGGTGTCGTACGTGATGCTGGAGGCTCCTCCTCACCTTGTTGAGTTTTAGTGGCTCGTCGGTTTGGTTTGATCAGGGCTTGATGTTACCTGATAGTTAAGATGTGATTTGCAGTCTTTTAAAATCAATTTCTCAGTGTCCCATTTGATAAAATGAGGACATGGCAGCCTGTGGCCCCAACCGTTACGTAGCCGAGTTAATTAGTATTCTAGTAGCTGAGAGTTTTTCTGTTGACTCTCGGGAACTTTGTGCAAAGTAATTTCCATTTTTCTGGCGATATGTTTTTTGTTATTCCTGATATTATTCTTTCCATTTGCACACTGTGGGTTATTTTTCTCTTTCCTGGTCACAGGTCTGTTGATGTAAAGACTTGTTTTTGTCTTACAGGATAATGAAGGACAGACAGCGCTACATTATGGTAAGTAGGTCTGTCTTATTAATGTCCACAATCCAACTTGTTGTGTAATCACTTTGAAAAACACCACAATTTATTTTCTTTTTCCGCTATAAAGCTTTTTGTAAGTGTATGTGTCTATTTTTCAAACAGTGAATATTTCATTTTGGAACACATCTCTTTACATTTATTGTGCACTGACATCATTATGTTGTCTGTGTGCAGTCTCTTTATACACAGCAGCTTGTTTTCTGTACACACCCGCTCTTTGCCCACATTTGTCTCAGATTTGTCATCTTTGCCGCCTCTTCCTCCAGCTCCCTCTCCTCCATTCCTCATCTTTATTTTCTACAGTGGATTTCACCCAGTTTCTCTCATTCCTCTCTCTCATATTGTATCCTATGGGTGCGTGTGTGTGTGAGGGAGTCCTTTGGTATGTATGTGTGCATGTGTGGATGCCTGTCTGGTTTTGTTCTGCGTGTGTGTGGTGTGTGTGTGTTGGGGGGGGGTAATAATTGCCAGGCCTCCCAGAGGAAATCAGCACTGGTCCTTAGACTCCCCTGACCCTCTCATGCCCCAACACACATGTCCCTGAGGGGCGGTTCCCTCGTCCTCTGAGCCTCTGTGTGTGTGCATGCGTACCATCTGTTGGCGGCGTTGGAGTGGGCATGTTGCATCACCCACCACCACCCGGCGATCTGCACATACACACACAAACACGCACACACGCTCAACAGAGGAAAGCCCGAGGATGGGGCATAAAAAGATGACTAATAAACATAAGCGATGAACTCCAAGAGACAAATAGCAGAGAATGAAAATTCATTCCCACCTCTCTTTGCACAGGGCCACAGTGGCTGGCAAGTGATTAATTGAGGGTTTACTGCTCACCATAAATTGTTCTCCTCCTCTACGGCTCCCCTGAGGGCGAGCCACTTTTTACAGCTCAAGGCCCAGGCGAGACACCCTCCACGCGTACACACACACACACACGCACAGGCTAAATAAAATACTGTTTAGAGCAACAAGAGGAGGACTGCAAGCGTGGCTGGAAAAATAAGCCAAGCTTTGTTAGTCTGATTTGGCTGCAACATAAGTGGTTTCTTATAGTGTTTGACACTCACACACCCACTATTCATACACAACTCGAGCATGCACACACACTTGCTTACACACTCACGTGCATTCTGATGTATCATCACATCTCGTGTGCTCGCACACACTCCTGCCAGCCAGCCCGCCAGCCACCCCTGGGCTGGAGGTTAAAAGGCCTGGCTGTCAATCACTGCAGCTGCTGACATCAGCGCTCATGGCGCAGCACAGAGTCGGCTCTTTAAAAGGAGTGAGCGATTGACACCGACAGAGAAGAGCACTCAGAACAAGAGAGGAAGAGAGAGGAGATGAGGAGGGGGCAAGGTGCCAGAGGGGCGAGAGGTGCATCGGGAAAGCAGGGACCTGCTAACTGGGTTAAGAAAGTGCAAGCCCCCCCTTCCTCCTGCTTACACAGAGAGAGAGAGAGAGAAAAGAGCCTTTTAGTAAGGCACAAATTGCCAATGGGGCAGAAATGAAGTGTTTGAGAGAACCACAGGTCCAGGCCGGTGTCAGAGCTGGTCCTGCAGATGGGTTTTTCATTAACTGCAGGAGTGTGTACACTTTATTTAACTACAGTACGCAGAAGAGGCAAGTTTCCTGAATTCTATTGCACATCATCATAACAGCTATAGTCCTTCCACAAATGCAATTATTGCATTTATCAAAGTGAGAATAAATAAAAAGAGTTTAACAACTCTCCTCTGCTGTTTTCAGCTTCATTCTTTCAAATACACAAGTTTACAGCCATGCTAGCAGCTCTGTGAGGTTTTGCTTTGACACGGCTGACCTTAAAGCTGTGTGCTAAGTAACTATGCAATGGCAATGTTAGCATGGTAATGTTTACTATGGTCAGTGTCTCAGTGAAGCTTGGTAGCTTTCTGGCATTTGCTAATTAGCACTAAGTATATAGCTGAGGCTGATAGGAATCTTAAAAGTTTTACAGGAATTTGGTTATCAGCCATAGTGAAGAACTCAATGAAATTTTGACATGATGATGTTGTCAGATTGGTTGAAGGAACAGCAGTTATTATAATTCATCCTAAGAAGATGGTGAATGACTGTATCAGAATTTGTGGTAATCATCTAATAGTGTTTGAGACTTTCAGTCAAGCCTAGGTGTCCAAAACTAATGGCAACGCCAAAGAAACAGTCAGTAAATCACTGAAGTAAGTAGTTGGGATACATCTTTGATATGTGAACATGTCAGTTTTGGTGCCAGTACATCAATTAGGTATTGAGATATTTCACAGGATTGGTGCAAACTTTAACCTGCTTATCACTATCATGGTAAAGTCACCAAAGTCGTGAGGATTCATGCTTTACCATCAAAATCTGTGCAAAATGTCATGATAATCCATCTATAGTTGTCCATGTAGCCATGCTGCTACCAATATGAGCCTGGCCTTCAGAAAGTTGGCCCAGATGTTTTATTTTGCTCTCAAACTTTCTTATTCCTCCTTTCCTTTTAACACCTCTCTTATATTTCTCTCTTCCTTTCATAGCATCGGCGTGCGAGTTTGCTGACATCGTGGAGCTCCTGCTGAACTCTGGAGCTGACCCGTCCATCAAAGACATGGAGGGCTCTCTCCCCGAGGAGGTCACTGAATCCAGTGCCATTTCCTCTCTCCTGCGTCAGTACACTGCTCCCAAAGGCTAGATCACCCAGCCACCACCTCCCGCTCCTGTCCTTGTCTCATTCGGTTCATTCCTTACAGGATTGCAAAGATTTTATTTGACTTAATTTTCATTTCCACTACTTGAGGTGAGTTTGATTTCGTTGGCTTGGCTCTTTGGATCTACAGGGTGTAAACATGATCCCTCCAATGTGATAAGACACGAAATGAACCCCACCGCATGTATTTTCATTCATCTAAATACTCTATATTGACTGTATATGCCCAGTAGGGTTGGGTGATATGACAGTTGTTGTAGGATGGCAGAAATTTGTGAACTGGTTGTGATTTTGCTGAGGTAGTTGTACCTTAAATATCTCCACTGTAAACGACTGTTTATTGGCAACATTGGAATGAGATGATATGTGCATCGATGTGATAAAACATCTGGGTTTTTCAGGTATTTGACTCACTAGAGGCAAAAAGAAGAGACTTTCCCAGCCACGTTTATCCATAAACAGTTTAAACTTTCTAAAAAAAATAGAAAGTTATATCACAGTATATTTATTGTTAATGTGATATTAAATTACATGCTGTAACAGAAGATTTTATACATGTCACCCACTCCTACTGTCCAGGTCTGTCAACCAGCCAGGCCTTTTAGTCTGGGTGGGACTTCTCTGATCATTTGTTCATGACTCAGTTGTGTTACATTCAAGGAATGCTTTAAACATTTGTCATTTATTGCATTAAAGTATTCAACAAAATCTGTTCCCTTTGACTTTTTCTTTAGATAACTTAAACTCAGTATCAGATAAAAGGGTACCTTTACAGTACAATCACACACACTGTAAATATGTAATGTGTATATTGCTGCAGTTGTGTACCTTGTACTAGTAAAAAGTCCTAAGCACAGCCTCTTTGTTATTGGCACATTTAACCTAAACCATACGTTATACATAGAAATAAAAAATAACCTGGCCAAGCTTTTATTAGGGCGGCACAGTGGCTTAGTGGTTAGCACTGTTGCCTCACGGCAAGAAGGTGCTGGGTTCGGACTTTCCTGTGTGGAGTTTGTATGTTCTCCTCGTGTCTGCGTGCTCTCCAGGCACTCCCACTTTAGTCCCATAGACTAAAGACATGCAGGTTAAGA
>JAQFJA010000021.1:16900638-16914863 GCA_029874485.1 Naso brachycentron
TTAAACTTGACATGTTGATTCTGAAAATCATAATGCTTGTGTTTTATCTTAAAATGTCTCCATTTTTGTCACTGTTGCTGTCTTTGTAGCATCCTGTCGTCTTTGCTTTGTATATTTTATGACAATTGTGACAAAATATCCTGCCAAAGGACTATGGTTAAAAATTAGCCAGCTGGCTAACAATGGCACATTTACAGAAATGTTGATTAATGTGTGTTGTCCTTATAAATAAATAAAACGAACGTATATGCTGAGACGACATTTTGCCGTTTTGTGAGATGTACTTTTTATGAATGGGCATGTTGAGATGATGTATTGTCGTATGCATGGTTTTTATCTTTTTATGATATATGTACGGTATTCATGTAACATGTTCTATGGTAAAACCAAAGCAAATGTCCACACTGTGGACAATAAAGTTTTCCTACTCCTATTCCTATAGAAGAAAGAAGGATAATGTATGAACATAAATAGAAACACAAGCAATTTAAATTGTGTTGGTAGTGTGAATTAAAGCACATCTAGACCTCGAAAACAGTGAGTGCTACCATGGAAAACTGGCCTGTGATTTATTGCCAAGTTATAAATCCTAAAGATCCCAAGAACAACTAACCCACTTGTTAGAGCTACCCGGTCATGAGAGGCTCTACAATCACCTGACCACAACAGCAAGCCAAGTCTGAAACTCCAAGCATATGTAGTTACTTGTCAAAAAAAGAGGAAGTGGGTGTAATAAAAAATATGTAATACACAACTTATGTTGGCTTATCTGTAAGATAAGTATGCCTCTGTAATTAAAAGCTGCTGTATAAGGATTATGTAGCTGCACATGCAAGCAGCTGATAAAATGAAGCCAACATCAAGTGCCAAAAACTGCAGTTCCTCAAAAGGCCACTTGAGGCTGGCTCCAAAGGCAAGTCAATCCTTGGACACCCACATTAAAATGCCAAAACTTTAAAGCCAAAGTAAACATGTCCCACTCATCAAATTGTATGAATGCTGAAGAGTCCAGTAATGAACTGTTGACATAACTATAGTTCTACATACTATCTATCATAGAATCTATTGTTACAGTGTATTAAAACTGTTTAATGAGTGACAAATGGTGACAAAGTAATGTTATAGGTTGGAAAAATCTGAAGTGAAGGGGGAATACTGTAGCAAAGTCTGGGGATTTTTGTCTATTTTAGAGGGAGAACAACATGGAGCATGCTTATCTTCATATCCACACATTCACTCACCCATAACAAAGGAAAGAAGGTGAGCCCTAATAGGTTTAATAAGGTTAGCTGCTAGTTTAGGTAAAGACTCTAAATAAAACAAGAAAAGTACAAAAGTAAAAGAAAGAGTTCAGCATTCCCACTGCCTTTAGAAAATATGTCTTTAGAGCTCGAAGGAAGCAATCCTCAAAGGAAAAGGCAGAACAACACACCCGCAGTACTTCTGATAATTCACCTTTTAAATTGTCAGTTGGCAGAGAGAACATAATAATATGAAAAATGGAAGACTTTACTTCTCATCCATGTGAGAGCGCATCTTCTTGAGCTTCTGCATGATGCTGCTGGTCTCGCTTCCAGAAATGGATAGTGAGGGAGAAGGGCTGCGGACATCCTCACCATGTCTAATGTTGAGGGAGGCTGCATCAGACACGGGGGTTTCTGACATGGGAGTCTCCTGGAGGATGGATCAATGAACATGCAGACAAGCCAAGTATTAGTAAAGTCAACATAAAAAGCTGAAGATGAGCAAGGTAACATGCTTTTAAAAGTATGACATCTTGATTTCATTAAGAATCCACTTCTGTAGAGGAAGAAATACTCATATGAAATCTACAAATCTATCTGACCCTCCATATAGACTGTGAAGGTGATAAGTGACTGTTGCACGACTTACAGGTGGCGTTTCACCCCCAGCACACTTGAGACGCTCCTTCAGTCTGAGTGTTGAGTTTCTCATACGTTCAATCTCCTCCTGCTGCTTCAGCAACAGTTGTCTTTCTTTCCTCGCTGCTTTGTTGGCTTCCTGAAGTCGCTTGATCTCAGCCTGGAAACATTAGAATGGTGGGAGGAAATTTTGTCAGTAATCAATAAAGTGACAGTACAGCCAAAAGCTCAAGTGTAACTTGATATCATGACATTTTCAGCATGTACGTACCTGCTCCTGCTGTAGTTTGATCAGAAGACCCCTCTGCCTCTTCCTGATGGGTGGCATTTTGTCATCTTCTCCCTTGTCTCTCAGTCTCTTCTTCTGGTGCTCCAACCACGCAAGCTCAGTTCTGGTTTTCTCTTTGAGAGCTTTCTGGCGAAGACGCAGCAGAGAGCTCTGGTGATGCAGTCTTACTTCCTCATCCTTCATGTACTGACGCACCATGTCCATGGTAAACTGGGAAAAGCTGTCCTGTCCACCAGAAAATGCCATGCTTGCATCTTGAGACTGCAGGAGAGTAAAGGTGAAAAGGTTGAAGTTACACTGGGCTAACGTAAAAGAGATATTACGAAATAATTACTGAGAGGGCTCCTTTTAGGGGACAATTTTTCAGAGGTTACACCCACCTTCCAAAGTCTACAACTACACTGCCCTCTCACCTTTAAAATATTGTGTGCCCCTGAAACCAAAGTTGCATTGTGGCTGGCTCCATCATCCTCTGATTCCTCCTGGTGGTGGGGCTTCTTCTCCTTAGTTCCACGGCGGTGTGCCTCAGAAGGCAGCAGAGAGCGGAAGGAACGCTCCTCTATCTCGTCCTCTGTCATGGACTCATCGAACTTGAGAGAGTACTCTGTTGCCACTGATGTACTGTCTCCTGCAAGGTCAAAATATGATAAACTCAGTGTACAGTTTTCAATTGTAATGTTTAGATGATGATATGTATAGATACTGTGAATACACACAGTTTTAGTTCTAGTACAATTTAAACAATCAAGTTTTTACATTTTTTCTATTACAGTTGATGTAATGGAGTGTGCGAACATACAGGAAGTTGTGTTAGTTGAGAGTTGGTGTTGCCATTCAATACCTTTCTCATCCACTACAGATGGAATGCTGTCACCACAGAGGGAGTAGTTTGCTGCTGTAAAAGCTTCCTCCTCTATGGAGCTACTGGCTGCTTCCCTCTTTGTCTTCTCTTCAGCTCCCCCCTTCCTCCATTTCCCCTCTACTGGGTCTTTTTTCATCTGATCTCTGCGGTCAGAGGAAACATGCGATGGACTGTGATGGCCACTAGAATCTGCTCCACTGAAGAAAGACGCACAAGAAAGATATAGTATCTCTTTAGATTTCTTTTTTTCCCCCAGAAATTTAAGGGAGAACAGTGAAACTAGTGACACAAAAGAGGCCGGAGTGGTACCTTATGTTGGGTCTTCTGAAGGACAGAGAGTCAGAGTGACTAAGGCTGTTCACTGAAGACAGAGTTTCTTCCATTCTGATCCTTCTGCTTGAAACATCACTATGGAAGCTGCAGAAGAACATGCACAAAAGATTTTAACATTTAAAATGGCTTTTCTGTCATCAGTCAACACATCAACACTGTCTTACCAGCTAACTGGTATTGCAACTCCAAAGTCTCAGACCATCCTTCAAACCTACACTGATCTTATTTATGGTCTTTCTGGACACCAAATAACAGAAATCTTTTGTAGCGACAGAAATCTTTAATTCCTGACATGTTTGAAACTTGCATGTCAGAGTCAATTTTGTCCTGTTGTTGCTTTGAATAGGAGCTCTGCTGTTCATCACGCTTGTCCAATGTGGAGGAATCTGTAGCTACAGGCGGGACAACCACAGCTCCTGCTATCTGTGACCGCGCCAGTTCCGTCATCTGACAAATGAAAAGACGACATACAGATCAAAAGAAACTCAACAATCAATCAGCTTTTGTTATAAAGACGCACAGGCCATTTTCTGAACAGAGGAGTCCTGTGATTACTAACCTCCTTGATGTGTCGGGCAGTGTCGGCTGTGTACCGTGCTGCCTCAGTTTGTTGACTCATCATCTTCATAGTTGCCTCCTGGAGGCCCTCCAAAGTCTCTTTTTGAGTTCCTGCCAAGCTTTCCTGCAGTTCTATATGAGCCTGGATAAAATCAAGCACGGAAATCACAAACACATAAAAATAAAAAGCACTCATACTTCAGAATTTGAAAGGCGAGGAAGCAAATACTAACTCTATGACCAAAAAATGCACATATATATTGTTAGAGTAACTAACTGATAAGCTGTGTGTGTATACATACCCTGGCCACTCTTTGCCTGTTTTCTTCCATCTGTAGCTGTGTCTCCAGTGCTTCCCTTTCAGCCTTGATCTTCAGCTCGTAGAGGTCACGCTCATGCTGCTGCTGCTTGGCCTGCAAGGCCAAAGTTTAGACAATAGATCAATACAGGGCATCATACTAGGCTTGGGCGGTCTAAAGTATCACAGTACACATTTAAATCATCAGTATAGTATTACTGATGGAGTACTGAGGTGATGTATTGTAGTGAACAAGTGCCATCAAGTCTTTCAGCAAAAACTAATTGAAGAAAGGCACTTATGTATTACTCTATGGGTCATATGCTAGACACCGTCATACAGGTTTCAATGGCTTTAATCACTCAGTTTTTACGTTTTTTTAAAAATACAATTGCCACAATCTACCATAAACCATGGTAAAATGTCAGTAAGGTTTGAAGGTATGGAAAAAATAAATACCACCCACACTTAATCAATACAGACATTAGTGAGGAAGTACCTCACTGAAATTTAGGGAGGCAAAACAGCACTGCAAGTATTCATCATATAGATGTAATGCAGCATCAATAATTAATTTAAGTTCCGGATAAATGCAATTATTGGGAAATACTTAATGTATAATTCACAGACAAACACTAACTGTAGATGATGTAACTTCCATGTTTACCACAGTTCTACACAAAAGCACGTTTAGCACAATCATCAAATATTTAGCTATACAGAAATGTCAAATCATCACTGCATTGCATCAGCCACAGGGGTGTCCACAGGGGTGGCCAGGGGTGTCCACAGGGGTGGGCTAAAAAGTCTGTAAAAAATCTTAAAAAGTCTGACCACGCCTCTGATCAGCCAAAAAGAGGATTATGGAAACCAAGCAATTTTTTTTCCTGCAGCGTAACCCTTGATATGAAAACTTCAGACACAACTAAATTCTCTGCATAGCTGTTTTTTTAGCCCTTATCAACACATTTTAATTATTCTCAGCAACAAACCCCTTCTTCACCTTGAGCATCTGGGCCAAAGAGACGCTCTCCTGCTGAGCCATGGAAACAGCCATCAGCCTCTCCACGTCCCCCAGCTGTCGAACTGACTCCTCAATAGAATCCAGGTAGTGAAGCTCTGCTGCCATGCGCTGCTGCAAGACAGCAGGTGAATATTGTAGTTCACCTGGAAGAAAGGGAGAGCAGACAGGGTGAGAGAGAGAGACTGCAGATATCGTGTAGCACAATAACTTCATTCAAAAATAACGTCTGCAGATTCCAAAACCAAACAGATAAGTTTACATCTTTGTAACATTTTCAGATCTTTTCTGTTTTCATCTTTGCAATTT
Organism: Naso brachycentron; assembly: GCA_029874485.1. Classification (NCBI taxonomy): domain Eukaryota; kingdom Metazoa; phylum Chordata; class Actinopteri; order Acanthuriformes; family Acanthuridae; genus Naso; species Naso brachycentron. The sequence goes on from JAQFJA010000021.1 coordinate 16,906,192, forward strand.
TGACTTCAACTAAAGAAGCAAGACGTGCTGGCAAAAAGTAAAATTTGGCACTTGGTTCTCTGTCAAGAAAACATTTTATACACGAGGCAGTGAAATCACATTTCTTAGACCTCAGAGTATACAATCCAATTTTTCTTATTAAGTTGAGCTTTACATATATGATTTAAAACCAGACTCATCTGCTGTTAATTATAATAATATGAGTTTTTACCTGTGGTGCCTGTGTTTGGTGCATTTGCCTCCTGAGAGACACTTTTCACAGGCTCACTAGGAGAGTCTGTTCCTGGAGGTGAACCAGAGCCTGGAGAGGCCGAAGAAGAAGCCTGTTTGGGTCTGACTACCAAAGACTTCTTACTGTCAAGTCCCAAACTAGAAACGTATTTAAAAATAGAAAGAAAGAAAAAGCTCAGATAAGTGGCCAAAAGAAACTATTACCATAAATACTACTATTACAAATGAAACTATCGTAAAATCAGAAAACATCTCCTCTGAAGTGGATATGTTGAAATATAGTCAAACACAGCACATAATGCTTTTGAAACCAACTTTAAAATAAGTTAAAAAAATACCAAAAAAGTGGGATGTGTCAAGCTTTGCAGAGCGGCTTGCCCATTTTAAACTGAAAAACAGTTGACCAGATGATAAAGGAAGAGGGAGCCTCTAAAACTGACTGAGGCAGCACAATACTGCTGTGAGAGGCTCGGACTATGAATAACTGCATTGTGCTGCACAGGGATGATCAAAGGCTGAGGGCAATGTCTCAAGAAATTAGGATACATTTTACTTTCCCAATAAGGACAGTAGACACTGGTACCTTTTTCTCTCCTAGGATAAAAGTCAAATTAAATATATCATAATACAACATTAATAAAAGAAAGAAGTCACCACAAAAGTAAAACAGCAACTTGTTCTGTAAATGGTGCTGAGAAGGACACAATCCTGTCCGAAGGTTTTGCCTTTTTGTGTAGGACACTTTAGCTCCACAGAGTGGCAGGAATCTGCAACCTGGACTTTCAAGCACCATTTGAGGGCTCAAATATCACCACTGGGCACTGAGATAAAAAGAAAAAGGACTCTCTCCTTTCTTGGCCGAAGGCCCAGGCTGTGGTGTAGCTGGCTGACCCGACCAACCACCCTGCAGGCCCCCAAAACAAAACAACCAGTGTTTTCTGTCTTGGTCGGAACTGCACTCCTCCAGTTGCAGGGGCACTGCACGGCTGCTTAAACTCTCAGGCCGTCAACAGAACAGCAAACCACAAGACCGTTTAGGGTGGCAGCCTCAACTAGTGCACTCTTAGCATAGTTTAGTAACCAGTCGTGCCAAGATAAATTAACTTTTGGCTAATAACAGTGTATACCAATTGGAGGTTTTTGAGTGGTTGGAACAGTTACAAGTGAGATGACCCAGCACTGAAAAGATCCCATTCATCCCACACATAGACACATAGGCATTTAAATCCAGTTTGAGTTGATAATACCGAGGGAGGCAAACAGGTGTGGCTTCACAGGATTATTTACATATTACTTTAATTACAGTTAATTACTTTACCTATATGCGATAAAAACAAAAGCTTTAATTTACAAATTCTATAAGCACCAAGACCGGAGAGGATGGAGGGTTCTTATCGACGGCCTACGTTCCTTAGGGAACACACAGGCTTAAGTTAAGAAGTTAAGTTATAAGCACCAAGTAATACAGACATATTATCAGCTGTGACATGCAAAACTTAACATTTGCATGTATAACCTACCATATCCAGGCCAGCATTAAGCATATGTCATTCTAAACCAATAGCACCACCACTTGCAACAACAGCACTGCACTGAAGGTTACGAAAAACATTAATGAAGGAAATACACCAGCCCACATCCCCTCATGTAATTGGCCTATTCATTCATCTCACTTTCTTCCTCAAGCTGGCGTGGTGAGCACTCTTTTGCATAATGGCTGCCATGCATCACCAAAGTGGGTCCTACATACTGGTGGTAGTTAGCGAGATCCCCCCTTCACTGTGGAATGCTTTGAGTATCTTGAGTGATAGAAAAGCGCTACATAAATCAAATCTATTATTATTATTATTATTATTACATCTGGACGTTTGGGGAATTTCAACTTGTGCCAGCCATTCAACATTCATCCACCTCTGTGATACCTCTGCACAGTCCCTTCAATTTTATATCAAATAGATGCTCTGAAAAACACACATCTGAACTCTTCAGTTGTTTTTCTTCACTTGAATAAACTGTAACTAACAAACCTTAACATTTAATGTGGTCTGAAGATGAAGATTATTACCTTAGTGGAGAAGTTCCCCCTAATGTGTCATTAGAGTTGACACTCTTGGACTGGCTGTGGGCAGAACTTCTGTCTGAGCCCCGCTTCCTAGAGTCAGAGGACAATGCCTCTGAGGGAGGCGAGCAGGAGCTTCTATGCTCTTCCACCAGAGTGGCATCACTCTGGTCTGATGCTGTGCCTGCGGGTAAATGGAGAAGTTATACTGTGCAGCAGAAGGATTATTTTTTTAATTGCAAAAACACAACATTTGACCTCTTAGAGACCTTTCATTTCTTTTAAGTAAAAAAAGATCTTGAGAGTTCACTTTTAACAGTAGTTGCAAAAATACGAACTCTCACCTCTTTTTCTAGAGGAGTGCCTGGAGAAAGGTGAGGAGCCAGATGGTGAACCCGAGGACAGATGTGGAGAGTGAACAGATGAGTGGTGGGAACTGATGCTTCCTTTACTTTTATCATAAGGAGACCTCCTCATCAGCTCCTCAAAATGACTGTTCACACTAACAAAGAGAGAGGAGAAAGACGTCAACATCAAATCAACATCAAATCACTTGTGAATAAAATTCTCAATCTGTGACACAACAACAAAAAAAGGATATTTAGAAAACATTATGTCTACTGAATATTGGACAAGCAGCAGCATACTCAACAGCATAGAGGGGGATTGCTGTTTGACTCATTTGTGTACCATGGATGCCCTCCAGTGGTCACTTTGAAAACTAGTGTTCACTTCATTTTTCTTACCCGCGTGAACTGGAACCTCTCTTTGACTGGCCACCAACTTCGCTGCTATAGGATGAAACAAAGTCATCCTCATAGGCTGCCGCATCTGTGAGGCCATTACCAGAGCGCAAAGAATGGGCAGAGGGAGAGTTCCTCTCACCTCCTAGAAAAAACAGGACAAATATTTATGATCTTTTCAGTAAAAGTACAAACCTACTGACGCTGATGAAGTTGTCAGATAAGACACAAATTGTTGTCTGATCACCCACATGTAAAATGAAAAACATGACAAACTGGAAAGGTACTCATATACGAACTAACCTCTAACAATGCCGTGAAGGTTCTTAGTGAAAATGTTGATAACGCTTAGAGGGCTTCCTTTGTTCAGCTCCTCCCAGGCTGCTTTGCTGCCTTCATGCTGTGTAAAGGCCGAGCTGAGCGGCGAACACCTTGCTGCCTCCCTCTGGAATTCTGACAACCGCTGGTTATCCCTTTTTTGACCTGCACAGTAGTCCACTGCATCCAGGTGGAAAGCACGTCTAGCTACACGATTGCTGGAGGGGTGAGGAGGGCTTGCCTCATCTTCAGAAAAACTCCCTTCACTCAGAAGGGGACCCTCACTGATGGAACCAGCGCTTGAGTCATGGAGATCTGTCCTGTTCTTATTTTCTATCAGTTCATATTCTCTCTTTTGTGCCATTTTATCCATTCTCTCCATCCTTTCCGAGCCATTGACAAGCTTCCTCCTGTCATGTGTATAACTGTTGAGAATCGGCCCTGTGGCATCAGCAGAAATTGTTTGTGGATTTGTCAAAGCTGTGTGCGTACCCTTTGTTTCTTTCTGTCCCCTGAGGGTGTGCAGATTGTCTGATCCCGGAAGAGCTGTGCCATTGTATGAACTATGACCTGTACTAGTCAAAAACCTCTGCATCCTCAACGCTGCGCTATTATTTTCTGTGGCAGCTGTGCCAGCCCAGCATCCATCATCAAGACAAGCTTGAGAGGGCCTTGGAGCGAGAACAGTATCCATGTCCATAGAAGTTGGTGTACCGTAGTTGATTCCCTCCCTAGCAAGTTTCCGTGCCTCACTCTCTATGCGGCTGGAGAGGGATGCAGCTGTGGCCTTGAGGGCTTCAATGCGGGACATCTTCGACCGTGACCTGCTGGAAGGCGCTGTGGCTGGTCGCTGGGTGAGGTGGACATTGCTAGCTGCCAGCGCAGTGTCGAGCCGGAGAAGCTGAGAGAGGAGATTGTCACCAAAATGGGCAGGTGAACTGCTGCTGGGAACAGTCATAGGTCGAACTGGTGGGCTCATGTGATCAGGCTGGATCAATGGGTCCAGATCATTCCTGCAACAGCGAAAATAAAGAATGGAAAAGTAGAGAAAAACAGAACATCTTGCTTTAAAAAAAATGATCAAACTAAACATGTTGAAGTGTATTCATCATGCATGCTACTGAAAAAAGTAGGAACTTTCATCGGGAATACCCAAAATCTCTGCAGACAGGATGTGTACAACATTTCTGGGTATTCAGAGTATTGTAAAATCTCTGACATTTGTGTCAACATTCCTCTCCAAGACACCTTTATATATTGCAGCATATTTTTTATAGCTATAGTTTTTGACTAAATGTATTAGCAAGTCAGATCTTTTATTGTTTATGGTATAGAACTTAAACAAGACAGAGCATACACTGCAGGAGAAGGGAATGGATGCACTGGACTAACTACAATCACTACTATACACTAATAAAGATGTTTATTATTCTCTGTAAAATCATTGCACAACCTCATCTTTATCTCCAGTGAATTTGAAGATGTTCTTTTGTGCATCAAAAAGAGAAATTAGAGACGGTAAAACTATTTTCTCTAGTCTTGTACTAAGATGCAGAACCATAAGGACCCTGGGGAACTTGCAGTGGGGTGTTTATCAAAACCAACCATCTGGGTACAAACAGCTCTTCTGTTTGGTACTGTCAGGTGATTCCTTGGTGTTTATCATCTAAATAATATTTCCAGGAAATACCAGATTGTGTGTACTGTGCTGAGAGTTGTTTGTGTATTGACACAGTTTTATCTGTGCCAATGAATCTGAGAGTAGAGGTTCTGCAGATACCACAATGCTCTTAATAATTTTTGATACTAGTACTTGTTGTGGATGTGTTATTTTTGCTATGTGAACTTTCAATGGGCTGTTATTGCAGGATACCACTTGAAGTTTTGTTATACTTTGTATAATGACAATAAAGACTGTTCTATTCTATTGTTATTCAGGGAGCTTATTCATGTACATCTATGTACCTGGTTAATGGAGGAGGCTGATCATTCAAAGACCTATCACTGCTCGAGGGGCTCTGTGGTGCCTCTAGTCTTTTGTTCTCTTTGTCCGACTCTCCTGACGGCTGGTACATCGGTCTCTGTGGCACAACAACACATGTCAAAAATGAAGAATATGTATTTCTTACACATGACAATGTCATTAATACATGTGACTTAGCTACTCATCCTATCCAATACAGCTTCCATATACAGTATGAATAAGGTGAACATATTTTTATGTGTACAATACCATTTGAGTAGGAGGAGTAACAGGTTGCATCTGTGTGGCCTCTTCGCCCAGCTGGGCCTCTTCCAGCAGAAGTTTGGTGTAAGTCTCCTGTAGTCGCTTTCTTACAGGAGCCACAGGTGCCTCGCTGGGAAGGGAAATTGTTTTAGCGACTTCCCTTTGCTTCCTGTAGAGCTCCTGCAATCTCTGGTTTCTCCTCTCTGCCTCCTCCCTCAGTGCTCTCTTCTCTTCTGCTTGACGCCTTTTTCTCTCCTCTTGCTGCCTAGAAATGTACTGGCGAACAGTATCTGCGTCATAGTGTCGTTTCTTGTGCCCTGTGTCAGCCGTGTTGGCAGTCTCTGGTTGGTGCGTAATGGGGCTGATGCTGCGCCAGCCTCTTGAGGAGCAACCCATTGCCACATTAGTTCCCCAAGTAGAGACTGGAGTCCTTGTCTGTGACCCTGATCCCCCTCTTCCTCTCCTACCACTGCTCCCAGCCCGGGACCTTTGACGAGACCTCTCCTCCTTTTCAGCTGCTTTGCACTCCAGCTGAAGGTCATCAAGTATTCCCTGGATGTCTGCTGACAGCAGGTCTGTGCTCACACCCATTGGGGCCTTGTCCCGATATGTAGATGACCCAGTAGACGTGACTGTGGAGTGGCTTTTGGATTGCCCTCGAACTCCACCACGAGGCCTTTCTGTGCTGTGAGGACGGGACCGTGGTTTCGATTCTGCTCGTGGGTCTGAACTGGAACGGTGGCGGGAAGCTGGTGAACATTTAGAAAGGTAAAATGTTACAACTAGCAAGTGGTCATCAAGTTGTTACTGAAACACACACACACAAAAATGCTGCTGCTGCAAAGTATTTATATTTTGATAAACAGCTTCAATGTTGAACTAAGACTTCAAGGGTGACTAAACTTCCAGAGTTTTGGCTGAAGTGCATCCTTCCTAAAATTCAAAAAATGCATCTAGAGCGTAAAAAAATTATCCATTCAGGCAGCGCTAGGAGGCGGGGCTTTACTGAGAGTAGATGGGGAGAATTTCAAAGTTTGAGTATCATGACCGTGGTTAGATTTAGCTGTAAGCATATTTTAGTTTTTCACATGTGTCCACAGTCCACTTGACAAGCAGCCGGCTTCTCTCCACTAGACTCCACCGGAACCCTCCTCGCTTATTTACAGCGGTGTGCTGCTACCAAAGTGAAAGTGTAACTTAACTCCGGTCAGTTAATTGCTTTATTTCTTTAACACACCTGAGTCATCATGCGTCTGCTTCACTGCAGCCTGCCTCTGTCTAGTTCAAAAATCAGTCATTTACTTCCTTGTTGGGTTGTCGTTGTAGCATTGACATTATTTTTTTCAGGTCCTCCTCACTGATTCGAGTGCGTGAGCAGCAGAGGTCCAGTGCAGTAACAGTAGTTTCGCTTTCGGGGAGGTTAAATTGAGCGTGGACTTAGCTTAGCTTTTATCTCACTAATCTATGGCAGTGTGTATATGTTTGTTGGTTTTGTGTGTGTGTGTGTGTGTGTGTGTGTGTACTGTTTCCTAGGCAATGTGGGGGAGGTTGTGGGAAAGAGTAACTTTAGAGGGAATGGGCATGCACTCTTCTCGCCACAGTCTTCTTCGTTGTGAGCCGATGTTTGGTTTTTGTTTTTTTTTGTTCTTTTAGAGAGAGGCCGGAGCGCAGGCCTTGGTTGGTGAGACAGCGACCACCAGACATGTCATGAATCCTGATCAACCAATAGTAAAATTTGTTTGCAATAGCCAGTTTTCAACCAGCTCAGGGCAGTCACTATGCATATTTATAATGAAATATGTAGAATTCAAATAATAAAATGTCAAGATTTAGACCTGACTCAATCAAAAGTACTACTTATTAGCATCGGTTTGCAGCCGAATAAAGTGGTTTAGTGGTTAAGATACTCTTTAAGGGGAAGATAGGTTGGGAAACATTGAAAATTTCATATTTGATTTCACAATTCACACTTAATCAAAGGTGTACGTGTGTGACTGGTCTTTTAGGTTTTCATTAGTAGCAGGCTTTGAAATCCTATAACTTGCTTTCTTGTTTTTGATCAACATGTTTAACAAACAGGTTTGCTACAGCTAAAAAACACAGGATTCTGCTCCAACAAGTGACTGCAACAGATTAAAAAAAAAAAAAAGTCCTGAGCTGAAGCAAATCCACATTCAGACAGAATGCACATATTAAATGAGGATGTGAGACAGGCTTGCCATGGCATTTCTAATCTGGGCCAAACTGAAAATTCCCATCCAGATTTTACAGTATCTAATCCAAACTGTTTTTTTTTTCCTCTTTCTTTTTCAGAGCAAGGCTACAGTGAGTCTCGATGCATCTCCCTGCCCCACTCTGCCATCCCCCAGAGTACATACACTGGAAGCAACCTCTGGAAATCAGGCCATGCCTATTTGTGCACCCAACCAGAACAGCCAGTCAATTTCTATTTCTTACGGTCAGTGGTAGCCAGTTCAGATGCAGCTAACAAGCCAGAGGTGGATGCATATAGTGCATGAGTACAAAAAAGTGCGAGACAGAGTCTATGGCTGTGTATGAACAGCAGCAGACAAAGACTCGTTATTTATTGATATTCCTCGCTAGGCATTATTGTCAGTCCTGCTGTCGACTGTAGGGTGGAGACGTGAAAAAACTCAGTCACAACAACCTATCTAACATCTATTATAAGACATATAAATGCTGTCACAACTGCACAGCTAATAGGCACCACTGCGTAAAAAGTCAAGAGTAAAATCTAATTTACACTTCAGTGATTAAAGTCCCATTATCTCGTATCTTTGCCTATATGACAATATATGGCCCGACAATGACCAAAAAGTAGCTTTGCAGTTTTGATTAATTTTATTTTAGAGTTAAGCATTTCCTGGAAAATGGTTTAAAAGTATTAATGAGTCATCCTGCACTCCGGGGCATATATTAATTTACCCCCCCATCCCCCCATCCCCTGCTCCCACTGTCATATAAATGCTGTCAGTTACCAACCGTTGCGCAGGACCACACGTCACGGGGATGAGCCATCTCTCTTTTTCTCTCTCTCTCTCTCTCTCTCTCTCTCTCTCTCTCTCTCTCTCTC
>JAQFJA010000021.1:16925795-16936300 GCA_029874485.1 Naso brachycentron
GCTTCCATTAGGCCCACATGACTTTTTCCCATAAGCTAGCACTGGGAAAGAGACGTCAATAACTCAGGGTTTAAATCGTTTGTAAGTGCATAAACTTGTTAGTCTTAATTGCCCTTTTTCAAATCATTATATTTTCTTCTTCACTTTATTTTTCTTTAGCAGAGTTCTGGCATATTATCCAGGGCATTGAGAACGCGCATCTGAGCCACAGGACCGAGCCTCCCTGCACGTCCACACTCGGGTGTAGCTGTAATCTACTGATGTATTTTCTATACTTCTTCACATCTTTCTAATAAAATAAAACATTCACCCATGCATTGATGTATTGACGTTGCTATTGATAATGGTTTCATTTCGTTTACTGATTATGGGAACCCAGCAAACAGTGGAAGTCCGGGAAGGTTGCTCGTAGGTTAGGCGAACGTTAGTCTCTATAAAAAGAGCAGATTCATCTTGTTTTTAGGTGTGAGCGGCATACATACATGATATGCTTTGGATAATTAAGCAAATACATTATCATCCAAAATGTGTGTTGATAATTAGCCCACATATATTGAAAAATGTATGTATGTAGACGCTTATTTTTTAGTTCCTGGTCAATGATGATTTTTCTAAAAATAAAAATGTCTAGTTCGACACGAGAATAGAGTTGGAATTGAGAGACCAAATCTTTACACGTAGTTAACAGTCCGCCGTTAATTACGCGGACTACAAAAGACTACAACCGGAAACCAGGGCTTTTCCGGTACCAAGATCGCCCTACCTTGCCTGCGGACTCTACATTCAGTGAATAAAGAGTCTGTTTATAAAGACTACACTAACATATACTCACAAGACACTAAAACAATAAAAATAACCATAAATTAATATTTTATATGTACTATTTTACTAATATAGGCTACACTAACATATACACACAAAACAAAAGCAAAAATCATCATAAATAAACTATTTACAATACTATGAATTTATCCAGATCAAACAAAATTACTATTCAGTCAGTTTTTTTTACATTAATTGTGTTAACAATGAACAACAAATTATCAGTCAGAGCCATGAACCGACCGATTTCTGCTACATGTGGCAGAGACTAATTTATTAAAATAAACTTTATGTGCATTTACTGCCACCCAGCGGCCTGAGTGTGCATCACACAGATAGACACGAACCAAACTGAGCTGCATAGTATCACCATAAACGCTTCACTCATGAAAAGAAAATTTCATTGGCCCACTAACATCGAGTCGAGTTCATCAGAGTCATTTTACATCTCGACATATATCATCATTTTTTTCATTGGACAGATTTTCATTGTGGGTTGGGTTAGGAAGCTCATTTATTCGTCCCTATAGCAACAAATGGAGTGCTCGATGTAAAAATGAAATAGTTTGATGATGGGATGTGTGCCCACTGTTGACAGGTGAGTCATAAATATATAAACGGCAGTGCAGCCTGGAGCCAGAGATGCACGTTTCCAGGTTATGGCCGCTTGTTTGACTATGCAGGAGGCAACAAGTAGGTTACCTGTGCTGTGCTGTTTGTGAGCACCCTGTTCAGCCTCATATGTATGTTTACCTAAACATATGCCTACTTGTAGCTTTATTTATGTGGCTTTATTTGTATTCTAGGGACCTGTCTGTAAAAGATAACTGGCAACTGCTCCAATTCCCCCCGATTCCCCCTGAGTATTAACCTGGCACGTCTCTCTCCCTCTCTCTCTCTCTCTCTCTCTCTCTCTCTCTCTCTCTGGACTGGCAGGAGGATTGCACGGCGGATGTGGTCGTATCTGCTGCCACATTTTCATTTTCTGTGGAGAGGGGAACGAAATGGAAAGGAGTTCTCTCTTTTTAGGTAAGAAATCCTATATATGTAAAAAAAAAAAATTAGATTCTCTAACAAGTCTTCAAAACACGCGACCGTGCTCAGCTGATTGGCTATCGAAGAACTAATGGATGGGGAACGGATTGCAGAGATCCATAATGGGGAGTCTGCCTTCAATTTTCTTTGATAGTAAACCAATTCAGTGGCAGTGCATGGATGTAATTAAGTTTTTATGTGACTTGAAACAATAGCCTTTTTTTGAACATAAAAGCACGTCTTTGATCCTGTCTATCAAGTACACAGAATTTTATTTCTATTAAATGATTTTATGTTGCTTTTGACTTTAAGATGAGACTGAAACTGTGGGAGCAAATGCATGTTTTTGCTCTAAATGTTTAGTCCTGACAGGAAGATTTTTTCACCTTGGCTTGTTGTCCACCTTATTAGCCTACAAAACACGACCACACGAATGTGTTAAATCTGTGACAGTGCAGTAATTTCTCTTCAGGTTGGCTTTTACCAGTGCAACAGGATGAGACAGGAGACTGAGTCATTAGAGTCCTGCTGATAGTGGAAGATTTGAATCTTAATATTCAGTGTGGCTCAGAGTGACGGAGCAGGTGTCAGGGAAGGGGCCACACACAGGCAGACTTGAATTACTAAATGGTCTTAGAGTAGATAATAAGAAAATTTCAGGTGGAGGGAAAGAAATCTCCCTGGTTCAGTCTCAAGAGGCAGCAATCATTATTTCAAGGAGGAAGGAATTAATTAAAGATGAGAAAATCGAAGTGTGCTGCTGGCAATAGGAAGGAAGTGTATGTCTGACAAGTTGTTGATGAAGGGTCAGATACTAAAATCATTCACTTGTAATCTCTCTCATCTTGTTTTTCTTTGAACTGGAATTCTCCTAACGTTATAGCCTATGTTGTTTTTATTATCTGCTAGAAAAATGAGCCCTTGTTCAGGCTTGTAGTTTTGTTTTCAGATAAACTCTATCAGAGTGGCACAACAGCCTGTATACTCAAGTTATGGCAGTCTGACAATAAAGAAGGAGTCCGTTTGAATAATCAGTGTTTGAGTTATAGACGGCAGGCTGCTGGAGGCAAACACAGTGTAACCAGTTGTCTTCATCTCTGCTGAAAAGCGCAGAAATGCAATCTACAGTACTATTACTGAGCCTATTTTGCGGTTCAATAGTCAGTTTGATCAGCTGATCAAGTGATCGTCTTTTGAATGAGTTAAATGGACCCCTGCTCGAAGCAATCCTGCTTCTCTGGAGTGTCTTGTTAATTATTTCATCGCATTATCATTTGTCAACTCCCCCCGTTATTGTCTTTTGTTAATCTTTTCTTGTCAAGTGATCTGATTGTCCTGATTAAATAACACCACTCTTCTTGGAAGGGATGCTAATTGGTTTTCATGGTGTATAAATTAGTGCCTCCATACAGCACAAAACTGAACATGCCTGAACCTCTTGAACTGAACAAAACCACATGTTCCTCGGACCACTCACAATACATATTTAGAATACTGATTAATTGTGATTCATTCTTCGCACAGATGATTAATCGCATCTTTCATAGCCTCAAGGTGTACACTAATTTAATGCAAGGTTGCCACATACTGTCAGTCTTTCTGTTAAACCCTCTGCAAATAAATATGCATGTAAACAATGTACGCAACCTACTGCATTAAAAACATTTTTTACTGAATTAATAACACAAGAGTTGAGGCCCCCCTGAAATGCCTAATGTGTGATTATTGATTAATTTGGAACATTAGATAATACCTGATATCAGTCAATTATAAGCCAAAAAAAAGCGCTGCTAGAATTTTTCTAATTTTTAGGTAGTTTTCTCTAATTAATGTAACAAGACCTGGGTCAAAATTACCAAATTTGTGTATTTCATGTACTCAACCCCCCAACCCTATAATGCACTTGTTGCTGCTTTGGTCCTGTATGTGATTGGACTCAGACTGTTAAGTTTTGTGATAGTTTCTTCAACCACATGTACACTTTGCTTCCGCCATGATACTGTTTAATTACATCCTGTTACAGAAAATGAATCAGTTCAAAGGAAATTATTTCATGACTGGGATTAAATTTTCTGTGTGGTTGCAATTAGTGCTGTGGCTTCCTGTTGAGCCTAACACTGAATTTGAGTAATGAATGAAACAGATACTTAGAATAGCTGTGTGTTTCCACAGTTAGGTGTGAAACAACCAATATAAACATATGTGTGGTGACATATTTCTTTAACCTCAGAGCGGGTAATATAAGTGTTTATTCATTTAATTTGTTTGGTATAGACTGGGTTGAGGGCAGTGCACTGCAGTAATATGCACATGCAAGATATTCTTCTTAATATCATAATATAATAATAAGAAATATAAGGAGGATTTTGCTTTGATGATTCCCCTGCACAAAATTTAATACTGAATGTAATTATTTACCACTTATATCAATATTCAGTTTAACCTGCACTGCAGCAAGTTTTTACATACAACATCAGATACAAACTTTTAAATGCTCCTATCGCATTTTAGAGGTAACTCAGCTTCCTTGTTCACCATACGTTGAAGCTTTGTGAGAAGTATATGGGACATTAGTATGTACAGTGCTGTTTCACCTCCTTGTTCCGCCAAAAGCACTGAAGAATTTCTTGTTTGAAAAATAGTCAGCACAGAATTCAAGGCTACAAAAATAAACTGAAATCAATGATTGATGCTGTAATTTTACCCTGCTCGCTGCACACTCTAAAGTTCCATTTTATTTTGTTGCATTGCACATTTTGACATACTTTTAGATATTAGATTATTATGTCTGAATGATCATTACAGTATTGGGCTGAGGAAATACATTACACACCAGGTGCTTTCTTACCTTCCAGCCCTTCCCCATGAGGCTACTTTACCTTCCATTGATTGGACCATAACAGTGTGATAGGCCTAATATTATTTATAGTAGTGTTGATCATTACCGATCTGATGTGTCAGTGGTGCTGAGTAATGGTCTTTCTTGGAAGGTCATCACAGCAGTAGGATCCCTTTGAGAAATGCCTTTTCATCATCTGAAGGCTAAATGACATAATATGCCTGGCTGCAGTTAAAGACAAAACGTCTCATAAATGTGCAAATAGAATATTCAAGAAAATGAGCACAAAAAATTCAGAATTGTACTATGCTGTTTTCTAATATTCCTAAAAGTCAGACTGAGTGGGCATACAGTAAATGTGCATTAGAATGCAAAGATTAGAAATAAAAATGTTAGAAATAACACCAGAAACTTGAGTTACCCTGTTTGTTACACTGTCAAATGTCTGTTTCTCAGCCTTCCAACTATACTGATCTGTTCATTTAGGGTTTATGGCACAATACCAACATAATTCTAATATGAAACTTTAATAGACCCTGCAGGGAAATTGGGCTGCTGCTATTGTTGCAGGATAACATATCATTGTGGAAAGACATAGTAAAGATTCATGGAATGTAATAAGATTAAGGCCGATGGAATGAAGTGAATGGCAATTACAACCTCACATGGCACACTGGGAATATCAAGTTGAGATGCACGAATGAAAACTATGGTAAAGTATGTAGCATAGCAAACAAACATGACACATAGGGAAAAAATTATGGAAAGAATGTGAGCTAGAAAATATGAATAATGAAAATGTGTCCTTGACATAAATACATGCAGAATGTATGAGTCACAGATAAACCAAAAAAAATGTGAATCAAAGAAAAAGGAATTTATAGCGTACACACAGGATGAGCAAACCATGAAAATTCTATATCTGAAAATGTGTAGGCTCTCTTTGATTTTAAATAAATTCAAGTTTATCACATAGGAGATGAAGCAATAACACAGAGACAATAGAAACAGTGGGACGTGATTGTGGGTGGAATAGACTGTGTCGGTAAGGTGCCGTGGAAAAGTTTCAATAGTTTAGTTTTTACACTTGAATCCTTCATCAGTTATTATTGTCTCAGTGGAGGATGCCGTCTTGCAAGTACCCAGCTGAAAAAAAGTGTGCACCAGTAGCAGCATGGTGCTAGAAATGACAATGTTTGACTGTAGATTGGTGTATCTGGTCCTGTCTTAAGTATTTTAACAATTAGTCCCAAATAATGTACCATGCTGACTTAGGTCATCCAACTTGAAATTTTGGGTCACCAAGAATTTTACAGTTGTGACTTTGAGTTAAATGTCTCAACAACTATTGGTTACCAATAAATATTATACAGACATGTACATCCCCTTAAGATAAAATGTCATTTTTAGTCTGTGCAGTCTTCCTCTTTGTCAGAATTTGGGTCTCTATTACCCACAAAGCAACTCAAACACGAACAGTTTGGTTTTAGATTCGTACTGTCTTCTCTATAACTCCGCACCTGCTGATAATTTTCATTTTGAAACTTGTTGTCGTCAGCGTGAACCAATGTCAAACCAAGTGACATCAGTTTTCCCCCCCTGATTTTAATGCAGCTCCTTCTGGAGCCACAAAAGCTTTTTAGAACTTTAATTCACACATGACGTTGAAGTTTATCCCAAGAACTGTAAACAGACTTTGATGAAAGAGTTTCCCTTTAAAATTTCCTCTAATGGCTTTGTCACGTTAAAACACTTTGTTTTATGACCAAATACCTGCTACATCGATTACACTGCAAACACTGATGATGAATATTGGCCAGGCTGCTAAACATCAGCATGTTAGCATGCTGACATCAGCATTTACCTCAAAGCAGAACTGGGCCAGCTCTTGTCATATTTATAGTTCTCTTAGTCTGCATGTGGAGATTTCATCTGGGTTTTTTTAGTCTCTTTGTGTCCTGATCTTTTAAGCTACGTCCTGAAATGTTTAATGTACATTTCCCTATCACACTCTATACACTTGCATATTTGTTGCTCCCTTTGGTCACTGTAATGCACCACAGTATGTAATAGAAAGTTGTAAATTAAATATATAGACGCTGGCACTGCCTCATGCACTCTGGATAATACTGAGCAGTAATGTTCAGATGCTGTATTTTGAGAGTTACTGCTCAGTTGGACACTAGCTGTGCAAGAGAAAATTTGACTCCAGATTAACAGAATTCTCACACATTCATATGATGCATGTCTCAAAGTTACTACAGTATTAGAGTCAGTGTTACTTTCTCTTTGATAAGCTGTATAATCTGATCAATTGCTCTTTGTTCTTCTGTTTGTACAGAGCAAACAAAACTGTACGATAAGCCAGAGCACACAGTGTAACCAAAATAAATGTATGATTACTTTGACTTTGACTCACTTAAACAGAATATTATTCTTCGCCTTCTGTTGTCACTGCATTGTATAGAATAACTCTAAAAGATTTTTTGTTTTGCCTAAAGTTTAAACTCAAACTAAAGACCTTTGTAATAGGCTATTTGTTTGAACAGCGACACCGCTCCTTCAGTCTTATTTTTGCATTTTGCTTGTACAATGAAGAATCACATTAAGGTAATCATGAATAATAGGAAATGTGATTATTGGTATCTATAAATAATGACATCAACTTGATCCTTTCAGCCATCATCAGGCCAAATATTTGTGATTGAAGGTGACTGAAATTATTGACTTCTGGCAAGAAAACGTGTTCCATTGATTTCTCTTTTTGTACCCTTCAAGCTGTCCTCAGGATTTCTTGACATTGTGGTTGAATTTCTTGCACCTTGCTACCAATAGTTATTTTCAGCTGGCGTTTCAGGTTTGATTTTCTTTC
This sequence comes from Naso brachycentron, assembly GCA_029874485.1. Taxonomy (NCBI): domain Eukaryota; kingdom Metazoa; phylum Chordata; class Actinopteri; order Acanthuriformes; family Acanthuridae; genus Naso; species Naso brachycentron. Next base: position 16,933,364 of record JAQFJA010000021.1, read on the forward strand.
CAACATATCCAACACATCTACCCATCAGAGTAGGTTTAGGTGACATAACACTTTCTGACGCATGTTTGGCCATTCAGTGGACCAGCATCCAGGTGGAGGGGACCATGTAGTGAGATATGATGTGAAATCAGTCAGTTGTGTGGGCTGTTGGAGGCAGCAGGTGTGAAAAGGTTTCTCGCCTGCCTGAACCTCTCCTTCAGTCCTCATTAGTAACCTTGCAGACACCTGGTTGTCTAACAACACACACACAAACACATATAAACACACGCACACACACAGAAGAAAAAAAAAAAGAAAAGAAAAGAAAATTTGGCCCCTCTAATGTTGTAATTTAGATTTCATAATTTTTTGGTCCCCTTTTATCTAACCTAAGTACCTGGAAAGTCACAGAGAGCTGAAAGTAACACATTAAATGTTCACGAACATTTTCAGATAATGGCAGTGTGAAAGCTTGGTGACTAAGGCTAATCAACAAACAGCCTCTTAAAAGCTAATTAGAAAATCTATATCAAACCACAGTCAACTTTCTTTGCCGTGTGGTTTTGATAATTGTGCGGAGCAACCACACTGAAGTGCCGTGGAAGCAGCTGAGCCTTGATGTCTTAGTCTGTGCTTTGGCGTGTGGGTGTTTTTTAGAGCTTTGTGGTGAAGGTCTGTCTTTGTACTGGTGGTACAGGTACTAATGGTTATAATGGTTTCATGAGGGAGGGAAAAAGATGTTCCATAAAATTTCAGCTTTTCTATTTTTTTAATGATAAATACTTTTTTTCAATCCTGGTCTTAAAACATGAGCCTATTTTAAATTTTTTTCAGCTTTTTACTAAGAATATTAAAGAAACTGTTATAAGTTTTACTTATTTGCTTTCTTGCTGGTAAAAGATAGAAATTGCTAATGAGTGATTTGTCAAGGTGCTGGAATAGGTGGATTTTCTCCCCCCTTGGACAGAGTCCAGCAACCTGTTTCCAGTTATTAAGTTAAGCTAAGCTAACCTGTTGCTTGCTGTTGCTCCTTATATAATGAATAGAGATTCAAGCAACTTGTAGGACTATCAATCTTCTCATTTAACTCTTGGCAAGAAAGCACAAGCAAGTGCATTTTCTACAGTTTTCATTAATCAGAATCGGAATTAGCATTGTTGGCCAATTATGTGTAGCTTTTTAAAACTATCCTGATCACATGACCTCAACATTTTTTGTTTCGTTTGGTTATGTATCAGTCTGGACTTCTAGCAGCTGGAAATAATTTTAAAAAATCTAAATATGTGTGGCATATCAGGGACGGTAGTTGACAATGTTACCAGCTAATCATGAACTGTGTCAGTGCTAATAATGTAGAATACAGACCACCGCTTGCTAACAGTAACAGTGGCTCCAAAAGCAACAGGTGTTAATGATAAGTTAATAGAGTTAACACAGCAGTAAGTGCAGAAATAGACTCAAAAACAACAATTAAAAGGAATTTAACTCTGGTTTCATTTGATTTCATTCACACAGACAAAATGCACCACAATAGTTTTTCTTTCCAGTACATGGATCTGTCTTTCTTACTCATAGTAGGCTATCAATCTCAACAGCAGATGGTAGACCATAAACACGTCACTTATGTGCCTCCAGCCTCAGTATAGTACAGGCGACATATGGTATGTATCTACTGTATAAACAGTCTAAGTGGCCTTTATATAAACGCACCCAGGTGAACGAAGTGCACTCGCTGTTTGCTGATCAGACCTGAAGTGACTGAAAGAGCAGCTTTGTAGCAAAAGACAGTCATCTTAATGTTTATTGTCTTATATTCTTGCCTGATGTGACAATATTGGAGTCCATTTTAGTAACTTTCACCTTTTGCTGAAGGTCTATTTGTCACTCAGCCATTTTTGTCTAAAAAAAGTTTAGATATTCTACCCCTCAAGTGTGGCAAATAGGTTTAGGCGTTTAAATATTTATACCAGAACATTTTATTTGTGTTTGTCACATATATGAAATCTTTATGAGTTAGTTCACTTTGTTATGTTTTGCTGTTTATGTAGCTACATGATGTTTTTCTGGCAGTTTCATTCCCAGGCCCAAACACCGCTATCAGCTAATCATGTTGGCATTCCTGTTCAGCCTGTCTGAAAACATCATTTATAAAATGGATTCAGTTAGCACCGAATCAATGTGGCTTCCCCTGCCAGGAACCACGTAATGGACAATTGTATGGACAAATACAGATTTATATTTCAGACCTGAATAAGTCTCACTTTATGGACATCATTTTGGAGGAGGGGAGAGAAGAAAGAGGGCAGCACTGATGTTTTACAGGTCTTTTCCATCAGTGTTGAAGGTCAGCTTAAATTCATTAAGCAGCAACATTCAAGCCACTGAAGCTATGCTCCCACGGCTCATTGCTTTTCAGATTTGTAACTTAATTTGAATCCTTGGAAATGCTGGTGGCTTTTCAAAAAGTTTTTCACTAATTATAATATTTGGCTGCCTTCTGGGAAAACTATGAATTTGCTAATTAAACAAGAAAAGCTAGTAAAATGTGTTAGTTTTTGTCCAGTTAGGGACAACCCAACAAGCTGTGCTGTCATGGTGAATGTGCTAGCTAATTAGGCCTACTTTCTAACACATTTATTCAAACGACAGACATAGAGCATGGTCACCTGAAAAATATAAGTCCAACATTTACTCTCCTTTTAGCTTAAAAAAGTTTAGCTAAATCATAAATGTTAGCCCACAAGCTGCTAACCTTTGTCCTCTGCCTGTTTCGTGCCGAGTTGCTAGCTGCTTTTCTAATGTTGGCTGTTTGGTGCTGAAGCTTTATTTTCTTCAGTGCTTACAAAGTACTGACTGGCAATTCAAGCAGGATTATTAAGTTATTTTAGTTTGTGTCAAACTGTTGATATGTGAATTGATATGTGTTACTGAAGACTTCTTTACATCAAGGAGGTGCAA
>JAQFJA010000021.1:16972124-16987031 GCA_029874485.1 Naso brachycentron
CGGCGGCTGGAGTTGAACCGGCAACCAATGTAGGTTTATAAGATCATGGCTCAGGCCCACCCACTTATTCCTTCTCGATTAACCTTCTGTTGCCTCAGTGCGTGCGTGTGTGTGTTACTGCCTGTTGCAGCTGACCTCAGATAAGGTACAGCCAGTGTCTGGTTGTATCTACAGCCCCGGGGCTTTAAGCATGCCAGGTAATTCTGTTTCATACAGAGGAATCAACGTGAGCTTGTCTGTCTATGCTTACATGACACTGTAATTGCGGCGCTGCTGGGATTGATTTACTGTAATTAACTCAATTATTTTTCCCAATGGTGTATCTGAAGCTTTTCTATTCATAGTGCGTAGACAGTCTGTGCTCTATAAAGACATCATAAACAGGTTTTCACTGCTTTTTATTACACTCACACATTTCCAGAACAACTATTTTATTTTGATAATTAGACGTGACCTAGAAACCTGTTTACAGCATACTCTGTTTCTGTTTCCTTTTCTGTAAACAATCCATGTATCAGTTAAATACAGTACATTACTTTAAGTTTTTCTTATTGTTGTTATATTAAAAGACCCAAACAAACAATGAACTGATCCTAACAAATGTTTCTTTAGCATCAAAAGCCTGATACAGCTTGTTCTCCTGTGTTACAAACCTTCATCACCTTCATCTTCAATACATCAGTGAGCCCCATTGTTACACAGGGTTACATGTTACTTCATTACAATGAACATGAGCACAGGAGTTTATTATTATTACTATAGGTTAATCACACATACACTGCCTTCATTCAATCCTTTTTAAGGAATTGTGCGCTAAACTACAGTGGTCAGATGTTTTGGGGAAATCAGTCAGCCTTTGAAAAATGTTCAGGGGCTTAGAGTCTGACTAACACATCAGTTTGATCTTTTCAAGGGTCAGAATATCACTAGCCTTGTCCCTGAAATTTAGATACCTCAGAGATACTCAAAAGGTCAGTCAAATACTTCCTTGACTTCGGCTATTCACTCCGTTTGAGTACATGATCCTCACCACCATCATCGCCAACTGTATCGTCTTGGCTCTGGAGCAGCACCTTCCTGGAGAGGACAAAACACCCATGTCAAAGAGACTGGTGAGATAATCACGCATGAAAACATCTGCACACACAACCACACCTTTCTTTTTTCTGTCAAGCTGCTGTGATTAAAAAATAAATCTAAGAAGCCTCTGATGGAGCCTGTGCATCCATACAAGCCTGACATGACACCTGCATACAGCTTAAATTCTATTTCAGCGTAAGCTAATTATCACTTTAATTATCTCTTGCTTTGCACTTGCAGGAGAAGACAGAACCGTACTTCATCGGTATGTTCTGCTTTGAGGCCGGGATAAAGATCATTGCCCTGGGCTTTGTATTTCATAAAGGCTCCTACCTCAGGAATGGATGGAACGTTATGGACTTTATTGTGGTCCTCAGTGGGTGAGTCAGTCACATTTAGTGTTTGTCTCTGTGTGTGTTCGTGTGTGTGTGTGTGTGTGTGTGTGTGTGTGTGTGTGTGTGTGTGTGTGCATTTGCAGATCTGTGAAACAGGATTAGCATTATGAATTGAAAGGGATGGTGATCCTGTGAGATTTACTATATTTAAAAAAACATTGTTCTTGTGCTCTTCTTAAAGGCTCCTGTAGTAAGTCTGGTTTGCAACTAAAGCAACACTTTTCTTCTTTGTTGTATGCCTGTTATTCTTTTTTATTATAACACCTAGATGCTTGAGATTTATCCCTAAATTTCTAACTCGCCTCCATGAAAATTATGATTGTGACTTTAAATTGTGAAATTGAGTCTGCGAAGAGTTTCCTAATAACTGTGTTTATATTCTTGAGCCATTCTGGGTGATTTTTCGTTGTTTTTTTAAAGATCCGCTAACTGTCAGCAGCAATCTTCTTATAGGCTGCGTAAACAATATTTATTGGTTGCCTTTTCAGTCACTTGGATCAGATTCTCTCACCCTTTTCCAAACACACTATCACTCATTTTCATGTATTCAGACGTGGCATCAGCCCACTCTAGACTATTGGTACTTTTGTGACCGCGTCGTGTGTTTGCTATTTGCACGTCATTTCCTGCCAAGGGAAGGATCGCATGAAGGTCGATCTGTGATATCAGATTACATATACATTAAGATATGTGTGTACATCTCTGTATACCAACCTCACAGCACAGGCTGCATGACAATAGTGTTAAAGCTGCTAGACCTGTAGGTTGTAAAGCAGGTTTCATCTCAAACAAATGAGATGCCATGTTTAGCTACCTCACAAGTGTTGAATACATCCATTGCTTTCACTATCACTCTGACTCTGTGTTTATTTATTAATTTAATTAAATTAGTCAAAGTTACTGGAAAGCTGCAAACCAGTTGAACTAAACTGTCACTGTGTTTACAGTTCACAGCATTAACACTCCATGTTTCACAGAAAAATTAGTGGAAATTTAGATTATTGGACACTAATGGCTTACTACTACTACTGTGTTACTTCACAGAGGATTAGAAACACATAACATTATTTACCAGTCTTGCTTACTGTTATTTAAGTTAAGGCCAAAAGTGGTGTTAATCCTGCTGGCAGTACATTTTTGCTTCACTCTATGAAATGGCTAAGAGTTTTCACTTAGACTTGCAAAGTGCAGATAGCGCACTGTTTAACAAATAGACAGGGAACCTGTAATTACCTTAGCTCCATGTTGGATAAACGTGAAGCTGTTGTTGAGCTGAAGTCACACCATGAGCAGCTGTGGACAGCTGGGAGGTGGTTACAGCTTGTGAGTCATCACCTCACTCTGTGTACTTACAGTACATCAATTACATGGCAGTTAAAATCCCAGGGGGAGTGATACGTTTACCAGTTAGCCTGTTCTGTGGGGGAAAGGTGTTACATTAAAGGGCGTTTTACAGCAGGCACCATCTCAGCATTAGTAGGTGCATCTCTGGCAGAACAGAGGGAGGAAATGTTTACAGTTCGAAAGGAGGAGCTTAATGAGACAGCTGATTAACTTCAACAGCGCTCTTTCCCTCCCAAACACACATGCAGCCACACACACACAAATGAAATAATGATTAATTCACAGCGCAGAAGTACAAAGGGCAGCAGACAGGGTTCTTAGAGAATTCTACATGATGTTAAATATTTTATGAGCCAAGCTTAGGCTTCTCAATGATACTCCACTGGCTGCTGAGAGAGGAAGGATGCAAGGTTGGAGGGGAAAAGGGGGAGAGGGAAGAGAATTAGAGAGGGATTGACGGCAGAGAAAGGTTTGATTAGAGAGTCTTCTGCCCTTCTAGCCTGTTGATCAGTGTGACAGCTGTTAAAGACATTCAACCCCGCGGCATTTTACGATACAACCAAAATTAGAAGCTTTAATTAAAATACATCGAGACAGACACGTGCTAATGGTTTGTTCTAATCTCACCTGCTTAAATGGGTACAGAGAAAAAAAGAGAACAAGGCCTGTCAAGGCTGACAAATGCTGTTAGAGAATCTTCAGTCCAGCTAGAGCGATGGCCAACTCTCAGACTGATGGTCCATGAAGATTTTATTGCCATCACTGTAATCATGAACACACAGTGAGAGCTGAGTGGGAAAACAAAAAAGGCTCTCAAGAAATGCACAATCCCATACTCACAAAAACAAAAAAAAAACCCAGACCAAAAAAAAAAAACAGAACAAACAATAGCCTTTAAAGATTATGGCAAAATCATTAATAATGCACCAAAAACAAATTAAGACAATTAGTGCGCACTGTTTAAGTTGGCTAGGCTAGCTGCATTTTTACATTCGACATTATGAACATAGTTAGTCAAGCTAAAATTACACACAAGTACAAATGTTCTACAAGCACATTCACAATAATTTAGGTTGTGCTTTCACATGCTGTAAAAATATTGCAGCATCATGATCAAAGGGGTTGGCTAAGCTAAATGCTAAAACATAGCCAGCTCTGGCATAGTTTTTGCGTGCACTCAAACAAGTGAACACGACTTTTTTTACACGTGCAAACTACTTCCAAATTTCTCATTGCAAACAAAAGTCAAACCTTATTCTCTTTCCAGCTTGGTGCTAGAGTTTAATCATGAGTTCTCATCATATGAAACAAGTTGTATTTTAAAGCCAAACACTGCAGTAAACATTGCAGTTTGGCAGTCATTTTTTAAGGCATGTTTACAGCTGTAATCAGACCTAATCTTTATGTGTATGCAAACAGGTAGCATGTGTTGATGTGCAGGCTTCTCTTGGTACAGAGTGTATGTGCCCAGGCTGAAGTCATTTGACTCAACAAATACAATGCAATCAAAAAGCATTTGCATATTTTGTGAAACAGTTTTCAGATGGCACATACACAAACACAAATTTCCTCTCTAACAGAACCATTATTTGGCACTCAGATGAAAAACAAAACAAAAAATGGCAATTACTCCTCCTTTATGGGGTGTGTTTTGAATTTCTGAAAACCTATTGTGATGGAGGGAGGAGACATGCCCGATCTGAAAGAAATTGCCTTCCAGGTCTCGTTTTATTAATATGCAGCATGATGAAATGAGCTGCGGATAGATCCCTCTCTAAATTATCATTCTGGCCACAGCAAAGATAAATGAATGAAAATGTTCTTCCTCTCTCTCTCCCTCTCTCTTTCTCTGAAACACACACAGATCCAACACTCACACTCACCTATGGGCCATCACTTGAGGTTTGCAACCCTATTAGAGAGTGAATGAAGATTGTGAGAGGTGCTGATAATATTAGATGAGTCACCACTGCTGTCTATCAATTAGTAATTAGGAGGTCTCTGCAGACAGGAGTCATACACTGTGTCAAAGTTACGCAACACACACTGACCCCTCAACCTGCTTCTCACACACACACACACACACATACACACACACTATGCATAAGCATTATTAAAGAAAAAAACAAATGAAATTGATTTTCTGTTATAATTCATGTTTATGCATGTACAGTCATTTATCAGAGTTCCTCTACTTGCACTTTTCCTTGTGGAGCACTTTGTGACCATTTATTGATATTGTGTTACAATAAACGTTTTTCATCCATGTAACTGCAAAGAAACATCATGCTATAATATGACCAAGGGAACATAGAGGTGTGAGTGAGAAAAACACTTAACACAAAGACTGAACTAAAGTGATAGCAGCAGGATTAAAGAATATACTGGTAACCTTTATATACAAAAGAATACTTTAAAAAACAGTACATTCACCAAGTTTTAAGAAAGGTATGGAATTAAAATACCACCCCCACCCCGACTCAGCAGACAGTTTACATCACAGTTTGGGTCAGACAGCCAGGAGCCTTTTTTAACTGTATTGTAGAAATTCTTGCCGATGGAGACGGAACACTGAAGTATTAGATGAGATTACAAATTATGTGACCTTTCCACGACGGATACCCCCTGACTCAACATTACGTGTGACCATGTATAATAATTATGAAACCAAGGCCATGATTACCTCAGCAAGCTGCTTCGGTCTTTCGAGATGGCCTGTGTTACATAGAGAAAATGAGTGGGAGTGAGGTATGAAAAACCAGATGGCACTTGCTGTTTCCTTAAAGGCTGTTATTGTGCAGCTGAGGACTGTTGTGATTGAAATTCAAATAAAGGTGCTGTGGGCTTTCTCACGCTGTCACACAGACCTCACCAGCTAGTTAACCTTGCTACAGCTGTAGGAAAAAAAAAAAAAAAAAAGAAGGCAAAGACCAGAGGAGGTGATACGTGAAAAGAGACAAAGAAAACGAGAGAAGACATAAAACTGGAGGAAATAAAAAGGATGCCTCTATGCGTAATCGTACGTACTAATTGGCACCTTGGCAGTCTCATTTGCTGGCAAGCCCTCCATTAGACTGGCAACAGTTGGCAGAGGGTGACGCCCACCAAGGGATTGTGTCACCACTATGTGCCAGACACGTCGTGGGGGATATGGAGAGAACAGAGGAGAGATGGAGTTAGCTCAGAGGGAGTTAATAAGAATAACAACAAGGAGACTGTGTAAAAAGAGCATTTCAACCTTTTTCTCCTTTTCTGAAATCTACGGGATAGTTTTACGAACTTAGACATTTCTGCTAAATTTTTTGATAATATAATCCAGGATTTTTCCTCTTAAATTTGGAAATGGAAGATTATTCTACTGTTGATTTTGACTTAATACCTAAGACGTTAAATACAAGATCAAAAAACAGCACAACAAACTGCACTGATCAGATGAGGAGACAGGGATCAAGGAGAGAGACAATAGAAGGTCTTCAGTGTCTTGATCAGGGGTGTCCAGACTTTTTTCCGAAGAGGGCCAAAAAAAAGTAAAAGGTTTGCCATGTTTAGCAACTAGCATGCCTACTTGGTAGCTTGCTTGGTGATATATTATAATTTTACTCATGGGCTAGCGTGAAGAACAGCTGTTGTGAGGCCATGACAGCTTCAAGTCGTTTTACTTTTTCAGCACAGCCACTCCCTGATAGCTTGTCATATATTATCATGTTTTTTCTGGTAATATCTCTTTACATTGAATTCCTTATACACTTAGACAGTCCTTGGCAAATTCGGCAAACAAAATTGTTTTTGTTTTAGTGAAAAATTATTGTAGTCTCCTGGAAGCGGTGACCCTAAAAATCAACTTTCCCCTTTTTATCCACAGTTGCCATTGCAGAAATTGGCTAGTAGAGGTCACAACATGGGTCACACAGCCAGGCAAAGTTACAAAATGGTGCTGCAACCATTAGGTGAAAAGAGAAACTGCATTTTAAACCTGCATGACTTTTTATTCTTTTTGACAGTGCTGATGGGCTGTAAGTAATACATATTAAGACGGAAGCTGCAGGCCATATTAAATCAGACTCCATGCCGTGATTGGCCCCTGCGCCACACTTTGGACATGTCTGGCCTTGATGGTCAGAGAAGCTTGTAAGCTCCACCTCAAAAGGTTATCAGCACATACAGGAAATCACTCAGGGGTTGTACCTCTTCTCATTGTATTATGAAGAATTGGGATGCAGAATTCAAATGTGGAAGAGAGAGATGACTACACAAAGGCAGATATTTTCTGTTTTGTCAGAAACACTAACATACAATACGGTTGCAATTACCTAAAAAAGAAATACCACAAATGTTCTAACTTTTAACTTTCTGTATGATCATTCAAGAGTTTACCTGCACATGCATGTGATCAGCGACCTGCATAACTCATTTCCCTCTACATAAGGACATCAACTTATCAGTCACAGCTTAAAACATATATTTATTTTTCAGTCTTTACTCTTATCAACTTGTATTTTTCAAATGCAGTTCTCAAGAGTCAGTTGTCTTCTCACTGTGCTGTGAGTTTAATGTGTTAAACCTGTTAAACCAAACATTTTCTTTCCAAAGTTCGATTAAAAATTTTTCTAGTGTTAGGCATTTCATTAGACAGTATTTAGCATACAGACAATGAGAGAGATTTGGGAGATAACATGCAGCAAAAGTCCCCAGCTGGACTTAAACTAAAGACATTGCAATTAAAAGGTCACCATGTTAAACCACCTGACCATGAGGAAATTTAAATTCTGTGATAATCAATAAAGAGCAACTGTTTCATTTTCTTTAAGTTGTGCAGATTCAATTTTGGTGCGTATGTTGTGATATAATCTTAATAAGATTAAACCTCCAGTGGTATTAACAAAGGGAAGGCAGCGTTCTCAGTGAACAGATGGATGCTGCAGCCATCCATCTTTATTTTTCACCGGGGGTAAAAACTGGACTATTCCAAATCTATTACCACTGCTAGCCAGGCGAGACAGCTAACATGAGAGCTTTACATCGATCAAACCACCACCATCCTCGTCCATTATTTTCCCTTACGTTGCATTTTGTTCCCTTGCCATGTCTTTTCCTGTCTCTCACTTTTCTCCTCCTGGTTGTTTTCATTTTGTTTTATTTCCTTTTTTTATCTGTTTTCCTTCCTTATCTCTTACTCCAACCGTGTTTGGCCAGCTAAAGATGAACTGCATCTTTTGCGTGATATCATGATCTTAGAAGTTATCAGTGTGTGAACATTCTGTCGATGAACCTGACCCTGGCTTACTGAAAGCTGAAAACCACAATCTGTCTGGTGTGTTTGTGTGTGTGTGTGTGTGTGTGTGTGTGTGTGTGTGTGTGTGTGTGTGTGTGTGCATTCATGTGCATGAACCAAATGTGCCACTACTGCATGTCTTTTAGCCAACAACACCTTCTGTCTGTTTGGCAGTCAGACACCTGTTAGAACTGTCCAACACACACACACACACACACACACAGATAGATATTCACCCACACTCATATAGATACACAGACAGACCCATCCGCCCCAATCTTATTTCCCATCTGTCTGATCGATTGATGAGTTTAGACACAGTAGGGGAAGATATGTCCCCCTGAGCTGTTACCGTGGTGACTGAGGACCCCACCCCAGGTCAGGCTGTCACTGGCTCCATTCCTGCTGCTTCTCTGGTCAATATCTCCACAATTAGACAAGACCAGGATAGATTTTTTTTATTGTCTGATGGGGAAATGTGCTTTATTTTTCAGCAAACCTTTGTTTCACAAATCTGTCCAAATGAAATGTGTGTGAATAGGATGGAGGAGGAGTGTGTAAGAGAGTGTGTGGCTAGTGACATTCTCAGAGTAAGAGTGGTGTTTTAGCTGCAATCCTCAATTAAGTCAGTGAATAATGATGATGGTGTCGAGGAAACTGACAGCCTAACAAGCTCACTCTTTGTCCCTGTATGCACTCCATTTCTCTCTCTCCATCTTCCTAAAGCGGTTGAGTGGTTGGTGAAACAAAGACTACGTCAAGGGCCTTTTTGCAGTCTAGTCTGGTATCTGATCAGAGAAGATGAGGTGCTACAGTACACCGAGATGAAAGCAGTCCTGATGTTGGCTGGGGCTCACATCAAATTAAATTTAATTGAGTTACAAATGAAAGTTACCAAAACTCATAGAGGGTTGAGCTGATATTCACGAGAACATTTTTCAATTATGAACTGGCAGTTTCTCCTTGTAAGTTGAAATTGAATCAGACAGTCCTTTTGAGACAATTTAATTAAAACACGCAGTTAGGTGTGTTCCTGAACACGCTGCTGTAAAAGGGTTAACAAAACACACGCCGAGCACAGTCTTTACCAAAACTCAAAGTACGGTTCAATCTCATCAGATTGAGTTCAAAGTGAATTTATATGTTTCAGAGAGGAACGACGGAGGCGCAGCAGGTGTCAGCACCACTCAGGCATCACTCTACACACTGGGATGGAGTTGTAAAGACCTTTTCCCCTTCACAGTGACTCACACCCTGCATTACAACCTTTATTTGGTGTGTGTCAGTGTGATGTCTAGAGATGCCGTGAACAGTTGTATGCAAACAAAGACCTATGGGAAAAATTTGGGTGCTCAAACAAGCATTTTTTCCCAGATGAAAGTTTAAGTCTCCCTACGTCAAACCTGTAAAGCAGCAGTTTGACATTTTGAGGAAATATGGCAGCAGTTGCCAAGCAACAAGAGGAAAGTCCAGGACGTCATTGGCCCTTGGCCATGAAAAAGTCTGTGAAATAACCCCATGTGAATTGAAATTTTTTTTCTTTTTAAACTTTGATTTTTGTATTGATAAACAAACCAGATTTTAAATCCCAATTAATGAACTTAAGAGATCTTGGAATGTGACTTTTTCCCCACTTTCCAACTCCATGTGTACTTTATAGACAATGGTTGTATCACTCTAATCTTATTTGCAGTGATAAAAGCAAATGATGTTTACTTAAATGTCAGTTTATTCCTATAACTTGATTTTCATTAACCTGTGATCTGCCACCTTCCAGCAAACACTGCTGAGAAAAGTTGCTCATAGTTGAGCCTAATTGTTGACTCCTGCCAGAAAAGCAGAAGAAAAGTGTTGTAACTTTTTTCAAGGTTGATGAAGTGTTGCTACAAAACAAATCTCTTTTTTTGTCATTCAAGATAATTACTTTATACTGGTGTTCCATTGAAAACACTGTGGTAGGCAATATTTATTTGTCCGTTTCTTTCTGTTTGCCAGAGTTAACCATCAGTCTTGTTGGCAAGAAAAAAGCATTTGCTCAGTTTTTGTGCAAATGTTGTGCTAATATTTGGAGTCTCATGCTGAGATAATTTAAAGTATTTGTTTGTGGACTTTTGTGATTGCAGCTAACCCCCGTATCCCCTCTCTTTATGTAGTTATGGGCCAGTGATGTTGAGACTTATTAAAGCAAGTGCCTCTGACATGCAGTTAGATTAACAGATGGATGAGCGTCCAGAGAGAAGTATTCTTAATTACACCATAAAGAGAAATTCAAGAGACTAATGGTAGTTTGAAATATTGCCAATATTCAATGCACCTCAGTCCAATCAGTCCAATGTGCTAAATTATCAGCAACAGAAATAAATTAAAAAAACAAAATGTAATTAAAAATTAAATTTAAAAACCGATTGTTGATTTTTTACTTGTGCCAGTGCAAACAGAAAGACCATTGTGCAAGAAAGCACAAGCCTCAGCCTCAGTCTTACTCATAAGCTTAATATTGAGCTAAACTGGCATAAACTCAAAGATTAAATCATGCAGAAACTACCGACAGTGAACTACATAGATACAGTATGTCCACCCTCAGAGACCCTGACCTATAGAAAAGCCCCTATCTGCTCTGCAGGAGTCTACAGGACTGACTGTGATAGAAATTACATCATCAAAGGACCTACCTGTCAGTCAACCAATGACGGTGTCAGTAAACTTTCTTGGTGATCATTACTGAACCCTCTGTGTGATTTTGAACCAATATGATTTCACTCCTTAGTTTCACTTTTTTAAAAATTGCAGGAGAGAAAAATGATAATATACAAAATGACAGAATAAAAGAGGCACAGTTTTTTCCACATTTTCTCCTTGTCAGTACAATGTCAGCGCTGAAGCCACTGAAGTAGCAGTGCTGCCGTAAGAGTCGTATCATTCAACAAGCAGTGTGTTGCATTTGACTTTCATTTTTCTTTTTTTTTTTAGTATATATCTCTCTTCCTGCCTCCCTCTCGCTCTTCCAACAGATGGCTAATAAATCATTTACCTAAATCAATTATCCATTCTGCCCAAAGAGCAAACATTTAGCTAACTGACACATAAACCAATATGCATGCTGATACTCTGCTGATAACTGATTCACATAAAGCCAGGCAGCCGTCTCAGGCTGCTGATAGAAGGAGCTGTAACATTTGATCTTGCATAACAACTTGAACGTCTTTAGTGTGAATGTAGGGGGTTCAGTGTGTGTGTGTGTGTGTGTGTGTGTGTGTGTTTCAGAGAGAAAGAGAGAGAGTAAAAAGGATGAGGGGGGAGCTAAAATCAGGAGAGCACACTGTGGGAGGCAGAGAGGCTTATATTAACTAAACCATCCGCAGCAGCGCTGTAGGAGTTGCTCCACACAATTCCTTATTCTGTCAAGACAATCCGTTGTACACACGCCACCCACTGTACTGTGGGCCATCACCGCAGTTATATTAATTCATCGTCCTGCAGAATAACAGCTCTTTGTAGTGTGGGATCGTACGAGTTTGTAAGAAAAAATCCTGTTTCCTTGCAGCAAGGTACAGCAGTGTAGGTGCAAAACTTGATCCACTCACTGTGTGGTTACAGTAGTTGTTTGCTTTTTGTGCCAAAACCAAATTTATTAATTTTCAAAACAAAGATTTTGGATATCTTTACTTGTTGCATGCTTTGTTGCCTCTTGTCTTTTTTTGCTCTCTGATCCGTTGTGATTGATGGTGAATTTCACCTGCTTGTCATTTGTTTTTTCCCTAGTGTATTAAATGTATGTTTCTCTTACTTGAGTTTTTAATTCATCTTCTTCTGTTTCCCTGTTCCTGTGTTTTGTCCTTCTTTTTCCTCAGTATCCCTGCCTACGTTCCTTGTGCCTTCTTGGTTCATACACTAGTTTTTTTGTGTTTCCCTAGATTTTGTACATTTGTAACAACTTGACTTTCATAAAGCTCGCTTTTTGTTTTTTCAGCCTGTTGAGTTGGTGTTTTAGCTTTGGGCTTTTTGAAATCCTATCACAAATCTACACTCACAGTATAATGTCCACTTGAGCAATTCTATGGATGACCATACACTGTTGTTGAGTTATCATACTACTGCTGATGTTATCAGTCTGACATGATTTAACCCTCGCGGCTAAAATCCGTTTAAATATAATAACTGAGCCACTGTAAGTTGTTTGTGGGGGTGAGTCCATGCTGTGTGAGGAAAGGGGAGCGATTTATAACAGGAAAATAACTGAAGACAGCCTGAAGCGCTGGATGATATCAGCAGCACTATAAACAGTAAAGGAATATGCCAACAAATCACTGTGAAACAAAAGGTTAAAATAAAAACAATGTTATAAAAACACTTACAGGGTTACGCCTGAAGACTGAGACGGAAAAACTGTATCATCCAGAGCTGTAAAATCTGCTGCCAATTTACAGTAGTTAAACCAAAGTGCTTCACAAAACAATTCAGTCATAATATCACACCCAAATATTTCCCTAAAATCAAAACAAGGGGGGCAAAAATGTCCTGTGATTTTTGTGGTTCTTTTGTTAAGCTGCACTGTATTTTACTGAAGGCAATATCTACTTTTTTTCACACACCACCACTTATCTGTTTTTATGCAGCTCAGCTTTACCATTTAACATGCGTGTTTCTCCATAGCAGCTGATTTGCACCCTGTAACATTGATAACTGTATACTGTTGGTTGGAAAACCTCTGAGAAGTAAACTTACCAAGAAACAAATATGGAATCTGTAATTATTTGGTATCACAGGTTAGCTTCTGAAGACATCAACCCGGTCATTTTAAGACCACATCAGAATAAAATCATTTTATACAGCAGTTATTTAGACTTGTCTTTGCACTAACCACAGGTGATAACTGATAACATCGATAATTACTGCATTTCATTTACAAGAGCTTCTTCTAATTGTCGGTAGGGGTGTTGCATCAATTTTCAAAAACACTATCGATTTGAAATTAATACCTTTTATGTAAATATTGGGGGCACTGATTCATTTCATGTTTTTTTTTAAACCCGCAACCGCTATTGCACAAAAAGTGCTGCCATGATATTCTGATTGAATCAAAAAGGTAAAAGTTTCCTTTTGCCTTTTGTACAGCATTGCGATACATCACAATATATCATATTGTAACCCCTGTATCTTGATGTGTATTGCCAATATTCTTTTTCAGTACACAGCCGTAAACGAAGAGTCTTTAAATTGTGCATGCTGACCACTTAAAAGGTCTGTACACCCACACAGATGTTTTCAGAGGTGACAGCACATCTGTCGGTGGAGAGTAGTGTTAATGTTATCAGTAACACCTGTGGTTTTCAAGCTGTGGTCAGTTAAAATGTCTGCAGGGACAAATTACGTACTCCATTTTAATGAGCAGAAAAACACAGAACGTTTTTGGCCATCCAGCCTTCATCAGTGTGTACGAGGTGGCTTATCTTTTGACATTGAACCCCTGAGTGCGACCCTCTCTTTGCTTTGGCTGATGTCCTCTTCATGGGATATGCTGCAGTTCATATCGTACAATTTTTAAATCTGTGGTTCTCAAACTTCTTAAGCTTGTGAACCTCTGAGAGGAACATCGCTCTCCGCCACAGCCTGCTTTTTTAAGAGTTTTAGCATTCCAACAAAATTTAATTTCTCTTTTGAGTTTGTTTGACTTGATTTAATCCATTTCATTATCAGAAGAGAGAAACTTTCATGTACATGTTGTCTCAGAAGATTTTCTTCTTTTCATTTCATTAAAAACCTTTATTTAAAAGTCAGGGCCCATTTAGGGGAACCCTCATCTTTGATGGGGCCGAGCGCACAAAATAGCAGTAACATTTCAAAAGCATTTAAATTACAACAGATAAACAAGACATCAAAGCGATCAAAACAAACACAAAAATATACACAGAAGTTTCTTCTCAAGGCCTTGAATTGATCAACAGATGAGGCCAATTTTAAGTTGCTTTGGAGCAAATTCCAGTAATGTGGAGCAGCAACTGAAAAAGCATTCTTATCAGATAGAAATAAAGATTAAAAACGCAACATAAAAAAGACATTACTGTTGGAGAAAAATGCTTTTGTATTAGATTAACCAAAATTATCCTGCACACCTCTTGAGCTGAGAGCCAGTGGTGTCAATAACACATGCTGCAAAATTAATATCGTCACAATAGTCAGGTGTGCTTATATCATATTAGTTAGCAGCTTGACAGTGACAAGGAGCATTAGTCACAACGTTATCAGTATCACGGCATGACGGTTGTCACGACGGATTTGTCACGCAGCAGAGAGCTGTCAGTTCTGCAGGGTATGTCATTGTTACACACTTATCATGGCTGACAACTCTGACCAGGGCATCATCTCAGCTCGCCGCAGTGTTTCTCACAGAACACCTGCAGACACGTACAGTGTGAACAAAGATGTGCTTCTGTGTGACAGCTCCCAGTGACTAAATCTGTGTTTGAGTAACTTGTAGATGTGTTTTCTCCAGTGTCAGTTAAGGAAGTTGCCACCAGTCCAACCCTTAAGACCCTCTTCATCCCAGTAAAGCCCAAACTGGAGCACATTGTTTGACACTGTAGTTGAGTTGTCAGAAAAAAAAGAGATGAACAGAGGAGAAGTATTAGGCTATAGAGGGCTATAAAATCCAGTTTGTGCTTAATTTTAGTGAGAATGGGGCGCCCGGTGGCTCAGTCGGTAGAGCAGGTGCCCCATATACAGAGGCTATGTCCTCGCCGCAGCGGACCCTGGTTCGATTCCACCTGTGGCCCTTTGCTGCATGTCATTCCCCCTCTCTCTCCCCTGTTTCCTGTC
>JAQFJA010000021.1:16997816-17008225 GCA_029874485.1 Naso brachycentron
CTAAATGTACCTTGAAGGGATATTTTTTAATTTCTTAATACCCTCATCACATGACTTCCCCTGTCTTTTATCTAGTTTGAGGAATTAGCAAGCGGTTGTTTTACACTTGGATGTGTTTGCAGTCAGTAGCTCCCGAGCATTGTGGCATAACTCATTGATGATAAACTGTAACTTCAGGTTCTGTACATGGTATTTTGAGTTAAGGTTAATCTGACTTCAGGAAGATGATGGCAGCCTTAAAAAACTTGCACAGTGATGACAGAAACAACTTGTCAGGATAATCCAAATGCATTGGCGGTTTTCTTGAGTCTTCCCTCGTCAGTTAAGTAATGTTAATACAAAGTGCAGGTCACCTTTATGAAAACATCCACAAAGACCTGCATTGTTGTTTTTCCCTGCACATGCAGATGCACGTTTTCGTTCAGGTCTATCAGGGCTGATCTGGGCAAACATGCAAAAGTTTTGATAAGTTGTCCGTCAGTATAGGGCTGATAGTGCCACAGAGCACAGGAACTGTCACAGTTGGCTGAATAATAACAGTATGTTTCCTTCTGCACAGTAAGCAATAGTAACATGATAAAATGCAGAACTTAACTGGGTAGCTGAGGCTCACAGATTCATACATGCGTGACACATATGGGCTTGTTTTCAGAGGTTTCCTCCGGGAACTATTCACTTGAATTAGGTGTGACCAATAACAAAGGGTGTCTGTGCCGGCGTCTCCAAACCCCGTCCACAATGAGAAGCTAAGACGGAGAATTCAAAATGAAACGGGGGCGGCATCGCACCCAAACTGCTCTGTCTTTGAGCTGCTATGACGCCGGGGTAGTCTTAAATTTAAGATGCAGCAATGTGGATGTAGCCTTAGTCACTTCTTTCCTTCTTGTCTTACCTTTCTCCGTCAACGTCCTCCTCTGTCTCTCCACCTATTCAAACCAAGTACAAACTGTGGTTGCAGAGCACGTCATTAGACACAGATTCCACTTTGGCTGACGGGTGCATTTTAACAAATTGCTCACTGTCCCTGGTGTAATCAAAGGGTCGTGTGAATAGATCATAAGTGACTTTGCCTCTGCTGGTGAAACACATTTTCACATGTGTAAGCGTTTACAGACGAGCTGCTAAAGACACCCTGGTGTCTCTGATCTTCACCTTGGTAACGCAATGCTGTCGACCTCACAGTATCCTCTGTCGCTTGCTAATCTCAGCTCGCTCTGAGGTGCATGACCCAACCGGTTAATGACATTAGCATGTTGAACTGATTGTGATGAATGGTATAGAGCTGTATTAGGTGATGTTACATCTTTCTAGTAGTGCCATTGGCCGTAAGCAGAGGATGAATGGACAGCAGCTGTGTGCTCTCATTCAAGCCCATATAGGCTGTCTTTCCTCGTAGCTCATTGAAATATACACTCTCAGTCATGCTGTCCTTCCAATTTTCAGCCACATCAGACAGCTGTTTGCAATACAGCCTTTTTGTGCTGTGTCATACATAAATAACACATTGTGGTAGTGAAAAAAAGACAGTAGTTGAATCAGATTGTAAGCAAAAAAAACCCCTAAAAACCTATGTTTCTTATCTTGTATGCATTAAATACGTCCTCACCTCCTCACAACGTGCAGGAAGCTGCAGTATCGCTGGATTTGTTATGAACTGACAGTTTTTTTTTGAGTCTCTCCAGACATGTAAGTTGGTTCCCGATGTACCTTTTTATGGAGAGCCCGAGTTTGACCCAGAGAGACCGTGGTGCATTTGGCACGTACACTGTCAGATGTAGGTATGCTTGATTCTGTCAGCAGAGTCCTGAAGCCCCCACCGCCAGCTCCTCAGCAATGCACTTGCCAGTTAGGTTAGATAATTAGGTACATGAGAAATGCAGAGGAGGAAAACGAAACGGAAATTTAAAGTGTCTGTCTCCACAGTTTTAAAGTACAGGCTTTTTATTGGATGTGAAAAAGTCAAAAAATAACCTTGTTGTGAAGTCATTCAGCCTTTCCACCGCTCCCTCTCCTTACCAGTGCTGTCTCCCTTGATATCAGCTGTGCGATACAGCAGCGACGCTGACAGACATCGCCATTACAAACCCTGTCATTTGCTGTATTTACAATTTTGTTTATACCTGCCAATGTGTCGGGTGGCTCCTGAAATTTACATGCCAAATAAAAAAATCTATCTGCATTTGGCATTTGGCGAGTGTTAATATTAGACCCTGGCTGCATGTATGTATAATCAACAATTTTTTCTCTCACATATTCTTTAAAGGGGAGAATATGTCAATACCGTAAAATTGATAACACAATCTATGTCTATAAAAGCATCAAAATAGGGTTTTAAAAAATCTAATATTTCAATATATTTTCAAAATGAAATGTGCATTTTGTGTGTATTTCATTTTGATCATGTGTTTGAGTATTTTTAAAACACTATACGTTATATCACTTTGAAAACATGTTTTAGTGTGCAGAAATTAGTAATGAAAAAACAGCAAGAAAAAACAACCTCTAAAATCTTGATCCCTTTGAGAGTTGGATCTTCTTTCATTTTGACATGTGGACCAAAGCTCGATCCCAATGAATACCCACTCCATGTTGGTAACTCAACCCTGACACCAACACCGCTGACGTGTGGGCTCGTTGCCTACAGTTAGACAGACCCTCTCCAAGCAGGGGCTCAGTCTATAATAAACAGCTGGGGTCTTTCACTTGTTTATTGCAACGGTGGTTTAAGTTTCACAGCCTCGGTCAGTGGCTGAGAGGCTGACGGCATGCCACCAGCCAAATGTCGTTTTTTTTCTATTGTGTGCCAGTAAAGGCTGCTTGGCACAGCTGTACCTCTGCTATTCTTTACACTTCATAAAAGTCCAGTTGGCCTGTTGGCTCTCTCAATTTGGCAGAGGTTACCAGGGGATTTTAAAGTTTGTCTGGTAAATCTATGTTGGGTGTTCACAGGCAGATTATCTTAATGTTTCCACATTTACTTTACAGTTTGATGAATATCGCAATACCTTCGATGGAGAGCTGACCAAAGAAAACCTCCTGGCTTTTGTCAAGGCCAACCAGCTGCCTCTGGTCATCGAGTTCACTGAGCAGGTAATGACTGCACAGCAAAGTGACCGTTATGTTTATTTTTCTCACTTCCGTCCACAACAAGAAACCACACAAGTCGGCGAGTGGTCCATGTCCAATTATTTATATTCCTCTTTTCTGCAGACCGCCCCCAAAATCTTCGGTGGAGACATCAAGTCCCACATCCTCATGTTTCTGCCCAAGACTGCTTCAGACTTCCAGGACAAAATGGACCAGTTTAAAAAAGCTGCAGCAGGATTCAAGGGTCAGGTGGGTGAGCTGTGTGAAAACACCTGCAGATCTTTCAGAACATTCTTTCCCTGTTAGACGAAATCAAAAGTTGACCTCTTCCGCTTCTCTGTCCAGATCCTGTTCATTTTCATCGACAGTGATGTGGATGACAACCAGCGCATCCTGGAGTTCTTCGGCCTGAAGAAAGAGGAGTGCCCCGCCATCCGCCTCATCACCCTGGAGGACGAGATGACGAAGTACAAGCCTGACAGTAACGCCATCACAGCAGAGAGCATCACTGAGTTCTGCACACTGTTCACTGAGGGCAAACTGAAGGTGAGATCTTAGGATCTGATTAATGATGTAATTTTGGATGGGAAGTCTTAATATGCAACTAGCGGAGGACAATTTTAGACATTAGTGGTGAGTTTCTTTGGATGTCAACATGCAATTAAAACCTTAATCTTGTTCATGTCTTGGTTTCTCTATTGATCTGTACACTGGAATGAGAACGTGCTTTAAATTTTCATGACAATTACTGAAGTGTATTTTGTCTCATTTTTCTTTAAAAGCCCCACCTCATGAGTCAGGACATCCCTGAAGACTGGGACAAAAACGCCGTCAAGGTTTTGGTCGGCAAGAACTTCGAAGAGGTCGCCTTTGATTCTTCTAAGAACGTCTTCGTGGAATTCTGTAAGAGCTTCCTCTTTTCAGCAGATGTTTCTGTTTTAACTGCATTAATACATCTGCTGAAGGTTGCATAGGTGTTCACCTGTTTAAAAGAGTATTTTCTTTTTGTTAAAGCTCAGCTGTTTGTCAGTGCAAGCTCTAGCTTCCATGTTTCCAACTGTGTTCCCTCCCCTCCTTCCCTTTCCCATGCTAAGTCCTTTTCAAATACCTAAGAGCTGATGCTGGGGGCTCTCTCATTCCCTCTCAGCCCACTCTCTGCAAATTAGTGTGTTACTGGACACGGACATTGAAAGGATCCTGTTAAATATAGAAGCTGGATTATTTTTTTACAGCATCCCCCACTATTTTTGGAGTAATTTTCCATCACTGACTCTTAAATACAGCTTGTGTACTGTCATGCACAGCGGGGTAGTCCCGTATGCCCTAACCATCAGGGTGGGGGGATTCCTAAGCCACTCAAAGGAGAGCAAAGCCATGAAGCTAAGGCTGCATGTGACATGTTCAGTGTGTTTGCCTTCTCTCAGAGACTCAGGCAGCCCATCAACTGGCAATTGCTGTTTTTTATTTATTTATTTATTTTTTTAAATATAGCTAATCGCGCAGGAGTGTGTCAGCACGGGCACTCTGTAGTCACCATTGTTTTTACACTGAGGTACCGATGCCTGATCGATACGGATGCTGATATATGTTTCTTCTTTTCCCCACATATAATTGCAGAGATCATTAAGTCTCTTCTGCAGTGGAATTCAGTCAGTATTATTACGCATACTCTTAGCATGTTCGCCCGCCGGCAAATGCAGTTGTAAAAAACAAAGCTTAAAATGATGAAACATTCATTCCTTGTGCAAAAGAAGAACAATACTTGAACTTACGTCCTATAAAACATGTCATATTTATTTATGACTTTAAACAAAACAGATAAGATACATCCTACTTTAAGTGGATGATGCTCTCCCTGAGACAATCAACAACACCCACAACGGGGCAAATTTGGCCTGTTTCACAAGTGACAAAGTGAGTAAATATAACGTCTGTCCACAGGGGAACATGCGAAACATGGCATCAACTCAGGCGTTAAATCAGAAACACCAGTCTATCATTTTATCAGGTATTATATCGACAGCTATCAGCATGCTGGCCAATATCTGATATTTTAGTTTAAAGCTGATATTGGGTGATACCGATAACGTCCCAGTAATATTGTGCGTCCTTAGTTGCCATACATGTCTCAGAGGACAAAATTTAACTTAACTAACCAAGGATGGCTAGAGATGCTTTACTTTTGGTCCCTGTCATGATAAAGTTTAAAGAGGGCACTGGTTGCCTTGAAGTTTTTTAAGATCTGCAGTGAAGACCACATCCCTTATAATCGTCTGACATGGGCTCCATCCACACAGACAGCTGATGTTGTTGTCTGTGGGTTTAGGATGTGGCAGGCTCGACTGGAGCCAGCTGACACAGTGTAACTGTGGTTTTACCTTGAGAGGCTGACAAACTCGCAACTGCCAAACCACACTGTGCTGTTTCACTACATGGTGTCAGAGTCTATACGAGTTAATTAGTTTTACAGAAAGGTTAATGGAGGGTCCGCTGTCATTATATCCACAGTAAGAGAGAAGAAGCCCCCTTTGCCTTGCTGTCTCTCCTCTTCTCTTGTGGTTGAATTAGCAATGAAAAGTGTTTAATTCAAGACACAGTAGCTTTTCCCCAGTGGTTGGTTCCGAGAGGAATTATTTAGCTATGTGACTGTAAATATCTGTGCCCTCATAGAGTAAATAAATGATTCTATGGTTTGGTTTGGTTTGGTTCTGCAGGGAATTTGCCAAGGAGAGGGAGAGGGTGGAAAACCGCCGAGCCTTCATGAAACTGAGACGCCAACAGCAGATTGAGAGAGAGCTCAATGGTTACCGGGCCTGGATCGACAGAGCAGGTGGTTTGCAGTCACAGATCAACAAAGCCAAGCATTTGGCTCTTGATGAGAAACGGAATATTTATATTTCACGATTATGGAATGCAGTTTTCTTTCAGCTGTTTGTTTCTCCACAAATGTGATATAAATATATACTGTAATTACAAAAGATGCCACTACATCCCACTCCATCTGCTGCTCATTTCTGACTGTGGTTTTGGCCTTTCAGAGGAAGTGATGCTGGCTGAGGAGAATCAGGACGCGGGACCTTCTGCCCTCGATGGTGAGCCAGCAGAGATGTTTGTTTTTCCTGATGTCATTGTGCACATTGCCTTTCTGCAGTCCTCACATTGCTTTACATTCTGTCTCTCTCCAACTGAATCTCTTTAATGCTGGCATGTACACTTGATGCAAATCTGCTTTATAAAGGCTATTCAGGTATATGCTTCTCAATCTGTGCTCTGTATTCAAATGTGATTTTTAGGTTGGCATGGGTTCATTGCTAACATTATGGCACTGTAAGATAGACTCTAGTCTGTCCACCATTTTGGAACAAACTGAAATATCTCAACAATTACTGGATGAATTGCCATGAATTTTTCTTCCTCAAAATGACAATGACTTTTCATTTAGTTCAGTCCATTCAGTTGGCAATCTGCAACCTGACAAGTAGATGCCACTAAATCCTGAACACTGCTCCTTTTAATTTTTCCAATACTTTGGCTAATAACCAAATACCTGTAAAACAAACCTCAGCTTTAATCTCCTTAGCTGATTGGTGCTTATTAGAAATGTTAAATTGAATTAGTGAACATGGTAAACATTATCCAAGCTTCACATCAGCATGTAAGTATTCATCACAGTGGTTATTACTTTGCACAATCATAAATCTTACCATAGTCACTGTAAGCGTGTTAGCTTTCAGATGTTAGCATTTAGCTTTAAGTGAGTTCAAGATATGTTGTACTGCCCAGATTTTGTTGCTCTTGGTGCACACTTCCAGGGCTCACTTACACTGTTGCTTGGCTCTGCATAACTCTAAATACCACATAGAGAGAATTAGCACTGATGCTGCTAAACCCACCATAGATACAGAGCCCTACAGAAAGCTACGTCCCTGCTCTGACCCTCTCAACTCTGCTTTGACCTTTTCTCTTCGCTAAACCAGCATGGCTTTTATTAAATGTTGATTGATTGGCAGCTCTCAGGAGGCTCCCAGAGTGGAGTACAGGTGGTGCCTATGGTGAGAACCGTCCTCTGCTCTGCTCTCTCCCTCACCAGCTTCACCACCCCATTTGTACACACACACACACACACACACACACACACACACACGTTGTTACTTAAATACACACATAGGCACACATTACCATAGCAAAAAACTAATGAAATTCTTGTTAAAATGTGTTTTTTGTCCTGTAAATTTCTGTCACTTGAAGTACGAAGATGTTAAAGATAGAAATAAATTCAATAATGCACATCTGTAGTAAAAACAGACAGTTGTTTGAGCTGTTGTTACGTAAATAAATGCAGACGCCCTGATAGCTTTGATTAAAAAGAAAGGTGGCACACTGTGGTTGCCCCAGCAACCACTGGTCCAAAAAGACAGCAGCATGTGCTTGTATGTGTGTCTGTATAAGTGAGTGAGTGTGTGTGTGCGTGCATATGTGTGTGTGTACAGCACTCAGGATTCCTGCCTTTAGCAAACACTCCTGTGTGTCTGTGTGTAAAATGGAAGCAATGTTTTCGTGTATCCGTGTGTGTTTGATCAGTGGTTTATTAAAAAAAAGTCCCCAAGCAAATATTGACCGCAAGCAGATTCAGAAAATCACAAAGGTAGCAGGAAGGTGTGAGTGGGGGGAAGGATGGGATGAAAGGAAATCATATACACAGCAGTCAGCGAAAAGGTCAAAACATACTCATCACACTCACTTCAGCATGTGTGCACGGCACGGCGTCTCCCCTGATACTGTACGGCAGCACTTGAATGCAGCTCAAATAAGAGAATTGCATGAACTGTCAAGTCGCCTGGGAGCATGGCTTGCCATGACAGAGATCATAAAGTCACAGCAGAAGATTTCCATTCAGTTGTTAGGATCATTACACAACATTAAATGATCGTTTTTGTTTCATTCAAGTGCAACGTTAATGAGCTGAACTTTCCCTCTCAGCTGAAACTTCAGACATCAGTTTTTCGTGCAGATGATCCCCACTGTGATTTCTTATATCATTTGTGTCATCATTATCTTTTCACCGTATTATACATTCTCACACTTGCATATTGCTCGACTCTACCTGAGTGTCTTGAAGATGTATCGATTCCCACGCACAAGGCAGTTTTTTGGGCGACATTTGGTTAAAAAAAAATGCTCACTGATACAGCACAGTATGACTAAGGTGTAAAGTGTGTGTTTTGTGCTCAGGTTGCCCAAAAGTCAGCTTTGTGTCACTGTCCTCACAGATTGTTTCCTCTAATTTCACAGAATGTATTGGTAGTGCAGTTCGAACAGCTTGTTCTGGGACCTCTTATGTTCAGCCTGCTCTTCCCGCAGTGTTGAAGAGAGCCACCACCATCAAGAGGAGAGGGATGGATGTGGTGCATCGAGGGCAACCAGGGGAGGAACAATATGGTGACATCTCCTCTGTGGGTGAGTGGGAGTCTGGACAGGATCATAAATATGTCAGACATAAAGTGTAAGGCTTTCTCCGGGTGGAGAACACTGTGCCCTGCTGCAGCTTTCAGAAAATGCTGGTTGATGTTGTTGTAAACAGGTGCACCCTGTTCAAAGACAGTGAGCTTTACCACAGTTTATGCATTCTTCTTTCCATATTTTGCTTATGCTCCAAGGCATTCCCATGGCCAGAGCAAGCATCAGGAGTGCCAAGCGAGGTCCAACAGCATATTTTCGCCGAAAGGAGCGTCTCCTGCGCATCTCCATCCGCCGTGTGGTGAAGACACACACTTTCTACTGGACAGTGCTGGGCCTGGTGGCTCTCAACACGCTGTGTGTGGCCATTGTTCATCACAACCAGCCCCTTTGGCTGTCCAACTTCCTCTGTGAGTCATTTCAGAACCCCCCAAATTTGAGCTCATGGGCTCCTGGTGTTGATTATCATATGATGGCGTAATGGTCTATATAAATCTTAAAATTTAAATCCTTTTTTTCTTTTGTTGTTGTTGTTCCAGACTATGCAGAGTTCCTGTTCCTCGCTCTGTTCCTGACGGAGATGTTTCTGAAGATGTACAGCTTAGGACCGCGTCTCTACTTCCACTCTTCCTTCAACTGCTTTGACTGCAGCGTCAGTACTCCGTGTCCCTCTCTCCGTATTTGTTTCCCCCAAAATTCAGCTGCTTGTGACTTTAAATTTGCAGCATCAGCTCTCTGTCTCCAAATCTGTCTGTGTTGCATCATCTGCCTCTCTCTTTCTTCTCTCTGTCACTCTGTCATAGATGTAAGCACATCCTCATTTGTTTCTGTGTGTTTTTATTAAAGACACAATGTCTTACGTAATATATGTCTCTGTAGGTAATAGTTGGCAGCATCTTTGAAGTGCTGTGGGGTTTCTTCAGGCCTGGCACTTCCTTTGGCATCAGTGTCCTGCGTGCTCTCCGTCTGCTGAGGATCTTTAAGATCACCAAGTTAGTGCTGCAGCCTTCCTCGCTCTTTGCCATCTGTTGAGATATTCACATTATTTACAAGGAACATTTTACTGTTGACTAAAAGCTAGTTGTTGTGTAAAGTGTGTCATGCTGGTGCGATATTCAGTTTTCTATACTTATATTAATATAAGATAATGTGTTGTGTGAGGTATTGTTTCTTACTTTGTGTTTCTTTTAAATATATTCTTTTTTATGTATATTTATGAAACAGACAAGCAAATGCATGAAATATTAAGTTCTTCCAGCCTCAAACAACACACACACAAACACAGAAAAGACTGACAGGAGCTTTAATATTTAACAATATGCCATTGCCATTCATATTTCTTACATGCAACAAAGTGGCACACTTAAAGAGTATCCCTCTTAAAAGAGTCCTCCACCAGTTCAGCATTTCACTTCTATGACATTTCAGATTCACTATTTTTAGAAAGGGATCAAAAGTGATGCAGTAGAACCAGAGATATTATTATTTTCACATCCATGCATCAGTCTTCCTTGTCAAAACCTTGTGCCTACAATATCTACAATCAAAAAGAAGGAAAACTCAGACAGCTCACTCTGAGATTCCGGTGTGGCTTCAAGCTGCTAACCTTAAGCACTCTTTCAAACTCCAAGTAACATTGACTCCGTGACATCACTTGAGGCCTTTTTTTAAATCTCACACAGCTTCCTCTATAACATTTAACACGCGTAGTCATTCTCCCCAAAACTTAAAAACAGACTTTTATGTGTGAAAATTGGTGGAGTTCCCAATTAAATCTTCTTTTTAAAAAAAATAAGATTATATTTTCACATTTTCCAATATCTTCTTTACACTAATGTGATATTTTGTAACCATCAAGGTACTGG